>CM040919.1:33798100-34398100 GCA_023029165.1 Gobiocypris rarus | reverse complement strand
TATGTCAGATCGTTGGTTGTGTTTCCTGTGGTCCAGTCTGGGCTTCCATCCGTTATCCACTGGTGTTTAGCTGTTCCGGTTGTTCATGAGGATTTCTTACCATTGTGAATTGTCTCACGGATCTGCCTGGCCATTCCGTCCCTGCGCTACCTGAAACTTCACCCTGCTTTCGTTCTGACCACCTGTGTTATCACGAACTGTGTTTTGAGAAATGAACTCTCTATCTTTCACTCACAGCTAAATTCGTCTCTGTTTTAAGACAAATGCTCTATCAATTGTGCTATGCAAAACCCAAAATAATATGCAATTAAAAGGAAACAAAGCATTCAAATGAAAGTGTCCTGTTGTCAATAGGGGCACAACTTTAATAAATGCTCCGGGTTGTATTTCAGGGAAGTGACAGACGACCTATATAGGTTGGAGGACATGTTGCAATTATAAACCGTGGAGTGCGTTTCCCAAAAGCATCGTTAGCGTCCACATAGTTCAACGAGTCGGTGTTTCCCAAAACCATTGTTCCAACGTACGTTCACAAACAGCATCGCAAAGTTGCGAGGTTGCAACAACAGCTCTTGACCTGTGGTTAGAAGCATAGTTTCTTGTTTGCATGACATTTGGGCTTAATAAATAATTATCTTGACCAAAATAAGCAAGCTGATGTTTAGTACAATCCATATTTTATATTTCGAATCGCTACAAACAAATGTAATTTATAACTTTTAAGTTTGTCAAGAGATTTAAAGCACCTTTTTTGAAGAGTGCGCATGAAGTGCTCTAGTACATAAGAACGGGCTTATGAATCTGGAAGAATTAGTATAAAAATAAGAATTAGTCCTCAAGTCCTACTTGAGGACTTGAGGCATTGCTGCCACATGCATATTATTTTTTTCACTCAATTATGTCTTAATAACGAGATGTTATGCCGTTTTAACAACATCTTTTCTCGTAATAACGACATCTTATGTCGTAAAAACGACACAACGGCTGTGTCTCATTTCATGTAATTTCGAAGGCTGCGTCCTCCGGAGGACACAAGGATGCGTTATTCGGAGTGTCCTCAATCAGAATTAAACGAGACGTCCTTGTAGACACACAGGCAGGAAGTATCACGTTGCTATGCCAACACGTTCAGCATCATTGCACTCTCATGCCAGTTATATGAATGAAAATTATTTATAACTTGACTATGAAATGTGTCTTGCCTTGACAGCAATGTACTGTTCTAAACGTTTAAAAATCACTAAACACTTGTAATCCTGTTTACCACACCTGTCTGTTTGAGGTAATACAGCTTAAAAAACAAAAATAAGCTTGAAACTACTTTCATTTAAACACCACATGTACGCTTGCATGTATATCTGGCGGCGGTGCCATGTTTTCAAATAATATTTAAAAAATTGGACGGTTGTTAACGGCGACGCAAAGAATTGTGGGTTATCTGTAGTAGCAAAGGCTACACCTTATGCACACTACGAATCCTGTGAAAGAAGGGCGCATTCGAAGGTCGCATTCGGAGTCTCCTACTCACTTTTTTGAAATGAGACAGCCTTATAACGTATGCAGCCTTCGAATGCGCCCGCCGGAGGACGCAGCCTTCCGAAATGAGACACAGCTAATGACACACAAGAAATCAACCAAATAAAGGATTTCAAGAGGGAAAAAAAGTATTAACTTCCTTCCTGTCACTTGAGACTGCCAACTTACACCTATTTCCAGGAAGCATAACGAAGGCAAACCCTCCAAAGATAGGTTATTACTAATAAGTATTTTTTGTTGACAAATATATCTACATAATCGTGAAGGTCTCTAGAATCATCCAAACAAAACAAATCTTACAACATATCTATAGTTTTTTGTATACTTAGTCAAAAGTCCAAACGGCAACTATTTGCCGGTGGGCAAATGACTTGTAAGAACATATAACGGGGAAATGGGGTATACTGTGTTAACAGATCAATAAATCAAGATTTTTGGTCTTGTTTAGTGCTTTTTGTTTTCCTAATATCCCACCTAAAACATTAACCCTTTAATTGACATCTCTACTGTACAGTAGACCTTAATTAGATAGGGAAAAATATATTTTATGATGTCTTGTAAGGGCTATTTATTTATTTTTGTTATATAGATGTTTTTTTAATTTTTATACACAATGTCCTGTCAGGGCAACTTAATGGCTGCACTTTGTTCTGCACTATGTTTCACCACTTTAAGACAAATGTATTTGTTGTGTTTTCATATTCAACAGATTTTAGATGCAGCTTTTTCGAGTTTGCATCGAATGTTCTTCAACATAATAAATTTGTTTATGAATAAAGATTGATCTGTTGAAAGCAGTTATTTTGAGTTAGATGCCAAATGTTCTCCTCTTAGTCAGATTTTGTATTGAAGGGCTGCATATAACATTTGCCCACCGGCAACTATAGGACACACTTTGCCAACGCCTTAACCTGGTAATGTCGTGCCATGAATGAACACTCGTGGGCGCCAAACGCATGCAAATGTGAGCCATATCCACATGCCAAGCTAACACATAAACTTTGAAAGACAATAGATATACTGTGCTCATTTTTAAAGGATGACCTAAAAATAAAGTAAAATAAAAGGTTCATACTTGTAAGACACTAAATGAATAGGCTCAAATTAATTGTTTAGCAGTATGTATTTACATTAAAGTGTTTGTTTGTTTTTGTCCAGACAGTTATTGATTTATTTCAGATGTTTAGCTCTATTAGGATCTGTATTTTATAGCCTATTGTGTATGTTTTCACCGTAGTAAAAACTGAGATGAAGGTATTTGTTTTCACATGCCATTACAAATGATTTTGTGAAACACTTTGCAATAAACGTTAAAATGTTTTACTAAATTAATGTGAATTCTGTTTCCCGGACAGTAACATAGTGATCCGGCCCACAACTGGTACTCATGGATCTGGGCTGACACTATGTTGCTGTCTGGGTTACTGATCTTAAGTAATGTTAATACATTACCAATACATTTTTATAATAAAAAAATCGTATCTTGTCAGCATGAAGCAGAAATGACGATAGTTTGTGAAACGGCTTCCGGAACAAGAACAAATGAAGGGCAGGGCTTGATTTTGCAATGGGGAATTGATTGGGTGGTTGTGGTTTGCTATTGGTCGATCTCTTGTGAGTGACAGACGCCAGTAAATACGTCATCAGAAAAGCTCTAAGATGGAGGGGAAGTGATTTTGATTGAAGATTAGGAAGACACATGCCTTAAAAAATTATGTGCATGGATAAATCATTTATAATAAATATTGCAATATTCCATGAAAAACAAAAATAGTCCATTTTGATTTATTGGTGACTTCAACATTAATGCATGCGAACTAACACGAACAAATAATGAACAATTGTATTTTTATTAAAGCTGCAGTCCGTAACTTTTTTGGGTTAAAAATGATCCAAAATCAATTTTTGAGCAAGTACATAACCAGCCAGTGTTCAAAACTATCTGCTTACATTAGCTCGATTTACAACGGTAAGCTTGTAATAATGTTTTTAATTCCAGTGTGTGGCTACTGGTGGATTTCCGCGGGAGATTTGAGATATCTGTGTCATTGCGTCACATCTGTACACATAAAGAAGGCTATATCGCGTGTGAGGATATTGGAGGTGGAGATTTATAGTCTTTTCTCACAGCGCTTGATAGAATTAAATTATCAATTTGATAGCGGATCCAGAAAGGTTTAAACGTCATTCAGTGACAGTGACATCTGGAGATTCGCTCGTTTTAAAATACATGCATCTACAGAGCCCAGGACATTTTATAATCTGATGAAACTTTTTCTCAGATGTGGAAGACATAATCACGATCATTTTGTTTTCTTAAATGTGATCTCCTGTATGAGTCATGAGTTCTGGCTTGTTTCCTTTGGGTCATTTGGGACAGTCTGTGGTGTGTGGAGCTGTCCGTGGTGCTGCCCCAGATGTTAAAGGCACACAGAAGAGGTTAAAATAGTCCAATAGATCAATTATCCATCATAGACATGATAATAGGTTTTACCATTTTAATAAATATCTTATTATATAACTTATACAATACATGTACTACCAGTCAAAAGTTTGAAATAATTAAAACATTTTGGAAAGACGTCTCTTCTGCTCATTTATTTGATCAAAAATACAATAAAATCAGCAATACAGTGAAATATTATTACAATTTAAAATAACAGTTTTCTATTTTATTATATTTTAAAGTGTAATTTATACCTGTGATGCAAAGCTGAATTTTCAGCATCATTACTCCAGTCTTCAGTGTCAAGAAAAGCTTTTTATTTTTGAGGAAACACTATTAAAAAGAAAAATCTTATTTAGCAAAGATGCATTAAATGTATCAAAAGTGACATTAAAGAGTTCTATTTCAATTAAATGCTGTTTATTAAAGGGGGGGTGAAATGCTGTTTCATGCATACTGAGCTTTTTACATTGTTAAAGACTTGGATTCCCATGCTAAACATGGACAACGTTTCAAAACATAAGTTGGACGTTTGATGGAGTATTTCTGTTTTGGTTGTCAGGGCAAGACAACCCTGTACAGCTTCCCAAAAACCCAGCACTACTGGGACAGTGGATGGAGTTTGTTTTTCCGGAGCAGCAACAGAGTTGTGCAACAGTTTTTGTTTGTTCCCTGCATTTTCGGCAGATTTCATTTGTTTTTATAAACAAGACCCAGTTCGACTCCGGATTTGTAGATCGTCTAATGCTAAAAGATGGAGCGGTCCCAGCGATAAAGTTTCACAGTCATGCATTGAAAGCAGACATTGAGTAAAACTGTTTCAAATGTCTGTGTGTCATTGGCTATCGGCGCATAAGTACACATCAGCATAGTAATAATTTATAGTAATAATTTATCAATGGAGCATGTCATTTGTTTAGCTGATCACTATAGGTGCCTGTTTGTTTATTGTAAAACCACCCCAAACATATTAAACCTAGCATTCACACAAAGCGCTCTTCTTCATCTAAATGCGCTATTTCTATTGTTTCTCTATATAAACACTAGTCTGACGTGCAAAACCATTCCGCTTGCTACTGTCCTCATGTCCGCTTGTCCATGTCCTCATAAACCATGAGTAAACGCACACAAATGTTGACAAGCCGCTAAGCAAATACAGTTACAGTACATACCACAAAGAGACGTCCTGCTGTAGTAGAATCTGGTTGAATCTGATTGATAGCCATGGTTTATTTAGGATAACGTTTTCTTTTCCACGTTTAAGGATGTCACAGCTTACAGACGAGCTCAGCGCAGAAGCTGCGCGCTCGTGGCTCTTTAGCTCTGCCCACATGATACGCCTCCATCCGCTCTGTTTTTTTCGGAAAAAGACTCGGAACAACATTTCTTTCTTATATAAATATAATAAAACTAAAGACTTTTCAGAGATATGAAGGATGCAATACTACTCTATAGGTACTCAAGATTGACATGAGATTGACCTTTAAACTTTATGTTCATGAAAGAATCCTGGAAAAAAAACATTTTAAGCAGCAAAAACTGTTTTCAACAGTAATAATCATAAGAATCATTATTAATAACTGAGCACCAATTATTGATAGTAAAAAAGCATCAAATCATCATGTTAGAATGATTTCTGAAGGAGTATTTGACACTGAATACTGGAGTAATGATGCTGAAAATTCAGCTTTGATCACAAGAATAAATTACATTTTTAAAATGGGACATCAAATGTGGTTTGTTAGCATGTGGTCAGTTAAAGGCTAAATGCATCTTTCTTCATTGACATTCTTTCAAAAATAGGACACACTTTGTAAACACCTTAACCTGGTAATGTCGTTCCATGAATAAACACTCGAGGGCGCCAAACGCATGCAAATGTGAGGCATAAACCCAGAGAAATCCGTCCATATGCCAAGTTAACACATACACTTATTTGGTACAATAGATAGTATATTGTGCTCATTTTGAAAGGATGACCTAAAAATAAACTAGAATAAATGGTTCATACTTGTAAATCACTTTAGATAAAAGCATCCTGATAAGTTAGTAAACATAAATAGGCAGACATTTTGTTTAGCTGTATGTATTTTCGCTCTATTAGGATCTGTAGCTTACTGTGTATGTTTTCACCATCGTAAATATTGAGATGAAGGCATTTGTTTTCGCATGCCACTACAATGATTTTGTGTAACACGTTACAATAAAGGTTTCGTTTGTTAACATTTGTTAACTACATTAGAATTCCTGTACAGGAATACATGTGAATTCCTCTTCTATAATTTCCCAGACAGCAACAAAGTGTCTGCCCAGATCTGGCCCACATCTGGTACACGTGGATGTGGGCTGACACTTTGTTGCTGTCTGGGTTATTGATCTTAAGTAATGTTAATGTGAACATTTACCAATACATAATTTTTATAATCTGTTGTCATGAAACAGAAGTCGTGATATTTTTTTCTTCCATATTGTGACTGAATATATATATATATATATATATATATATATATATATATATATATATATATATATATATATATATATATATATATATATATATATATATATATATATATATATATATATATATATATAGGTGCTGGTCATATAATTCCATTCAAAAAGTGAAACCTGTATATTATATTCATTCATTATACACAGATGGGTATATTTCAAATGTTTATTTCTTTTAATTTTGACAGTTGTCCAAAAGATGACCATTGACACCTTGCACAAGGAGGGCAAGACACAAAAGGTCATTGCAAAAGAGGCTGGCTGTTCACAGAGCTCTGTGTCCAAGCACATTAATAGAGAGGCAAAGGGAAGGAAAAGATGTGGTAGAAAAAAAGTGTACAAGCAATAGGGATAACCGCACCCTGGAGAGGATTGTGAAACAAAACCCATTCAAAAATGTGGGGGAGATTCACAAAGAGTGGACTGCAGCTGGAGTCAGTGCTTCAAGAACCACTACGCACAGACGTATGCAAGACATGGGTTTCAGCTGTCACATTCCTTGTGTCAAGCCACTCTTGAACAACAGACAAAGTCAGAAGCATGTCGCCTAGGCTAAAGACAAAAAGGACTGGACTGCTGAGTGGTCCAAAGTTATGTTCTCTGATGAAAGTAAATGTTGCACTTCCTTTGGAAATCAGGGTCCCGGAGTCTGAAGGGAAAGAGGAGAGGCGCACAGTCCACGTTGCTTGAGGTCCAGTGTAAAGTTTCCACAGTCAGTGATGGTGTGGGGTATCATGTCATCTGCTGGTGTTGGTCCACTGTGTTTTCTGAGGTCCAAGGTCAACGCAGCCGTATTCCAGGAAGTTTTAGAGCACTTCATGCTTCCTGCTGCTGACTTTATGGAGATGCAGATTTCATTTTCCAACAGGACTTGGCACCTGCACACAGTGCCAAAGCAACCAGTACCTGGTGTACGGACCATGGTATCCCTGTTCTTAATTGGCCAGCAAACTCGCCTGACCATAACCCCATAGAAAATCTATGGCGTATTGTGAAGAGGAAGATGCGATATACCAGACCCAACAATGCAGAAGAGCTGAAGGCCACTATCAGAGCAACCTGGGCTCTCAAAACACCTGAGCCGTGCCACAGACTGATGGACTCCATGCCACGCTGCATTGCTGCAGTAATTCAGGCAAAAGCAGCCACAACTAAGTATTGAGTGCTGTACATGCTCATACTTTTCATCTTCATACTTTTCAGTTGGCCAAGATTTCTAAAAATCCTTTCTTTGTATTGGTCTTAAGTAATATTCTAATTTTCTGAGATACTGAATTTGGGATTTTCCTTAGTTGTCAGTTATAATCATCAAAATTAAAAGAAATAAACATTTGAAATATATCAGTCTGTGTGTAATGAATTAATATAATATACAAGTTTCACTTTTTGAATGGAATTAGAGAAATAAATAATTTTTTTGATGATATTCAAATTATATGACCAGCACCTGTATACACCAATCAGGCATAACATTGTTAAGATTATGCATATATCAGGCATCAGGCATAAGATTATCTCTTCATCACAGCACCTGTTAGTGGGTGTGATATATTAGGCAACATGAACCTTTTTGTTCTCAAAGTTGATGTGTTAGAAGCAGGAAAAATGGGCAAGCGTGATGTAAGTGAGTATGAAAACGGCCAAATTGTGATGGCTAGACGACTGGGTCAGAGCATCTCCAAAACTGCAGCTCTTGTGGGGTGTTCCCGGTCTGCAGTGGTCAGGATCTATCAAAAGTGCTCCAAGGAAGGAACAGTGGAGAACCGGCCACAGGGTCATGGGCGGCCCAGGCTCATTGATGCACGTGGGAGGCGAAGGCTGGCCCGTGTGGTCCGATCAAACAGGCGAGCTACTGAAGCTCAAACTGTTCAGAAGTTAATGCTGGTTCTGATAGAAAGGTGTCAGAATACACAGTGCATCACAGTTTGTTGTGTATGGGGCGGCATAGCCGCAGACCAGTCAGGGTGCCCATGCTGACCCCTGTCCACCGCCGAAAGCACCAACAGTGGGTGTGTGTGTGTGTGTATATATATATATATATATATATATATATATATATGGGTAAAGCGGCTTCTGGAACAATAATAAATGAAGGGTGGGGTTTGATTTTGACAATGGGGAATTGATTGGATGGTTGTGGTTTTAAGGGGAAGTGATTTTGATAGAAGATTATTTGATTGGACAATATGTGCATTAATAAATAATTTATAATAAATATCGCAATAGTCCATGAAAAACTAAAATAGTAAATTTCTTGGTGACTTTAACATTATAAAATGCACAGTGAACTAACACAAACAAATGATGAACAATTGTATTTTTATTTACTAACCAATAATGAATAATGAAAGCTATACAAAATATATATTTTGCTATGGCTAATGCATTAACTTGTGCTAACAAATGAGGCCTTTACTGTAAAGTGTTACCTTCTTTTGCAATTCAGAAACATTTTGAAATAGTCTATCAAATGTGCCATTGACCGTCGGTAAGATTACATCACTTTCACCATGTTCAACACAATTTGTCACTTGTTTTTGCTGTCCTTCAGTTTGGCATCAAAGTGTGTGTCGTTTTGGAAACAGGTACACTTATCCTGATCTTAATCTCCTGAGTTTCACTAAACAGGAGGGATTCATCACAGAGGTCAAAGTCATTAACCTGACTGCTGAAACACACACCGCAAGTGTGAGCCAACATGGCATTCTCTACACCAAAGACACCAGAGGAACACATACCAAAACACTCTGTCAACACCGCAAACAAACACACACACACACACACACGTTGGATTTTCATGTTTTATGAGGACTTTCCATTGACATAATGATAGGCTATATACTGTACAAACTATATTCTAGCCCCTTACACTAGACCTACCCATCACAGAAAACTTAATTTACTTGATTTAAAAGTATTTACTATTAGACTCTTCCAGATCTCTTATGTTAATCCAGTAAAAGCCAGTAGAGGGAACGTTTGTTTTGATGAGCTTTGATGCTTTCCATGTCAGCGAGAAGAAAGTGTGTCGCTCAGACTGTCAAAGCCATGTTTTTTTGCTAAAGCTTAGCCACCAGGGCTGACCTTTGGCCTTTGACCCCTGCCCTCCAGCCCGCACACCTCTATCCACGCGTTAGGGAGATCGACTGTCAGGCGGAACCTTCCGGAACATTCCAGTTCCTCACTCAGATTGGCTAGAAGTGTTGCCAGTTGAGCCGGTGGAACTAGATGAGAATCAAATTTCGGGAAAACTGAAGGATGGAATAAAATCGTTTAGTCTGGAGGAAAAGAGAAGACCCTAACTAGATTTTTAGTTGTGTTTGCTCATACAGAACTCGCCACCATCAGGTTAAGGTGTTGTGGGTGATTGCTAAAATGTTCTGAGTGGCTTTTATTACATTGCTATGCAGTTTCTATGATATTCTAGTCTCTAGACATGGTTCGGGTTGAGTTGCACATCAAAGTTACAACTTAGGTTTAGGGTTTTTATTCACAAATTAGCCTAAGTGTGGATAATAGTAAATAAGTGGTGCCGTTTAAAGGAAATCACTGAAATCCCATCCATTCCTATTTCGGTAATGCTGATGTAAGGGAAAATTGCAGATTTATTTAAGTCCATGCTGTTTTACACACCCATGCAACATACAGGATGTGATGATGCATACTCTCACTTCTTTTTTATATATAAATTAAGCATTTGAGTTAGATAAGAAACGGTTGATTCCTCTAGAATAATAAAGGCAAGCAATTTCAGATGACAACAAGCACATCAATTCATCCAAAATTAGTGCCAGATCATGTTACATTTGGTCAACATTTTTATATTCAGAAACATACTATTTGCAAAATCAGATATTAGTAACAGTTATTTGGTATAGCATCTAAACTGCGCCCATAGCAATGCGTTTTCATAAATACTCTGGCGCTTTGGTGGACACAGCCTTATTGTGATTTATAAGCTGTTCTCATTGGAACCAAAGAAACAAGTCCTATCTTTGTTTGGACATTTTGTCCCCATAATGTAGAGTTTACCAGGACACACACAAACACTATATTGCCATAAGTATTGGGACAACATTGAATTCAGGTGTTCCAATCACTTCCATGGCCACAGGTGTATAAAATCAAGCACTAGGCATGCAGACGCTTCTACAAACATTTGTGAAAGAATGGGTCGCTCTCAGGAGTTCAGTGAATTCAAGTGTGGTGCCGTGATAGGTTGCCACATGTGCAAGAAGTCCATTGGTAAAATTTCCTCACTCACACTATTCCACGGTCAACTAG
The DNA here is from genome assembly GCA_023029165.1 of Gobiocypris rarus. NCBI lineage: Eukaryota > Metazoa > Chordata > Actinopteri > Cypriniformes > Gobionidae > Gobiocypris > Gobiocypris rarus. The sequence continues at coordinate 34,387,320 of CM040919.1, read as the reverse complement.
TTTTATTTTAACAAAGTGGAAGAAATTGGGAACAACAGCAACTCAGCCACAAAGTGGTAGGCCATGTAAAATCACAGAGCAGGTTTAACGCATGCTGAAGCGCATAGTGCGCAGAAGTCGCCAACTTCCTGCAGAGTCAATAGCTACAGACCTCCAAACTTCATGTGGCCTTCAGATCAGCTCAAAAACAGAGCGTAGAGAGCTTTATGGAATGGGTTTCCATGGCCGAGCAGCTCATCCAAGCCTTGCAATGCAATGAAAAGTGTAGGAGACGTGTTCTCTGAAAAGCAATTTAATCTTCTCTGTCTGGCAATCCGGTGGACGAGTCTGGCTTTGGCGGTTGCTAGGAGAACGGTACTTGCCTGACTGCATTGTGCCAAGTGTAAAGTTTGGTGGATGGGGGATTATGGGGTTGTTTTTCAGGGGTTGGGCTTGGCCCCTTAGTTCCAGTGAAAGGAAGTCTTTATGCTTTAGCATACCAAGACAATTTCATGCTCCCAACTTTGTGGGAACAGTTTGGGAATGGCCCCTTCCTGTACCAAAATGATGCCCCACCAGTGCACAAAGCGTCGGTCCATAAAGACACGAATGAGCGAGTTTGGTGTGGAGGAACTTGACTGGCCTGCACAGAGTCCTGACCTCAACCCGATAGAACACCTTTAGGATGAATTAGAGTGGAGACTGTGGGTCCAACATCAGTGCCTGACCTCACAAATGTGCTTCTAGCACATTTTTCCCATAAACACACTCCTAACCTTGTGGAAAGCCTTCCCAGAAGAGACTGAAGCTGTTCTAGTTCCAGAGGGTGGGCCAACTCCATATTAAACCCTACAGGTTAAGAGTGCAATGTCATTAAAGTTCATGTACATGTAAAGGCAGGCATCCCAAAACTTTTGGTAATATAGTGTATATGTTATTTCAGCCTTATTTCAAGTAACAAATATGTTTAAGTAGTTTTAGTCACTGATAATGACCCTGTCTCAGCCTGTCGTGTGAAGGAGAAACGCAGTAAGGGCGAGCGTCGACCCAGACAGGCCCAGGCCTCTGCCAGCGTTATGCCACATATGCATGTAAAAATGAGCTGCTATCTTCAAAAGCCGTCGTCTGGTGACTCACAACACGGCCGGGGACTTCGCTGCTTCGCAGACATGCTGCATTCCACTGCTCATTCCACAGAGTACAATAACTTCCTGGAATTCTTCGAAGCCTGGCCGACGGAGCCAGGGCACTTCCTGTTGTCCTTGTTGTAGCACTTCCTGCACGGCCAGCTCGATCAGGTTCTGTTGCTATGGTAAAGAGCAAACACCTCCAGTCGCTTCAGCATTCGGTCTTGAAGCAAATATCCATATAATGCATAACATTAAACAGGATGATATGTCAAGTTGCCAGTCTCAGTGTATGTTTTCTAGAAGCTTACATTCCGGTTTAAAGAGAATAAAGACTTAACTTAGTATGCAAGCATCATCTCCTATAATACTAACTGATTTACATTGTATTTTGATTTCAATGAGGGTGACACACAGTACTCCTGTTCAGAAGTTTGGGGTCAGAAGTTTTATTCCTGTGATCAAAGCTGAATTTATTATCATTCCTCCAGTCTTCAGAGTCACATGATCCTTCAGAAATCATTCTAATATGATGAATTGATGCTCAAGAAACATTTATGATTATTATCAATGTTGAAAAACAGTTGTACTGCTTCATATTTTTGTTGAAACCATGGTAATTTTTTTTCAGGATTCTTTGATGAATAGAAAGTTCAAGATACAGGATAATTTTAAAACCTCCCTGAGGTTATAAGGTTTAAACACACACACACATACATAGCACCGGCGCACATCAGACTGTTGACAAATCACTGTGAAGTTTGCCTTGGGCTTTGCTGTAGATCATGTATGCCAGAGAAATTCCCAGGAATGATTAGGGTAAATGTGTTTGTTTGATGTGCCACACGTATATGCATTTTGTATATGTGTGTGGTTTCTTAAATGCATGTATGTATTTGAGATGTGCATTCACACTTCTCTCTCTCTCTCTATCTCTCTCTCTCTCTGTGTGTGTGTGTGTGTGTGTGTGTGTGTGTGTGTGTGTGTGTGTGTGTAGATTGCACACAGTATGAACATGCATATTAGCTGAATTTGCCTTCCTGCCAAAGTTCTTGTAGCATACGTCAAACTGTGCTAAAACATGTTCATTGATTTGCATTTTGGAACTGAACTGCTCATCAACAGTTTCCTCAGCTCTCCTAAAATACTTTATTAGAATATAAAATCAGTTCCAACCTCACAACACAAGATAATATTTCTTGTAACTATGAATTGTTTCTACAGATCTTGCTTATCTTCTTGCACATTCCTGCAGATATTATGCAATGTTGGAGCTAAACTCGCGCCAGGATTTTGGAGACCCTCCTTCCGCTGGACTAAAGCCATCACTCCAATCCATGCTGATGGCCCAGAAGATAACACACTGTCTGCTGTGCCAAAAACATCTGGCTGGTTATCATTTGAAGTGCTTTCTTTATTATATCACAATTTAGTTTTTTTTTTTTTTTTCGTTTTTTTTTTCGTTTTTTTTCTGCGAATTCAGAGTATAAAATTAAAGACAATTATCAAAGGCACATTTGATTCAGACAAAAATATTAAGCAGCACAAATACAAAGTTCTGACAGATAGCTGATAGTTCCCTAACTCAGTCTGCTTAAAGTCACATTCTCTATAGGAAACAGCTGTTTGTTTCCTGCTGTATCAGTAGCCAATGAGCTCACTGCTCAACCTTCAGTAACAGTTGCAGTGTGCTTTCAGAAACTCTTCTCCTTCCCCAGCTCCACCTGTATAGATCTGCTATGGATAAATGATGAATGCAATATTGTACAGCAGCAGCATGTCTTACTCTCAGCAGTGTGTTGTGTGTGTATTGGCAGTAGCAAGTCCTGTAATTGTTCTGCAGCAGCAATAACCAACATATATCAACATTGTCACACCCATTACCATGCCAAACACTCTGTGAGTTGTCATGACAGAACTGTTTTCAATATTAATAATAATAAGAAATGTTACCAAAGCACCAAATCAGCATATTAGAATGATTTCTGAAGGATCATGTGACACAGAAGACTGGAATAATGATGCTGAAAATTCAACTTTGTTCACAGGCTTTGTTCACAGGAATAAATTACATTTTAAAATATATGAACATAGAAAGCAGTTATTTTAAATTGTAATAATATCTCAAAATATGGTTTAATATATCTATTTAAAAAAAATATAATTTTAAATACAATAAGATGTTTTACTGTGAGAAAAAGAAAGATGTTTACAAGGGAATTCAAGTTTTTTTTTTTTTTTTTTTTTCAAAGTTCAAAATTTGTTGTTGAAGTGGCAGGGTGTTTTGGGCAAAGAGCCTGAAAAAGGCTTTAACTGTCCTGAGATTATTTATTGGTTTTAGCTGGTCTGACGAACATATTAACAGTGATGGTATGCAATACATCTGTAAACTGATGTCAATGTGGATGCGGTACGGCAACTTCTGATAGTTGTGCTAAAGTTTAGTAAGCAGAGGTAAAATGTTTCAAGCCCTCATGAAAATAAGAGATGAAAAAGTCCCTTGACAACCATAGTAGAGCTTGGTTTCAGCAGATGATAATGGATTGGAAAACATCCTCTCCTTGCATTCGCTAACACAGTGTATGGTGAGCCATGAGGGACATATTTCTACCGCCATGCAGTAAACAAGCTGGTAGAAACTTGACCTGCCATTTAAAGATTCCACCTGTTTGTTTATCTATCCTCGCTTGGTTTATGCCTTGACATCTCAAGAACTTAATTTCTTTCTTTCTTTCTTTCTTTCTTTCTTTCTTTCTTTCTTTCTTTCTTTCTTTCTTTCTTTCTTTCTTTCTTTCTTTCTTATTGGGTCCCTGTGATTTTGTCAAATAAGACATGTTCCTGGGTCAACACATTTCAACACAACATTTAACCCTATCCCTAAAAAATGCAACATGAAATGGCATGTTGCCATTACTTACAACACCTACTTACCTTAAACTCCATTTGCAAAATTGGCATGCCAAGTTGGTCTCTTTTCCCTAGCCATGTTCTCCTCTTTCGCCTCCTCTTTTCATCACATAAAAACCACAGTTGCCAATGTGCAATTCACCTTGCTCTATTTGTTTACCGCTAGCGCATGCTGATGATGTTTTATCCTTCTCTTATGTCGTAATTCAATATAGGTGAAATCATCGTTCAGTCTACATACATGTTGTACCCAAGTTTATTATATTTATGTCATAAAGTGTGATTTGTGATGATCTTATAGGATTGCTGAAATCCCACAGTCTGTATCAGGCATTAACTTGACATAAACTGTAAACTTTTCCCTCAAATCTGATTGGTTGATTGGAAAGTTGCTCCAGGAACATGTTGTTCTTGGTGAAATCACATTGATTCACCAATAGCAGCATTCAAACTTCTTTCTTTCTTTTCCACTTTTGCATTTTACCTTTCTCCATCCTGTGTGAACTCTCTAACCAGATTAGTGAATATGAGCTGCATTGCATGCTGGTATTTTTGATGAGCACATGTGCACCCTGACTGACCCATTTGCGCTGTCCGGTGTGAATTGATAGGCAGCTCTTGTACGGTAATCCCATGTGGGTGTTCGTGACTTCACACTTAAGAGTCGTCCCGCATACAGACGGCGCTCTCTGTGCAATAACTGTGAACACTGCAGCTCACCGTCCTTGACGCATCCCGTCTTAATGGCGTGAGTCCAGGAATGAAGCGTGCAAAGAGATTGGCTTTCCTAATCCCCTATGCAACCAGACATGGGCTCAGCAAATATTTACACACCCCGGGGTCTGAGATGCAAAATGTAACCTTTGCCTTAGTTTCTGCCAAAAACTCAAAGTGACGTGCTCGTCTACGGTGTCACAGGAGGGTGTGAAGGTCTGAAGATGTTCCTCTAGGAATCTGGGATCGCTTTCAAAACCACATCGCCACCCACTTTCCCACTTCCAGTCAGAGATGTTTGCGTCATTGTGACATGAAAATTCACATGGTGTAATTCACATGGATGTGCTGTTATGGATCATTCAGATTTACATGATGAGTTTTTGGTAGTTGGCTCTGTTCTGTCTACCTGTCGATCTTCTGACTGGCACGTGTTCAGCATACCGGGCTGGTTTTTATAGACACCCTTGCCTCTACATGCCTTTCACAGAATCAGTCTTGGAGAAACGTTATGCAAGATCTCTCTGACATTATCTACATTAAATATTTACACATATGAATAATTTAAAAGTTGCTAAAATTAATCAAATCAAAATCAAAAAATCAAATTTACTTTATTTGGAACACAAAACCATATACACAAGTGCAACAGTAGGTGCAATGCTTTCTTAGGTGCTATTCCAAGCAACATAGTAACATGACACGAGACATATTACAACAAAAACACAACTGTATACACAAGTGCAACAGTAGGTATTCTTACTCCGTTCCAACAGCATAGTGACAAGACATGGGACATACGATGACCAAGACAACATAATCAGCTGAGGGGTTCACACCAAGGCAGCCATTTGCTGCGCCAACTTGAACCAGAATATAGAAAGCAGATTCGCAAGCATACACATGCAACAAAACATAACATAGCAATAGTCCATCTTAAAGAAGCACTGTATAACTACATAAATTTAGGGGCATGTGCATATACAGACAATGTTTATTAAAGTTTTAAAATTGACATGGCATCTAAATAAGGATAATATTTCTCTTAAAATAATTTAAAGTCATCTGTATCTTTGAATGACATATTCAAAAGTTTTTTTAACGTTTATTTGTGCCTTACAACAGCTTGCATGTAACTCTACAGCATTAATTTATTATATGCAGCAGATGCATGAATATGTAAATTAGCCCAGCCCCCACTCACTTGCACGAGCTCAGAAATACATTCGGTCAACTGAGGTAAATGCTGCACAATGGGCTCTTTACAACTTCGGACACATAACGGTAATTAATATGATTATCCTTTTGCTTGACTACCTTATTAATGTGTTGCGAATGTTACACAAACCATGTTCCTGTTTGCCATCTCAGTGTGCCTTCACTATCAGTCAGTAGGCCTGTCCTCAGAGACATTTAGAATAGGTTTATAATTAATCATAACAAATTAATTGACATCATATACATAGCTCACCTGATGTATTGTTAAATCTACCCAGTTTTTCACATCAACAGAAAAACATACCTGGCTTCTCTATAGATTAGTTAATGAGATGCTAAAGCCTGCTAGCATGGTTACAAGCTAGTCTGTGAAGTCAGAAACACCTGAGGCATTCTGTCTTTCATTCGTGCCGTTTTAAAGAGAAAATACTCAACAATGGTGTTCAGTTGACACACACAAAGCATATTTAAAACACCACATAGGCATTGTCAGCTTTAAAAAGCTAATGCACAATGCTCTCAGCTTAATAAAATGCAAAAAAAAATGCAAATAAATTGCATTTAAAGGTATTTAATTTGGCAGCGATTATAAATAAATATAATATTTAAAAAAAGTATATGATGTGATTTATATGATGTCAGACACATTAAGCAAGTTCTAGCTGTCATGAATGAGCTGTGGTTTGTCTGGGATCAGTCGAGTAGACGGCTGATCCATTTGAACTTGTATCAGCCTGTTTGGAAATATACTTAACATGCATAGAACATCACAACCACAGTCTGTTCTTTCTCTTATTACAGGAAAAACTATTTTCAACAACATAACATCCCAAAAATACACACCAGATGAAGCCGACAGAGCTGTCACAAGCATCGAAGATGGAGTGAGTCGCTTTCCTTGGTAAATATGGATCGCACAAACAGCTAAGAACAGAAAGGCAAACATGGGCGTCAGGCAGGGCATTGTTATTCTGTCAGAGACTCAGAGGTGAACATGGTGTTAGTCTGGTCAGACCCTTTGGTTTTCCCGCATTTAGGCATAAATTCAGCAAGGCAACAGATTTGAAGGGTGATTTCCTGTTATTTCACATGCCGTGCTCCTGCAGTTTTTGAAGCAGTTCCATGGCTGGGGTGTTACAGGCGTGACACCTAACAGGTAGCACAGATTAATTGTGTTGATACAGATGTTTAGATAGATAGGTAATTAGTTAAACAAATGTATATATGTATTTACAGTTTTTCTCAGTGCATTTCTCAGATCTGAAATCAGATCTCAAACCTACTTGTTCAACCTCATCATCTGATTTGTGCACATCAAAAAAGCAATTTCTCATTCTTTTAAACAAATTGCAAATGCTCCGGGACAGTCATGCAATTGATTATGTACAATTGTCTGCTGTTTCCTACATTATCAATTAATAATAATAATAATAATAATATGTTTATTTTATATAGTGCCTTTCAAGAACCCAAGGTCGCTTCACAATGGAGTACAATAAATTACAATCAGAAAAGCACCCTGTTCATTATAGCAAATAAACAAGCAGGTGTACAACAAATAACTCTAACAAAAACAAAGAAGTTATAGAGTCAAAGAACAATTAACAGTAGCTAGACATGTAGCATAACATGAAGAGGTGTGAGATCACTTGAAGGCAGAGACGATGAGAGAAAAATAATTATTTACTGCAAGGAGAAAAAAGATGAGTTTTAAGTTTGGTTTTAAAAATCTGGAGAGTAGGTGCGTTACGGATAGTCGCGGGCAGCTTATTCCATAATTTAGGGCCAATTACACTAAAAGCCCTTCCTCCCATAGTAGAGCGTTTAAACTTGGGGATGACAAGCAGGTTTTCATTGCTGGATCTGAGGGTCTGGGCAGGAACATAAGGTTGGACTAACTCAGCAAGATATTTTGGTGCAGGGCCGTGACTGGCTTTATAGACTAAAACTAACAGTGTAAACTCGATGCGACTGGCCACAGGAACCCAGTAAAGTTGGTTGAGGATCGGAGTGATGTGTACGGATTTTTTATTAAATGTTAGCGCTCGAGCAACAGAGTTTTGCACCATTTGGAGGCGATGTATAGCCTTAGTTGGTAAGCCGCTGTATAAGGCGTTACAGTAGTCTAACCTGGAGGTTATAAAAGCGTGAATTACAGTTTTAGCATCATTAGAGTTGAGGGATCGACGGATACAAACAATATTTCGCAGGTGGAAAAAGCATGACTTTACTACAATATGTGAGTCGAAAGATAACGTGGAGTCAAACAATACTCCCAGATTTCGCACAGTTTTTGATGGTGTAATCTGGACACCATCAATGTCAATAAGAACGTCATCACGTGGCAAATTTTGTGATTTAGGGCCAATCAACAGGATTTCAGTTTTATCAGTATTAAGCTGCAAGAAGTTATCAGTCATCCAGGTTTTAAGTTCTTTAGAGTTAACAGAAGCAAGAGGATAAGCTGAGTTTGGTTTAACTGTGAAATAAATCTGAATATCATCAGCGTAACTATGAAAGGCAAGACCATGTCGTCTGATTATCTGACCCAGTGGCAGCACATAAATGAGAAATAAAAGAGGACCAAGTACAGAACCTTGAGGTACACCATGAGTGATAGTAACGGTACTTGATCGATATTTACCTATCCTTACAAACTGCTGTCTATCAGATAGATACGAGGTCAACCACTGAAAAGCAGCACCAGTGATGCCTATTTCAGATAGTCGTGAAAGGGGCATGGAATGACACACAGTGTCAAAGGCTGCACTGAGATCGAGCAGAACTAGGACACTGTGTGCACCAGTATCAGAAACTAGGAGGAGATCGTTTAGCACTTTTAAAAGTGCTGTTTCTGTGCTGTGATAGGGACAAAAACCTGATTGAAGTGGTTCAAAAATATTATTTTGCTCTTTTGCTTTTGTCATGTTGATCAAAATATATTATACTGGTTCCCTGTTGAATACCCCTCAAAACATTTAGGCATTAGGTCCTTTTTATTAAATGCAAAATGGTTGAACTAGCTTTCATAAACTGCCAAGCATATTGTCTATACATTTCTATACTTCTTTTTATGTGTCCTAATTGTGTAGGTGAATTTTGAAATTCACTTATGAAGAGGAATGTAAAGGGCTAGATCATCCAATGATCAACCAGTTCTCCAAAATAGCTCAGAGATCTCATGAACATTTGCACATCTTGTTTGTGGACAATGACAAGGACTTGTCATTCTTATGACACTGATATGTTCATTGACACAAATACTTACTTTTGAGATGAACTAAGGATTTTGAGGATGTTTCAGGCCTAACTGGTTTACAAATCTTAATGATGATTCAAGAAATGTACCAAAGCAACTGAGAAAAAAAAAATTTGTATTGTTGTAGCGACAGACATCATATTGTAACAATTGTATAGTTAATATAATAAATGGATAGATAGATGGACAGACAGGCATAAAATTGTGACCGCTGACAGGTGAAGTGAATAACACTGATTATCTCTTCATCACGGCTCCTGTTAGTGGGTGGGATATATTAGGCAGTAGGTGAACATTTTGTCCTCAAAGTTGATGTGTTAGCAGCAGGAAAAATGGGCAAGCGTAAGGATTTGAGCGAGTTTGACAAGGGCCAAACTGTGAATGCTAGACGACTGGATCAGAGCATCTCCAAAACTGTGGGGTGTTCCCTTGTGGGGTGTTCCCGGTCTGCAGTGGTCAGTATCTATCAAATGTGCTCCAAGCAAGGAACAGTGGTGAACCGGTGACAGGGTCATGGGAGGCCAAGGCTCATTGATGCACATAGGGAGCGAAGGCTGGCCTGTGTGGTCCGATCAAATAGACGAGCTACTGTAGCTCAAATTGCTCAAGAAGTTAATGCTGGTTCTGATAGAGAGGTGTCAGAATACCCACTTCATTGTGTATGGGGCGGCATAGCCGCAGACCAGTCAGGGTGCCCATGCTGTCCCCGGTCCACCACCGTAAGCAACAACAGTGGGCATGTGAGTATCAGAACTGGACCACGGAGCAATGGAAGAAGGTGGCCTGGTCTGATGAATCACGTTTTCTTTTACATCACGTGGATGGCCGGGTGCGTGTGCGTCGCTTACCTGGGGAACACATGGCACCAGGATGCACTATGGGAAGGCAAGCCGGCGGAGGCAGTGTGATGCTTTAGGCAATGTTCTGCTGGGAAACCTTGGGTCCTGCCATTCATGTGGATGTCACTTTAACACGTACCACCAACCTAAGCATTGTTGCAGATCATGTACATCCTTTCATGGAAACGGTATTTCCTGGTGGCTGTGGCTCTTTCAGCAGGATAATGCTCCTGCCACAAAGCAAAAATTGTTCAGTAATGGTTTGAGCAGCACAACAATGAGTTTGAGGTGTTGACCTGGCCTCCAAATTCCCCAGATCTCAATCCAATCGAGCATCTGTGGGATGTGCTGAACAAACAAGTCCAAACCATGGAGGCCGCACCTCACAACTTACAACTTTAAAAGATGTACATCTTGGTACCAGATACCACAGCACACCTTCTAGGGTCTAGTCGAATCAGTCAGTGGGGTCAGGGCTGTTTTGGCAGCGAAAATGGGACCAACACAATATTAGGAAGTTGGTCATAATGTTGTGCCTGATCGGTGTATAGATAGATCCCAGATAGACAGACAGACAGACAGTAGATAGATAGATAGACAGACAGAGATATTTTTAGGTGGGTAGAATACTCATGATTTATAGTTGTTTTGTGCATTTTACTGAGCGGTCCACCCTGTCTAAAATCCTGTTCCAGCAGCAACTGTCAGTTTAACCACTCCTTAATGTTTCTCTTTTTAGAATATGTTTGCTAGCATGTCTAACATGTGAAAAGGAGGGCGGACAGGGAACACAGATAAAGAGGTGGACCAGAATTGTCCAAACGCACACAAACAAGCCCCACCACGCCCCTACAGGCACTTGCTCTCCATTGACCTTAATACCTGGCTTCTCTACTGGCACGCGTCCAACGCCTAAAGACAGGACGACTTCTTGTGTGTCTGTATTTGTAATGATTAATCTATATTTGTGATGGAGGCAAGGCCGTGCACTCTGCAAGGCAGGTCTGGGCGATATTTCTGTTTTGTTTATACCAGGCGCATTACAGAAGCTCCATTAGCTTTGCTCAAGTCACCGTCAACATCGTTGCGTTTTATGAGACAGAGTGTGGCCGTAGTTTCGCAGGTTCATGATGACAGAATTATGTAAGGCATGACCCTTTGCTCAGAACCAACATGATGTATTGCAGATATCATTAATGTTGATATTTAACATATAAAATAATTCAGGAATTTAGTCTGATTCAAGGGGAATTTGAATACCAAATCCTGACTGGACGAGAGGAGGAGCTGGGGATGGAGGAGGGTAAATGAGCTCTGGAGAATGCGACAGCTGCTGATAGTACTGAAGGAGTTTATATATATATATATTCTGTGATAGAAGTCGTATTCCTAGAGGTAGACGTGATCATGTTAATTATTGTGCCTTTCGCCCTCAACAGCAGGGGTGCCTTTTACCCCAAATACCATACTTTTACATATTCTTACATTATTGAAAAACTTTTGCTTTAATTACCTTGGACAAAACTGAAAAACATTAAGAAGATTTTTGTCTAAAAATATATTCAATACTTTTAGTGATTCTTATTTGCTACTTAAATTACAAAGTTTTTAAAAATGTACTAAATCAAATTAGCACAGAATCAAGTTCTGCGATCGTGTCAAAGATAAGACAAATTTCCACATCTTGAAAAGCGGATGTTTTGGAAAGTGCTGGGGCAAGTTTTTGTGCCATCTAGTGGTTTAGAGGAAAATAAGATCAAAGGAGCATTTTACCCCGTGGAGCCTTTAGCCCCGTTGTACCCTATTGTTAAACATTTCCCTATGGTGAAAATGAATGAGTTTTTACTTCCGGAACTATGTAACTTGATGTGGTTTGTGTTGCGCGATAACATAATCAAGTAGCGACTTCACACTGTTTTAAAAAAACACTTAAATTCCAATACACAATTAGTGTAACGAGCCGGACTATTAATCAACATTCCAGGCTGTATTGACAATGGTCATGCAATCTGACACATCTCGTGTTGTTTTTATAGGAATTATGAGTTCTCACATAGTTGAACAGACATAACAGTCTGAGTAAACTTTGGAGTGTTTCTCAAATGAGTTTTCCATTACACTGGAAACTACCTGCACTCGCCCAGACTTTTGTGCGGTTGCTCAGCTTGTCAAAAGAAACACATTTCATGTGACATGGTTAATGGCATTCCAGTGTCAGTTTAACGTTTGCTGGGATGCCTGAGGGCTGTTATCGGCTTGTTTGTATCACTTTCCATCAGTTCTCCACCTTTTATTTGAAGTCAGACTGTGTTTGTTTTATTACCTGCATCTTTGGCATTCCAGTCACCATTCTGTTGTTATCATACAGTAACGGTGCGTTCTGGGCTTCATTCAGCACGGCTCTTATCTGCACCACTGCAGAGGCCGGTTAGTGGTTCCTGTTATTGCGGTTTCATGTCACGGATGCCGATCCGTGCACCCAGCCTGGCTGTGCAACGATCCACCAGCTTTTTCACCATTGAACAATTCAGATTGTGTATAAAGCGCCGCTGCAAAGAATTTAGATTGTTTGTTATTACAATGCCAGCCCATGGTAGGCCCAGCGCGTTGTTTTGACGTTCGAGAACAATCGGCATTTGCAATAAAAGGAGACCCTGTCCTCTCCGCGCACTGCTCTGGTCTTCCCGAATTGCTGGAAAGCTTGAACGGGGTCCAGTGGGATTTTCCTGTTGCTGGAGAGTTTATATTGTGTTGAGGCAAAACTGGCCAAGACAATATGACCCATATGCTGTTCATATTAATAGCTGAGCGTTTAATTAGAAAATAATCTGTACGTTTTAGAAGAATACGTGACAAAGCAAGTTAATTGTTTTTAAATGGGTTGTTTCCAATGCCTGATGTTTTGTTTTCAACATCAAAATTTCAAAACAAGGCACATGACATTTTGTGGAAAGAATTGGGTGAATTAAACTAAACATATCCCAGTTATATTTCATCGCAAAAAAAATATAATCCATTTTGGGTAATGAAAAATAAAAATATGCAGTTATTTACTCAATAAATAACTAACAAATACTATAATGTGAACAAAAATGCAAATTGCATTAGTCATAAACAGCTACCACTCTATTACAGTAATGAGATTCATTGAGAATTAAAAACAAATTCCATTTTAAATGGTAATGAGATTTTGAAGGTAAAATGTACTTAATTGTCAAGAAAATTTTAATACTTGAAATTTAACAAAGCAAAAAATAAATAAATAAATAAAAAAGTCACCTTTACTGTATTTATATAGCACTTTTTTGTGTCAAAGCAATTACAGTAATAACAGTAAATAAATGCAACAAAGATTGTTTTGGCTGTACAGCAGCTCTGAAAGAAAGTCATTGTCCAGGTTAAGTAAGTTCAGCGTTGATTCATTGCCATTGTAAAAATGGTTAGTTATTAATTCAGGGGCTGTTTACACAACACCATTTTCAACTGAAAACAGAAAATCTTTCATGCGTTCTGGCCGTTCATTTGTATGACAACTGTGTTTTGTTAGCCTGAGAATGCAATTTTTGAAACAAGTTTCAGGTTTCACAGGTTTTGAAAAAACGAATTCATGGACTTTTAAATAGGCTGCGTCTTCATTATGCCAAATATCTCGTTCAGTCATGAAACTCTAGAGGGTGCAGGCTTATGTCCTTTACATGCAATCTGCAAGCAATCCAACGTGATTTCATGAGAATGTATTTTTAGGTAAAGTGTAGTTCTACTTATAAATATACTCTTCATGCATGCCCGTAGCTTCTCCTGCGCTTTATATATGAAGTGATATACAGCGCGCGCCGCCGCATTTGTGTGTGTAATTGAAGCGTGTGTGCTACGAGCACAATATTAACGGCTGACGTCATACGGCTGAGATTTTTTATTTCGTAACAAGTTACGAAAATGGCGATGTTGCTTGGACTCCAAGGTAGCATTTAGATTACCTGGCTAAATGGGGAAACTGGCTTTCTTTGCTCTTCCACTATGCAACTTGAGCGATCACCAAAGTCACGTGACATGCACTTGGAAGACAAAAGTTAGTCTGTATTTAGTAAATAATATTATTATCAGTTGTTAAAAGTGTATTAATTATTATTTAATCAAATGTCAAGGAAGAAAAAAAATATTTTGAGGTGAAGTGAGAGCTGGGCGGGGGCTGCTGGGGGCGGTATACCTTCGGTTTGACATGAGAGTATCGCGGTTCGTACCGTGGGTGGTGTATCGCAGATTTTCGGTTTGGTTTAAATATCGTTACAACAAACACCCCTACTGCTACGAGGATTTTTGTGTGTCTATTTATGCAGCAGCTGCAGATCTTACATGTTCATGTCTAACATTTTCTAACATTTCAGGTCAACAGGGTAAATATCTATTAGCAGTAGCATGTCCATAATTGCTCTGCAGCAGCAGATCTAGTCCGCCAAGACCAAATACATATAACATTGCCATATTCAATAGCATTCTAAAACTATACCGAGAATTGTCATGATGGAAATGGTTTGTGACCTGGGCATATTTTTTGTGTGAAGCATGCATTAATAATTACATTTGCTCCAGATAATATTTATTTGTTCTCTATTCTTATAACCAAGCATTGTGAAATCAGTTAAATAAGTGCTGATGAATGACTTAACATGGAAAAACGCCCAAATACTGCTTAAAAGGAAGTTAAAACATTTGCATTGTTTGAATGATCTTTTTTTGACTGTCCATCCTTTCTATGATGCAGCGGATCAAAGCGAGGGTTAATGGCATGGCGGCAGAGGAGCAAAACAGGAAGTTGCCCCCCTTGTTTTAGTTGAGGGGTCACAAGTGTTCAGTATTTTTCTTTTGTGAATCCATGTTATGGTGTGACAGTGCTCAGGTCAGGCTGCGCTCACAGAGCACAGTACTGGCATTCCTTCATCGGTCGAGACATGATGAACACTATCCCAGTGATGTTGTTTCTGTCAGAGGGCTGAACAGACTAAATAAGGGTCCCTCGGTCGAGCCTGCAGCCTTTGCTAATGTCACCCACATTACTGTGTCAGGTTTCAGGTCAACGCGGTAAAGCTGGTTTCATTCCCTTATTTCTGATTAAGTTGTAATCTGAACAAATGGTTATCAGTATGGTTATGGATCAGGACGTTTGCTTGTTGACTTAAAAACGGAGTGCATTCTTCAGACAAGGATGCGTCTTATCGTCTGCGACACGCACAAACTAGTGATACGTTCACATTTGTTGAAACTTGTGAAATGTTTTTCTTTACTTGGTATGACAAACTTTATCGCTTACTTTTCTGAGTTTGGTCTTCCCGGCCCACATCTTTAGAACATTGAATAATGAATTTGTTGAATTTTGAACTGCTAAGTTTTATTTTTTTTAAAAAATGTCCTTATATTTAATTTAATTTTAGATTTATAATTATTATTGATAGATTTTAATAATTGATTTTACCAACATTTTTTGTTTCTTCCCCCATATTTAGACTGCTGATTTATGAATTTGGTGGATTATTGACTTTATTATATTCTATTCTATTATATATTATTATATTTAATATAATCTCTTATTAACTTTTTTTTTCTTTTCACTTTTGTGCCATAACAAATGAAACATAACCAGTTGACAGCCACTAATTTAAAACCTAATTTTCCTAACACTTCTCGTCTGGCCCGTTCATGTGAATACAGCCCCTATAATTAAACCCCGGCCGCTGACATTTAACTGGCCGTTTCTTATTTCTGGCTCTTTATCAAGTTTCATTGTTTCAGGAGATGCACGGAACGATATTAACGCATTTTAATGTTTCCTATCATTGTGTGCGCGACTCCATTTGTTGAAGCAACTGCAGGAGTTTCAAGGACACCAAAAGGAAATGTGGCTCATTTGAGTTTGTTGTTAATGAATGAGGGGAGGCACTCATCTTGACCAACTCATTTTCTTCAGCAGGTTGCAAAGGTTGCAGGTTTTGTGACATTTCAATTATTGAAATTGTTTGTTTACCCAAAATTAACATTTTGTAATCATATACTGGGGCTGCACGAATAAAAAATGATTTGTGATTTTTCCGATTAAAATGTAGATTTCTAAGGTACATTTTCTTAGATTTAGAATTCAGATTTTTTTATTTATTGTAATTTATCATTTTTTTAAAAAAAAGCAAAGCTTACTGTGCTTGCTTGTTTGTAAGGCCGCACACAAACATATATTTGTGACTTTATGTTACAGTATAACTGCAAAATAAAAAATAAAAAATTCTTCATTTTCAATGTTAAACCATCAAGCTTTTATTTTATTTATCAAAGAGCCAGTTGATAGCCAGTTTACAAGCACTTCTCTTGGCAAATTTGGGAAACTGATTGGCAGTTGTTGCGTTTCCAAGTGCATGTTATAAGTGGCCCAAACTACTTTTGCATTAAGGGTATGTTTACAAGACAACAATGTACTAAAAACCTTTTCGTTTTTCCTTTTATGTTTTTCACGTACAGATGACAATGCTGTCAAAAAGATTCCTGTTCACATGGATCCATGGAAAAATGCTGTATTATTCATGGCAGGCCGGTAGCTGGCAATGTCACTTTGTGAAAAAACACTTTGCGCTGTAACAGAAACACATATACACATGCAAATGACCTCGCTGTTTTCACAAATTTGCATTCTTGTTGTTCATGGAGACGATAATTGTATTGTTTTTAATTTACGTACACTTTGAAACCCATCAAAAATCAACATTTTCAGGCCCCCAAAAGGCCATTGATGTGTATGAAAGCCTCTTAGTGTGAACCGGGCTGCGTAAAACACTGGATCATTATCTGCATGTGTGCAAATGAACACAGAGCTGCGCTTCACTCTGAAACATGCAGGACATGTCTGTACGTATATTTATATGTATATGTGTATATCGTGATTTAAAAAAAAAAAAAAATCTGTTAATCATGCAGCCATATCCTTTATCCACCCTTCTTTTTTCTATGCACCCATTTTCTTATGATGATACTATTAAAGTGCTTTTTGTCATTTTTGACTTCTGTTTTGCAGCGTAGACTTTGCGTTCCACAGAAGAAAGGAAGTCATGCAGGTTTGGAATGACATGAGAGTAAAGGATGACTTTCGTTTCAGCCCTTTAATGAGCAACATTGAGTTAGTTTTGGCAGCGGCACTATCTAAACAACAGCCTGGAGGCTAAATCCCATGTCTCTCTAATCCACGGACTCATGTCAGTATGTTTATGTGTAGTTGTTGTCACTCATGTTCAATAGATCTGACCTCCGACCTCTGAGAAGTACTTCCAGGTGGTGGCTCTCCAGAGTGGCTCTTCCTGTCAGGGCATTGAGACCCCCTGCGGTCAGCCAACACATCTCAATCTATTAATATCACATTACGCTCCTCACCCAAATATCCTCTCTGATCCTTCATACGTCCCAGATTCCTCAAAGAAGTATACACAAACACCAGGCATGAGTAATGCACGCTATCTGTTACTCCAGAACAAAACATGATGTGTAATGAGAGGATCGTTCTGTTGGTGCCGCAATCATGCGTGTGATAAAAAATGCTAGAAGAGTCTGGATTTTGAGTGTTGTTTGACAATGCAAAGTTGCTGCTATTATGCAAGTTTCTAAACATTTTTTCGTATTTTCAAGCCCACTGATTCTAGCATTTCATGTGTAAATTGAAATCCAGAATTGCCCTCGCTGTAGTTTTGTGCATTATCTTGTGCTAATATTTTCACAATACATACACTCCGTCAACCATAAATAGATATTTGCACTTATTTTGTACAGAACGTTTGAACATTGTTTGATTGCATTGCAACAGTGTGATATCAGAAGCTTCACATGCGGTGGAGGAATGTGTTCTCGTTCTTCGGCCTGGATTCTCCACCTCAGCGCCCCTGGAATGCTCTTGTGTGAACCGTGAGGTCACTGTGCATGAATGGAATGTTTCTCGCCTGAAAAGTCTTTGCAGGTGCCCCTCGGCACCCAGACTGTACTTGTATCGCTCCCTGCGGGGACTTCAGTGTCTCAGTTTCCACACAATTTGGAATTAGGCTCCGTCTGAAACATGCATTCTTCACTCTGTACAGACAGATTCCAATTAAAAGGAGCTTTTACAGTCTGATGTCATTAGAGAGCAAAAATTCCAAAAACAACTTTTAGTCTGTAGTTCTCTGGCAACAGAATACGGTTGTTAATCCTGTATTTGAGTCTTTAATATGGTTACGTTCACATTTGGAATGACAACCACATTCTATAACCGAACTCACAATTGTAAATTTTCAGGTCTCACAACCGCATTCTCGGAAAACCTGCGCTGTGTGAACGCACACGTCATACGGTGCGAGAGAGCCGCTCTGCGCTGCACACGCGTGTGTACCGGTTTAATTTGTGGTTTCACTTTTGGTAACTTACAGTGATGTAGAGCTGTGTGTAATCTGATTCTGAAGGTTTTAGATCCCGTCACTTTTCTCCGCCAGAGTTTCTCCCATCAGTTTTGAGTTCTACGCGTGACTCAAATGCTCGCTCTCTTTGATATTTCTTTGGTCACTGTCAGTCACATTCATACAGAAAAATGTGTGAGATGCTACTGTAAGATTTTTGATAAGAAGACTTCTTTGATGAAACTGAAGTGTTAAGAACTACTGAGGATATATATTTACAGTAAGAGTACAATTTTGGCATCCATACCATGGGGAAAACATATGGATATCTCTAATATTGTCTCATAATTTGGCTGCTGTCACTTTAAGACCTGACTCACAGATCCATTATACTTTTACACATGCATTTTCTTTTTCAACTGTTTATGTTCACTTAAAACATAACTGAATGTGTTAACATGAATACTCGCCAATCTGCATGTTTAAGGGCAATGGGTAGCAAAAAAGAGTTTGCAAATTCAAGCGTTTAGATATTTCACTGTTGACAACATTGCTCTTTCTCATTGCCTTTTTAAAAGACTACACTTGAAAAATGCATATATTATATCTAAAATTCAATCCACCAAAGTGGCTAGTAGAAGTGACTGCATTACACACCACTGCTGGAATCCACCCGCATGGTGGGCTGGCAGGTGTTAATGTCAAGCCTTGGTTGTGTCTGTTCTAGCATCACCTCTCATTACTCATTGCTGGGTTTGTCTCTATTGCTCCAACTCATCTCTTAATATTTTCCAGACATGCAGAGTGCATGTGTTTGATGGCTACCATTCCATCACTGTACACAGATTCCATACTTAGAACTTTAAATTTCAACTGTAAACTTTACATTCCTAATTTAAAGAGTCATTCGTCATCCTGTCTTGAAGACTTGCTCTACCACACACGTAAAAATGTGTTAAAAATATATGTGCATTGACGTCAATCACCAAGAGCTTTTTCAAGCACTTGTGTCTTAATTACTGACAGCACAGATTTATCTAAAGGCTGGCCCACACTAGAAGATTTAAAATCTTATCAGATTTTCAAAATGTGAAAAATATATTTAACAGTGATCAAAGATTTAGATTATAGATCTAACCAGATGCGGTGCAATAAGATTCCAGCAACTTGTCTGTCTACACCAGACGGGAAGCGACTACAAGATGCAACAAAATCTATCAAAAATCAGAACAGCTTCTTGACAGCTCTCACAAGGAAATGGATAAGTACATACAATTTACAAATATTACACCATTTAAACTATATAAAAAATATATACTGAGTCACTAAAACAATATTTGTCATAGAATACACTTGTTTGTTCAAGCCTGAACAAAACCAGTCATATGGGTCAACTTTTTGAAATTGAGATTTATGCATCATCATGAACATCTGGAATATGAGGGTGCAAAAAAAAAAAAACTTGAGAACATCTTTAAAGTTGTCCAAACTAAGTCTTTTGCAATGCATATTACTACTACTAATATTGTTTTAGATATATTTATGGTAGGAAATTTACAAAATATCTTTATGGTATACTTGATCTTTACTTAATATTCTAATGGTTTTTGGCATTAAAGAAAAATCAATAATTTTCACCCAATCAATGTATTGTTGGCTATAGCCACAAATAAACTTGTGTGACTTACGACTAAGTCCAGGGTCACATTTGTTTAATTTTCCATATTTATCAATTGTTTCTTTTATAGGACTACAAAGTTTGGAGTACTAAATGATATTCAAAGTCACATTAAACACTTTTAAAATTAAATAAAGCACATACACATTACCTGAGATGAGTATTGCCATACTTTGTGTTGTTCCAGCCGCGATAGAATCACAGCGTGTCGCTAGGCCGGTTAGGACAAAAAGTTTGATTAACATGGATTTTAAAACATACATGTTATCGTATATCACGGCATCATGTCATGACGAGGGGCAGGAAGAAATGCAATGTTTGAAGTGCTGGAAATTTGCTGGAAAAAAGGGAAAAGTTTTGGAAGAAGTTGCATCTTTCGTCAGCTCGCCTTCTGATTAGGTATCATTCCATTCCATGTGACAGTCAAGGTTCCCACTACACAACAGGATTTCTGTGCGTAAATATTCAACATGTTGGATATTTATGATTTGAGATCGGTGTGGCCCTGACGTTCTTCCAAGCAGATTCAGTCACTCTTAACACACCTCACACCAGAGGAAAATCTGATAAAATAATCTTTAGAACCATCAAGATAATCACGATTTTACCTAGGATTATCAGTAGGGGAGAATTGGGCCTAAAATTGGCTCAGTTGTCTAGTAGTGTGTGGGTGCATTACATGTTCCTTATGGTCTGGTGTACTTTTGTCCTTGTACCAAACCCCTCAAAGGCTGTTTTAAACAGCAAAATGATGCAGCTCTATAACTGTGACTGTGATTTCACCAAATAGGATAGATGTTGATCCAAAAACAACACTGCAATCAACCAGGGTTTAGGTTTAGGGTTAAAACTGGAGTTGGAAACCTGAACAACTTTTTTATCAAACCGATCTGAGTTTAGATGTGGTAGGATTAGGGAAAGTTAGTACTGTATTTGTTTGATTACAATGTTTTTCCAGGACTGATAAAATATGCTGAACCAGAATACTGTATTTTGGGGGTCAAAATCTAAAGCCTAGTGTATATATGTTTCCGGCAATGTGTGTACAGCAGGTAATGTATAGGGAATATATAGAATGCCTGAAGTTTGTACTAGGCAACATAGGAAATGTCTGTTTTTTGCAACATGACATCATGACTTTGCGTAAACATACACGCCACTTTCTAAAGCCCAAAATGGCGTGTTATCTGTACGCATTTTGAGCTATCCGTGTGTATGTCTACGCCGTGTGATTCCGCGTGTATGCCTACGCCGAAACGAACCATTATGTGTGTGTGTCCACAATGTAAATGTATTTGTAAACATACAAAATTATGTTTTTTTTTAAATGTAAAATTGCTAAATGTTTCTTGTGATGGGTAGGTTTAGGGGCAGTGTGTGTGTGTTTGTGTGTGATGGGTAGGTTTAGGGGCAGTGTGTGTGTGTGTGTGTGTGTGTGTGTGTGTGTGTGTGTGTGTGTGTGTGTGTGTGTGTGTGTGTGTGTGTGTGTGTGATGGGTAGGTTTAGGGGCAGTGTGTGTGTGTGTGTGTGTGTGTGTGTGTGTGTGTGTGTGTGATGGGTAGGTTTAGGGGCAGTGTGTGTGTGTTTGTGTGTGATGGGTAGGTTTAGGGGCAGTGTGTGTGTGTGTGTGTGTGTGTGTGATGGGTAGGTTTAGGGGCAGTTTGTGTGTGATGGGTAGGTTTAGGGGCAGTGTGTGTGTGTGTGTGTGTGTGTGATGGGTAGGTTTAGAGGTACGGGCAGTGTAGGGGGATAGAATGAACCGGCGTAGATAAACACGCTAAAAAGCAATTATGCGTCTTAATAGCACGCCAAAATGCATACGAATTGGCGTGTCATACATACGCCATTTCATGAGATCAGTCTGTTTTTTTGTGATTATGTTGCATACCCTTAGGCATTCTATACATTACCTTAGGTATTATACAGAATGACAAGTACACTCTAGGCAGAATATCAAAACATGCCTTTATTGTCATTGAACATGTTTTTGATCATTTTGAATGGCACTACACAACATCGTGACACAGCAACTGTCCAGGAACAATAGGTACGAGCCTCTGTGCCGGGAGTGGAAGCTCACATGTTTCGCAACTGGCACGCCACTGCCGAACAAAGACTCAAGTGTGAGTAGTGGGAGTATTCTAAACTCTGTCGGCTGGCCCTTTGACATTGTATAGAATATCTAGGAAATGTGTGAAATATAAACCATTTCATACTTAGCCTTCAAACTTCAGGCATTCTATGTATTCCCTATAGGCATTCTATACAATGCCGGATTTCACACATTGCCGATGATAATCAATGATAATATGAAATGTTTCCTGAGCAGCAAATCAGTATATTATAATGATTTCTGAAGGATCGTGTGACTCTGAAGACTGGAGCAATGATGCTGAAAAATCAGCTTTGATCACAGGAATAAATTACTTTTTACAATAGATTACAATAGAAAATAGTTGTTTTAATTTGTAATAATATCTCACAATATTAATGTTTTTTTCTTTATTAAATGAATGCAGCCTTGGTGAACATGTGACTCAAAAACTCAAAACTTTTGAATGCCGTTAGTGATATTTTAACACCAGACTTTATTGAAATCAGCTGTTTTAGTCAAGTCTCTCATGGCCTGCCTAACATAACTATCATTCTTTCTCATACTTCAAAGCCCCAAACCCTATTTATTATTAAATATGTCTTATTAAGAAGAGGGGTGCTGTTACTTTTCTAAGGGATTTGACTGACAGGCTTGTGTAAATGTTTCTTTACACAAGCAAGAACCACTCATACAGTACTATCTCCAGTACATGTGAAAGTTCACTTTGTACTTCTGCCACACATCAATTATGTTCACAGAACACTCGTTTGAAAAAAACAGCAGTATCAAATCTGAGTTTGTGCATAAATCTAGCTCTGGCCCAGCATGTGTCCCGTCCTGGTAGTGCTAATAGATGTGTTTATTAGGAGTTAGTGGGGGTCGGTCAAGCAGAGTGACATCAGCTCACACCCCTCGAGGTCCCAGACGCCTGCCGTGTCGCTCTCTCATCCTCCCATCAGTCTGCGGATTAACTGGCTAAAAGAGCCGCCTGTCAGCGTGTGTGTGTGTGTGAGCAGTTAAGCGTGTTTGGGGTTCCTCCCTGATCCGTGTTAGTGTGCTCTCAGTGTCACGGGAGGCTACTTTGCGTGAGATGAAGCTTGAGGCCCCTGTTCAGAACGAATGCTGGTTCATACCAGCAAAAAGAGCAGTTTATTGGCAATTACAGCACACGAGTCTTCTGGGGTTCACAGTGTGACATAACATGCCGTGCACTGGAGCTCAATACTTGCACTGGAGCTCAATACTGTCACGACATCTGAGATTGCGTTTGATACTCAACACTTGGCTCTTTTATTTTCTACACAGAGAGAAATGCTTAAATACCTTTAAATCCCCAAAAGTCTGGGTTTGGTAAGATTCTTTCCTAAGAAGTCTCTTATACTCACCAAGGCTGCATTTAGTTATTTGATCAAAAATACAGTAATGTTGTCATCAGTGTCACATGACCCTTCAGAAATAATTCTAATATGCTGACAAATTAGTCCGGTGACGTAGAACTGTACACAACTTACCAGTTCCTTTTGGATTTCGTCCTCTGCATATAAGCTTAAAATAAATCTAAACCTCGTCGTTGGCACTTACAGCACCCACCGCAACAAACTTTCAAATCTCAGGGTAGCCCATTTCAGGGATGTTGGTTCACCGACCGTATAGAGTGTTTAGCAGTGGCTGAGTTGGTTCTTGTTGGATGTTGGCTGCTGCTCGGGCCGCACAGGATGTAAATGCCGCAGGGGAACATACTTAGCGACGGACAGGCAGATGGGTAGCCCTTGGCGGTCTGGTGACAGCAGCATCCTGTATGGGCAAGATGTGCTTGATCGCCTCGGTCTGCTTCTGTACTGCCAAAAACTGCCGGGTAAAGTCCTCGACAGTGTTGCCGAAGAGGATGGTCTGGGAGATGGAGGCATCGTAAAAGCAGACTTTGTCATTTTCCTTCCATCTCAGCCAGGTTCAGCAAGAGATAGTGTTCCTGGACCAACAAGGTGGACTTTCGTCACCCTGAGGGCGAGGTCCAATGGCATTTGCATTTCCTGCATCAACCCTGGGTCAGAACTACCATCTTGCAGCTCTTTTAGTGCTTTGGCCTGATGTACTTGCAGGAGGACCATAGCGTGCAAGGCGGAGGCAGCCTGTCCAGTGGCACTGTAAGCCTTGGTTGCAAGTGTGGCCAAGAACTTATAGGCCTTTGATTGAAAATGTGCCAGGTTGCAGCACTTTGCAGGCATTAATGCACTGTAATTGCATTCTCTGCCTGAGGAATCTCTGTGTAAACCTTGGCTACCCTACCATAGAGGGAAGGAAACAGTGAAGCAGCTTTGGACAATAAAAGGTGCCTTCCACGACTTTGTGACCTTCTCATGCACCTCTGGGAAAAAAGGAGTAGGTGCAGGACGATGCTGTGCAGCAGGCTTTATGCCGAGATACAAATCGTCCAACCATGAGTGTTTGGGAAAGGGGGCGGGTTCCACTCGAGCCCGACACTCGCCATGGCCTGGGAAAGCATGTCCATCAACTCTGGGTCCGACTCAACCTGCGCCAGCACGGCTGAGTCTTCATCCCCAGAGGACTCAAGCCCACCCTCCAATGCAGGTATCGACATCCGGTCCTCAACGGAGCCCCAAATGAGATGCTGGGTCCCCGATGAGAAGGACCCGCAGCCTTATCAGGAAACTCCACAACATGTCTGTGAGACGTGAGAGGAGTGGAGACTGGCCCAGCAGGAGAGCTCCCACTATAATCCTCAGATCACCCTGTGTATTAGCCAAAGTGGATCGCTGCGGTACAGAGAGACCAGAACGGGGAATAGCAGAGTGGACTCTACCTTATTCAAGGTATTGGAGTCTCAGTCTTAACATCACAATGGTCATGTTTGGCGTGCATACAGCCCAGATACATGAGGCTGTGATCGTCACTGTCAGACAGGGCCAGTAAATGACCGCATCCAGAAACACACGAGTGGAATGCTATCTTGAAAAAGACACCCAAGCTTGCTCTTTTAGCGTAACTGCTCTTTTGAGGCACCCATGGGTATGATCTCTGCACTTAGCGAAACACATTGCTGAATGCGCCGGCTCTCCAACACAGAACGTCTCCTCTCGTAAATGAAGGCAGATTGGCAGAGCGCTGACAAACAACCGCTCGGCTCTGAAGCAAAAAGCTGAATGAGTGAGCTTATACACGTATGTTCGGCGGAGTTTCTTGCCATGCAAATCTCACTCACCAATGTCCATTGGCTTGTTTTGTTACCACTTGTAGGTGACTGGGCTCCCAAGAAAGATCCTACAACGTCAGTCATTTCAATGTAATGTCAAACGTGACAAGCTATGATACGAGATATGAACTCATTAAACATTTAAACAGAGAAAAAATGATGGCATCAGCCTTTAAGGTTAACACTAATTTAAAATTCACTTTAATCCTGTTAGTTCCTGGTTTTATTGTGTAGGATTCTTTGTTACTGAAAGTTTTTTTTTCCAACCCCATTTTTAACAGTCTAATCAACTCCTGATAATATCAAGTCACGCCTTGCGTTACATGTAAACTTAAGTTGAAAAGTTAACTTTGTCCCTTGGAAATGAGTTCCTCCCTTGCACTGGGTGTCCGGTTGACCATGTGTAGCTGTTATCCAGGGTTAAGAAATAAAACACACTGCACTCTAGCATCATAGAGATACACCAGCATAAGATTCACTTGGAAAATGTAGATAAGGTTGTTTGCGATCTTTTGACATGAGGACATTCATGCTTATCATCCAGCCAATGAGCGTCAATGCACAAGATTACCATGTTATGTAGAGTTTTTTCCGCATGATTCCCCAGAATAAACAACTGCTATACTTGGGCCTCAAGAATGTATGAAGGTTTAGTAGTAAACACTTCTGAATAAGATGGTAATCTGGGTCGCTTACAGTAAGCTCTCCTGTGATAATGCACATGATTCATCAAGTATGCGATTATTGCAGCCGGCAGCGAAAGTTTTCTATGGTATCTACAAACAAAGGGTGTCAACACAGCGGTTGGCAACGCATGCCCACAGATGCAGTGAAACGGCAGGTGAACTGAATAAAGCCACACCTCTGTGAAAAGAAACTGAATATGTGAGACTGATATATTCATTGTACAGTAGATACACGCCTGAAAATATTTACTCTTTGGAGAATACTTTTACAAGATGAATTCATGTCTGTGAGGAACCTGTGTGCAGAAATTAAAACTGGCAAAACAAGTGAGTCAGAGCTTTGGAAATGTTGAATGTGAGCCACTATGGTTTCAGTTCTATATCAATATATTAATAAATAAGTAGATTCTCTTGTGCCAGGATTATGCTTTATTCCGGTTTGAGAATGCTTTTTAAATGGAATTTAAAAAATTACAAGAAATCATTTAAAATTAGAATCATAAAATGTTTTTTTAATATATACATTTTTTATTATTACTAATGTTTTGTTAAAGTATCATACAAACAAAATATATGGTAGTTTTAGGATTATTAGATGTCAGTGTTTGAGATATTTGCTATAAAACATATGATAACTAATGTTCATTAATACATGCACTTGGATGGCTGTAAAGTTCAATATGCTGCATAATCAATAGAATCAAATCAAACTGTGATGTAAATAAGTTATAAATGCATACACTACCATCACACATTACATTTATCAGAAGTGGCAGTAAAGAAATTTATATTTCAAATAAATGCTGGTCTTTTAAAAGTCATTAAAGTATTCTGAGTTTTTACGGTAATTTTGATCATATGAATGAAGCCTTAAGAGCAGGAGACAACCACAAACATTGGAACGGGCATTGCTGTTTGGCATAAATAAAAACATTAATTGTTAAACGTTTGAATTGTTTTGACACTATTGACAACTTGCTGTCAGCTCTCCAATATCATTGCAGTTCTAATTCGGCTTCACATTCACACTCATGAATTGAAAAGGAGCCAATTGTGAGATTTGCCCAACCCTGGTGTCGCACAAAAGCACTTGCACTAATTTCTGATGGAAACAATGCTTACTGAAAGGGAGAGAAATAGAAGAGAGAGGTGTAGGAAGTTAAGAACACAGGGCAGGTGAAGTGGAACGGCAGGTATAGAGCTGAATGCAGACGTCCCCTTTGAAGCACAGCCGTAACTCAATCCTGAGGTTTGGAGCATAATGGCGGTCTATAGTCCATTCAGCACAGGGAGTGAGTCCAGGCCCACCAGCGGATCCTCTTGAAACAACGGCGCCTCCTGAGAGTAACTTATCACCTTTAGCCTCTCACTGAAAGGACCCTCTCTCTCTCTGCACTCTTTGGTCTTTGTTGTCTAGTCTTTCTTTTCCTCTTAGAGTAACATGCATTTTTCTGGTTCATTGCTTTTCAGGGAAGCAGGGGTGAGGGAAGCTCGGGCACAGACATGGGCGAGGGCCGATGGAAGGCTTTGTTTCGCTGAGGTTATTTCTCTTTTTTTCTTTAGGCTCATCACCCTGCTGACCTTTGGCCTCATCATAAACTCAATCAAAGCTGGTGAAGGATTTTCCCCAGCTTCTGTTGAACTTCAAATCCCGGCTGATGACAGTAATTATGTTACTGAAGGTATGGATGGCTGTGAGGGTGATTAGCAGAGTATCCGTGTGCTGACAGACCGTCTAAAACTCTCTCGGAGAAATGTGTCTCTAAATTAAAGCAATGCTGCCGAAAATATTGAATCTAACATAGATACATTTATATTTTTTTCATTTAGCAGATAATCATTTATGTCTCTTATTTGTCTTTTGTTTTAGCATTGTTGCATTATTTAATTTTTGTCATTAACTTTCTTATTTGTCTTCCCAAACCACCAATACAGATAAATCAATAGGTTTTATTATTTATTTTATTTTTGCATTTTTATTTTATTTTTATTTTATTTTTCCCCATCTCAGTTGTCTTCCTAAACGTTTGATCAATTAAACACTTTAGTATTTTTAGCATTTTTATTTTCCTCTGAAGTCCATTTCACTAATGTGACCACATATACATTTAAATTTCATAGTTTCTTGCACCCAGTGCTTGAAGTGGAAAAAATAAAGTGCCAGTACTCACCAAAGGGGGCGGGGCTTTGTTAGGGGCGTGGTTATGGGGAATTGTTTAGTCAATTCAAGAAGGTCCATATTTTATAGTTCTTTTTAACCT
Source organism: Gobiocypris rarus (assembly GCA_023029165.1). Taxonomy (NCBI): domain Eukaryota; kingdom Metazoa; phylum Chordata; class Actinopteri; order Cypriniformes; family Gobionidae; genus Gobiocypris; species Gobiocypris rarus. The sequence continues at coordinate 34,358,950 of CM040919.1, read as the reverse complement.
GTAGCCTTAAAATTAACATAAAGTTCTTGTAATTGTTTAACTATAGCATTTGTTACAATAAGGGCTTATTTACAAAGTGAGATCATTGACAGCTCCTCATTACCATGCAGGCCAATGTTAACTTTTTTCTTTCTTTTTTCTAATCAAATAGCAACACAGTTAGAAACACAGTCATTTTATTGGCAGTTTTAGCTCATGTTCGACTTTCTCCGTTGTGCCAAGTGGACGAGGCGCGGGCAGAGTCAGCGGACGCTTGCGCTGCAGAGCCAGGCGAAAGTAAACAAGGCACTACGCATCTACTGTACTTAATTAAACAATTGGGCGTCCATTATAAAGGCAAGAAGTAGCGGTACACAAGAAAATGTGCAGGTGAGGATTAAAACAGATGTGCAAATGAGCGTACCGGTACGCTAAAAGCACGTTCTGGGAGCACGGAGAGGTGGCGGTACGCTCAAGAGCTATATTTGGAAGTGGTGGTACTGAGTACTGGCGCGTACCAGGCCACATAAAGCACTGCTTGCACCAAAAAAATAACTGTCATAATTTAGTTTTTCATGACCATTTTCTGTTTTTGACCCTGTATGTAATAGGTTGTTGAAACTGTGTCTGAGATACACTATATTGCCAAAAGAATGGGTCGCTCTCAGGAGCTCAGTGAATTCAAGCATGGTGCCGTGATAGGTTGCCACCTGTGCAATAAGACCATTCGCGACATTTCTTCACTACTAAATATTCTACGGTCAACTGTTAGTGGTATTCTAACAACGTGGAAGCAATTGGGAACAACAGCAACTCAGCCACAAAGTGGTAGGCCACGTAAAATCACAGAGTGGGGTCAGCGCATGCTTTGCCAACTTTCTGCAGAGTCAATAGCTACAGACCTCCAAACTTCATGTGGGCTTCAGATTAGCTCAAGAGCAGAGCAGAGCAGAGCTTTATGGAATGGGTTTCCATGGCCGAGCAGCTCATCCAAGCCTTACATCATCAAGTGCAATGCAAAGTGTGGGATGCAGTGGTGTAAAGAACACTGCCACAGGACTCTAGAGTAAAATCTTCTCTGTCTGGCAATCCAATGGATGAGTCTGGGGTTGACAGTTGCCAGGATGAATGGTACTTGCCTGCCTTGTGCCAAGTAAAGTTTGGTGGAGGGGGTGGGTGTGGGGTTGTTTTTCAGTGTTCCAATGAAACTCTAAATGCTTCAACATACCAAAACATTTTGGACAATTTCACGGTCCCAACTATGTGGGAACAGTTTGGGAATGGCCCCTTCCTGTTCCAACATGACTGCGCACCAGTGCACAAAGCAAGGTCCATAAAGACATGGATAAGTGAGTATGGATGGAGGAACTTGACAGGCCTGCACAGAGTCCTGACCTCATCCCGATAGAACACCTTTGGGATGAATTAGAGTGGAGACTGCGTGTCCAACATCAGTACCTGACCTCACAAATTACCATAAACACACTCCAAACCTTGTGGAAAGCCTTCCCAGAAGAGTTGAAGCTGTTCTAGCAGCAGAGGGTGGGCCGACTCCATATTAAACCCTACGGATTAAGAATGGGATTTCATTAAAGTTCATGTGCATATAAAGGCAGGTGTCCCAAAACTTTTGGCAATATAGTGGGTCTATGTATGTAAATTACCTCTGTTATGATTGGCTGACGATTCTTGATTATAAAATATATTCAAATACAAAACCAGTTATTTTACATTGAAAATATTTCACAATATTATTGTTTTTACTGTATTTTTATTTTATACTTAAAAAAGAACCTTTAAACAAGATGTTTGCTTTTCATCAGCACTGAATGAGGCTGTTTGCTGCACAGTTTTTTTGAAGCAGTTTGTATGTTTTTTCGTAGATCTTGATGTGTGAAAGCTCTGGACATGTTTGTGTACACAGAAGCTTGTGTGAATAGATGAGCTGACCCTGAACTAACACCAGCAGCCACCCGCTTCCCTTCTAGTCACCTAATGAGAGCGTCCCAGCATCCATCGCTCACGAGGGCCCATCCCCGCCCCTGAAAGAGCCTCTGAAAGCTGTTTGTTTTGATTCTTGCAGAATCACTCTTGTGACAAAAGGACACAAGAATTCTGACATGAAACATCGAGGCTAAAACAACAAACAAAGCGCCAAGATAAACTGAGAGGGTGAGGGCAGCACATCTTTTCATCCCTCATTCGCTTCAATCCATCTTTATCTTAAGATAACAAGGGGAAAAGAAAAAAAGAGGCAAAATGACTAGTTTACCTGAAAATTGCTTCTTCTTTTTTTTGGGGGGAAATGCAAAAGCTACATTTTAAGAGTTTTCAAAGGAAATTTAAGATTTGCAATGGCATGAGAGTGAGTAAATGACAGAACTTTATTATTATAATTATTATTATTATTGGTGTACTATCCCTTTAAGTGCATTAACAGTCTGTTAGGGAATGCAGAAGTTATCTCAGAGTCCCGCTCCAAACTCCGATATACCTTGCCGTATCCTCTGTTCTCTTCCTCTGCACCGTCCTGTAGCGTGCAGATGTCTGAATTGCAGCCAGCGCTTGAGGCGGGTGATAAGCGCGTGATACGGGGCAGACTACAGTCTGGTTCGGATGCAGAGGTCTGAAAATGAGAGTGACACTTTTCAGACAGGATGCAGTTGTCACTTGAGCAAACAGTAGTGGACGGCACGATAAATGTATTTGTGCTGCCGTGTCCCCTGTGTGCAGACGGGACCCTTTGGCCCTGTTAGTTTAGCACTGCATTCCAGTTTAATCTGTGAATTCTTAAGAGGAAAATATTTGGAACAGCGGTGATATTGTCAGTAAAACAACAAGAGAGTGCTTTCTTGGGAGAGCCCTTAAATTAGATTATTTCATTTAAATATTAGTTAAATTAACAATTCAAACTTTATTTTTAAACCACCTGGCTGATAAAAGATTCCAATAATGCTGTTTAGTAGATAAACACCTCATGCGGAAAAAAAACGTGTAATAATTGCAATTTTAATAATGCATATTTTTTTTCAAGTATGACAGATTGCGGTTATTATTTATAATTTTTTCCCCAAAGTAACTAGCACTCAGGACGACCTGCAGGATTGGAAATTGTATTATGTAATTTGCAATCAGCATTTATTTTGTGGACCATTGTCTTCCCTCATTTGCATAATTATTTTAGGTGCTAATCTGCTCCTCAACAGAAAGTGAAAGTATCTAGTCCTTTAGTTCTTAGTTATTTGTCCTCAAGAGGAAATTTGTTGTGTGCACATAACAGCAAAGTAAATTATCAATTTATCATAGTACAGAACAGTTACAGACAAGAAAAGAAAAGAAAACACACACACTGAGAGCATTAACAGGCGTATCAAAGACTAGTTTCCTATGTATGTAAAGCTCATATAGCTACAGGAACAAACTCTCATTATACGAGGTCTTTCTACACATGGGTAATCTATACCTACGGCCAGAATAGAGGGGAATGAAACATTTATAAAGTGGGTGTTCTGGGTCATTTAGGATTTGATGTGCATTCCGGAGTGTAGATATCTAAAAAAAAAAAAACTGTCCTGTGTTTTGTGTTTCGTGAGACTTGTTACAGCGCTTGCATATTGTTGCCCTTGACTAGTGTTGGTTGCTTCTATTACTCTCATTTGTAAGTCGCTTTGGATAAAAGCGTCTGCTAAATGACTAAATGTATGTAATGTAGATATCTAATATATTAGAATACCAATAACTTTAGGAGTTTGTTCTTATTTGTAACTGTTTACATATGCATGTTACCTTTAATTTGTCATGGGGAACTAATTAAAGTAGAATTTTTCATTTTGAAGCATCATATAGTAAAACATTAAACAATTACACAGTTATTGTTTAAAAATATAAACTGAACAGATTCATTTTTTATTTCTGCTATTGTGTTTAATGTGCTGTTAAACTGAATAGTTGTGGCTTTACATGATGTAATAGATTCCTTGCATTCAACAAAATGCAAATACGTCAAGGTTATTCATTTGCGGCCTGGAATTCCAGTACTGTAAGATTCCATGTACAGTCACCCCTCCTATAAACTACTGTAATGCATTGTAAAAAATATTTTGACGAACATGATGATGGTGATCGTATTAAAAAAAGGCCCTCAACAATTGTGGCACAGACGCAAACAATTGTGGACGGCAGACGACAGGATGTTAGCGCAGACACTGCCAGCATGTTTCCTCACTGCATCTAAACAACAAATGCTGCAGACACACGAACACTGACTGAAAGAAATCACGGCTAGAGGTCAAGAATATATTTTATTTTAAAATTGTATTTTATTTATTTTATAAAATTGGTATTTTGCCCTCTAATATTTAACATAATTTTAAACCACCTGGTTCCTACAAGATTCTAATAAAATTTGGATTATATATTTAATTTTATATTTAATTTTATTTAATTTTATTATTAATATTTATTTATAAAAAAAAATTTGATACTGTTTAATTAATTTAAATATTAATTAAATAAAAATATTGAACTAAATTATAATTTTAAATCACCTTGCAGAAAAAAGATGTTAATAAAACATAGAGTAAAATATTTAATTTAAATATTACATTTAAATATATAACTTCATTATAATTGGAAACCCCCTGCTGATAAACAATTCTAATAAAACTGTCTAGTAAATAAATACCTGAATTGTATTTAGGTACTGTTGGCATTTACTGTTGGCATTTTATATATATATATATATTTTTACTATAAATTATTGAATAAATTATTTAATTTAAATTTAAACTGCCTGGCTCATAAAATATTCTAATAAAACTGTAATTTATTTTCTATTTTGATACTGTTGATATGTTATTTAAATATGAATTAAAAATGTATTATTTAAATATTCATAATTTAAGATAAAAAATAAAAATCATTTAGCATTTTACCATTAAGTTAGATTAAAATATTTAATTAAAACTTTAAATGCAATTATTTAACTACATTTTAATTTTAAACCCCCTGGCTTAAATAAATGATTCTACTAAAACTGTCTAGTAAATAAACTTCTGGCTAGAAATCTATATTTATTGGCATATAAATATATATATTTTACTCTTAAGGTATTTATAGGGAATGAAGAATGTCTCGTTTCTTTCTCAATGTTGGATTTCTTGCGAATTGCAGCAGTGAGCTGAAAATGTATTTTCTTTACAGCTTGTTTGTCTTATTAAAACCATGAATGCACAGAGTGGTCAAGGTCTGTGGAGAAAAGCATTGCAGTGTGGTGACCTCTGTGGTCCAGCCACCCAGAATTCCATGGCAGTGCATGGGCAGCACAGGCCTCGGAGGTCCGCTTTGTATCCGGACACATGCAGGGAATTCCCACTGCTGACTGTTTGTATGGAGGAGACAAAGACACCTACAGCTGGAGCAACCACAAGAACTCTCTGGGACTGATATCGGAAAGGATGCATGGACAGATGGAAAAGGTGTGTTTGAAAACAGAACTTCACAGCTGCCATAGAATATATATATAAGTAATGTAAAGCTATAGCCTATTTCTTTTCAGCATTATTTAGAGCAGATAGCCGTTCTTGTGTTCAAAGATGGCTGGACAAAGCACAAGACTGCACATCATTTTGCAATGTTTTGTTTTTATAATAGTAAGAATAGTCAATGCATATGGGTCACTATGAAACACTAATTTTAGATTTTGTTTTACCACAACACTTATTGTTGATATTTAAAATGTTATTTCATACTGTTGACCTTTAATAATCCCTACTTAACAACACTACTGCATTTTAAACACGTAAAACATATTCTTCAAAAGTTTGTGGTCAGTATTCTTTTTTTTTTTTTAAGAAATTAATGATTTTATTCAGCAAGAAAGTGACATAAAAATACTTTAATGTTCATCAAAGAATCCTGAAAAATCTTCCAAAAATAATATATACATAAATAAAATATCCAAATTTGGCCACCTGTAGTGTATTTCTAAGATCAGGTTTATAGGCAGGAGAATTCCGTCATTTTGTTCCCAACTTTTTTTTTTTTTTTAACTCATTAGGTTTTACAATGTGCTGTAAATCAGGTATTTAACTCAATAACAGCTATTTCTCTCTCTCTGAAAAATGTGTGACATAACTGACAGACAGGTATGTTGTATGTTTTCCATCATCTTGGCCCCTGCTTTGACCTGTTTCATGCCTCGAGACACGTCTGACGGAGAGACTGATTCAGGCCATGACATCAGCATCTGTATGGAAACATCTCAGTGTGAGTCCCGACCGCCTGCTCGCCTTCACTGCACACCATCACTTTAGCTACAGCTGTTAGTTCTTTAAAGTCTTAACCTGTTTATTCCAAAGAAAATCAAATGGAAATTTGCCACTTTCAGTAAAATGACCAGAATGACCTTTACCGGTAAACCTATAAGAGCCAGATATACTAAACAGGGCAAATTAGCGTGTGAGCACAATTCCCATTGGGAGTGGAAAGTTCTGTGCTTGATCTACTGATGACACACAAATTAAAGAACACGGACACAGCCGGATCATTTCCATAATGACCAACACAATCTACCAAGAGCAGCGCAAATTAGCGTCTGGTTTAAAACATGCTTTTCTGGGGGGCGGTAAATAATGGCGCAAACACCAGTAAATTGACTAGTGCAAACCATTGCATGATTCATTTAAATACTCTCCTACCAAATTTGAAAAGAAATTCCTAGAAATGCATACGCAATAAGGTCAGCCTTTTCAGTGCAACCTTTTCACTGCATGTCTTTAGTAAATCCTGACAGTATTTTTTAGCGGCAAAAGAGTTTGTGCTGTTGCAAGATGTTCACACTAGAAATGGCGTTCTGTCTTTTACCGGTAAGATACCATTCACACCTCTGTACAAAAATACAAAACTCTTGTGATGCCAATCATCAGAAACGTACAGAGCCAAAGGGACATGGTGGTGGAAAAATGAAATATGAGATGAGAGGAAAAATAACAAGTCGATGCTTTTGCGTGCAATCGCAAAACCTTTGTGTTCCCTGAGAAACACCCTGTCCCAAATAGCACCCTCTTCCAACCAGTCCGCACTTTCGTGACGTGAAGAAGTCTGCTGCAGAGTTCACATCAGTGTGGGCTCAGCAAAATCGAGCGCATATTGACCATAAAGTGGCTGCTTGTGAGCACCCTTTTGAAACCTAGAATTACAAAATGGGACACCCTACGTCTTATGGACTTAACAGATACTGTAGCCATTGTAAGTCCATTGTAAGTTTTTTTTTTTTTGCACATTTGTGAGAGAATATAAAACAAAAGCATTGATAAATATTTTTTCCTCCATCTCAAATTTTTTTTCCTTCACCATGTCCCTTTTGGGGCTCCATAGAAATGACCTTTAAACACTGAGCCGATTTCTACCTCAGTCCCCTGGCCTCAAGAGGCGAGCTAACGTCTGATGCTAGTGGCTGCAATCTTTAGCGTCCTTGTTAGCGTGTCCACCTCGCACTGCGGAGACCCCCGTTTGAATCCCGTCGGAGAGGGTTTAGTAGAACTAGTTACATTTGGTGCTGTGACCCGGATGGGAGTGCGGTTTAGGTGGGATGAGTGTAACGGACATAGGCCATAGAGCTGAGCGTGTAAACCTCACTCCCCTGATCTCAAAAGGGCGCGCTAGCGACTGGTGCTAGTAGTGACTGTGGTCTTTGTTAGTGTGTCTGCCTCCCACGCCAGAGACCCTGGTTCGAATCCCGATCGGAGCAGATAAAGCAGGACCGATTACACATGCACATCTCTCAACTGTCATATACTGCTAATTTACTGAATGTTGGGGCTATAGACTAATAGAGATTACTTCTAATTAATTTTGGCATGTTCATGTTATTGTTTTTTTTTATTTATTTTTTTTATTATGCTGTTATCTTTTAACTTGCGCACAGTCTCATTTTATTTGTATTTGTGTCACATTGTCAGACACCACAGAGTTTCTTTCACGTCTTTTGGCAGTTACATTGACATTCTGATATTTGTAGGAAGGATCTATGCTACTCTCCCTCGTCACCGTTTTGGAAAATGCCATTGTTGCATTTTAAATATTATGGAACAAGCTGCTGTGTTTGTCCTACAATCATGTATAACCTTATTCTAGGGCTTGAGGTCATGAATATGATGGTTTCCAGGGTAATGATGGCTGACATTAATGTTTCATTACGTCTGTTTAGTCTTCCATTAAAACATGAAGTAACACTATTGCTGCTTTGGTTGTGTTTACTTATTATAAAGCTTGCCAGAAAATACTATAAATATGAGAATGATAAAATATGCATTTTCCCAACAGGTGCATGTAATTCTAATCAAATAAATGCCCTAATTATGATTTCTGAAATCCATAGGGGGAAGTTTGAAGGCACAAAACAACAAAGTCAGAATGAGATATTAGAAAAAAAACTTAAACATGAAGTCAGGGATCTAAACAATTGTTGTTGTTGTTGTTTTTTGTGTTGTTTTTTTAGAGAAACCTGCTAATTTCATTGGTTGAAAGTCTATCAGAAGGATATTCATGCCTTTTATTTATTTTATTTTAATATTGTGGTGCTATTTGTATTAGATTAAATATTTGATTTAAACATTAAATAATTTCGACAATTTCACTAAATTGTAAAATTCAAATAAAACTGTTTAGTAAATAAGCACTCCTCGCACACCTGAATGCTTGCATGTGTGTATTGCAAAATCTCCTACACTGCTATAGCTTGCAAGATATCTAATATTTATTGGCACAGAAATATGTTTTGGTCATGCAGCCCTCTTGAGGTATTTCATATTGTCCCAGTGACTTAAGAACGTCACGTTTCTTTTTCGATATTGGATTTCTTGTTGCGACAGTGCTCTGACATTTTATACAACTATATTTTCTTTATACCTTTTTTGTCTAATTCAAACCTGCATAATTAAGTATATCATTAAGTATAAATATTTTTTTTATAGAGAAACCTGGTGATTTCATTGGATGTTGGTCTATCAGAATGAAAAGTCTCGCCCTCAAGTTGTTTCAAAGTTGAACACACAAGAAGATATTATGAAGAATGTTAAGAATGTTAGTAACCAGACAGTTGACGGTAGCCACTGACTTCCATATATTATTTTCCTACTATGAAAGTCATAAACTGTCTGGTTACCAGCAGTCTTGAAAATATCATCTTTTGTATTCAACAGAAGAAATTCATACAGGTTTGGAAGAATTTGAGGGAGAGTAAATGATGACAAGGTGAACTATCGCTTTAACTTCTGATTGTATTTCACAGTGGCAGTTGCAGGGTTTCATATAGAATTGTCTTCAAATGTTCCTTATTTTCACAAGGCTGCTCTGAATAGCTTTAAAACCTTCTTAATTGCCCCAATAAAAGCTTGTGTTTAGTGACTTGACATAAATCAGGCTGAGTGCATGAGAAGCCGTAGGGGAAGAGGTCAGGTCATTAGGCCTTAATGTTCCGAAAAGAGCAGGTATTTCCCAACTCAAGTCACCTTTATTTATATAGTGCTTTTTACAATACAGATCCATGCTCAATTCAGTTCTCATACAGTGTCAATGCGGGCAGATCAGTAATATAGTTGAATATTTGGTGAATTTAGTGAATCTTATTTGAAAGGTCAACTGATCGATGGTCACCGGTTCCTTTCTGACTAAATCATTTCCGGTAACATTTTGTCATTTCTGTCAGAACATTATGTGGTTCTGTGTGATGTTGATGTTTTGGTGTCATAAGATAATAGCAGTAAGATAATAGCTCAGTTCTTTCAGTCTGTCCTCTTAGGTAGGAAAGTTGAAAGAAGAGGAGCCAGAGCACCGGCTGTACATATTGTGTCTGAAATGACATGTTGATGGGTTACGCTGACACAGAATCCCCATTTACAAAAAAACCTGGCACCTCTGGATCTGAGATTGGCTCAGCTCTAGGAATTTAAACCCACATTGGAAGGTGCACTACTGTTTACAAGTTTGGGGTCATGTTTATGAGAGAAGACTCTTCTGCTCACCAAGGCTGCATTTATTTGACCAAAAATACAGTAAAAAACAAAATATGATTATAATTTAAAAGACCTGCATGGATTTTATGGAACTTTTAATTAATTTTTAATTTTAGTTCGATTTTATCTGAAACAGCTCGTAAACCTACTTAACTTCAATGGAAGTTCGCCTATTTTCATGCGCATGGTACAGCAGCAAAGTTCCTGGATTATTACGCAGGAATGAGAGAATAGTTCCTAGTCATATCGGTCTAAGAAATCGCAACTTTTCATTTTCTGTCGGTCTTAGTACACAATGTAACTATAGAAGAGTCAAGTTTTAAATAGGAAAAATATTGAAAGTCTTTTGTCATTTTTCAGGGCGATGCTAATGGTCCGATTCAATGATGTATGCTAATCTATGCTAAAAGTGCTACTGCCAGATACAGAGATTGGCTGAATGGATTCAAAAACGGTAAAACTCAACTGTTTAACTCTAAGGGACTTGGAAAATAAGCCTATTTTTGAAAAAAGTGGAGTGTTCCTTTAACTTCCTCGAAGGCGGGTACTCTGTTGAAGTTTAAAACTATTATATCTGCCCTGGCCAGATCCATTCAGGAACTGCCATAAACAATCGCTAACGTTTGGTCGTGACGTATATGTCATCTCAAACTGTTCTCAGCCACTCCCTCTGTTCACTGATTGGACCGGTTCAAATTTGACCGGAGAAAACCAGAGAATATACCGCAATCCCAGACGGAGTACTGAAGGAAAATGAAAATTGAGCAGAAGTACGTAGGAGGGTGGAGCCAGGGTAGTACAGTGTATCTGTCTTTTATAAATCTGATAAAATTAAAGATTGAAGGATGCAGAACTACTCTAAGTACTCAAGATTAACATGAGATTGGCAGAAATTGTGTGTGCTAGTTACTGTGCTAGGATACGGGCGGTTTCAAACCACGTTTTTGAGACTTTGGCTGCATCCGAATTCACATACTTCCCAACTACAGTAGGTGAAAAACAGTATGTGATATGTTCAAATTCACAGTACTCATAAAAGAGTTGGCACAAAGTACCCGGATGACCTACTCCTTCTGGCAGGATTCTGAAGGGTGCGGATTTAGAAAAGCGAGGTGAATAAGGATTTATGAATGGAAGTGAAGCAACGTAACTGTGCTGGACTTTAAACTTTGGTTTATACAAGGACTTTTATTTTGATAGTTATTTCTGAGTTTTCCTTAGTTTTCCAATGGTTTCCTGTTTAAAAGAGGAGGCAGGCCCATTTCTTGAGTGCTTTAGTTGTGCAAGGTGCTCCATGTGATTGCAGACATCCAGCTATGCTGATCAAATCCCTTTGAAATGTAATATTTATAAGTGACTTTGTGTAGTGAGCATTATGATTACTTTATTGCTGTGTTGTGTTAGAATTCAGTGTGTTGGTAACTTGTATTATATAGCAATTAATTTAGCATGTTTGTTACCTTTTCTACTCAAGTTTGTAAAGTCTAAAAAGTCTATGCTTTCGATATACAGCTGTATTGGTGTTGGTTCAATGCCTTGTGTGATGATTTATCTATCTTGTGAAATGTATACCTATGTGGCCTATTTCTTTGTAGTTTCGCACATTAAACTTCATAAAATGCACCTTTGTGGAGTTTATTGTGGACGTGTTTAGCAGCTGGATTGCTGGAGCAATTGAAACAGTGAGGCCAGTGACAGTAACGGACGCTTGTAGGTCACATGATAATGACAACATGGCAGATGTTAGACGTCCGGATTACATACACACAATCATACTAAATGCACTTTTTTTTGTGTGGTCATGAAGTAAAAAAAATAAGTACCTACTCTAGAGTATGCGATCCCGGACGCAGCTTTTCTTTGGTAAACTGCAGTTTTGAGACTTTGCACATGGTTTGTCTTAAAGCACATAGACATAAACAATATTAAAAAGGCTCCTCACCACAGGGGGTCTTTAAGACATTCCTCCTTATATAGAACTTTTTTTTTTTTTTTTTTTTTTTGCATAAATGTGGTACTTTAAAATCAAGTCAAGAACCCCACTGAACCTTTTTTTCCCAAGAGTTCAGTGTCCTCTGATATTAATATTTAAGATTGGTTTATACTTTGGGAATGGCCCAGGAAGGATGTCGATGTCCTACTTGAGTAAATCACGTTGCACTAACAGCTACTTAACATGAGTACTCAGACTTAAGTACTCTAAGACACCTTGAAGTAAATGTTCTTTTGATGTTCTCAAAAGTGCCTCATCAAAACAATGAAATAAGAGTCTAATTACTTGAAATTGAGTATTGTCTACAATTTTGCTGAAAACAAGGTCAGTGAATTTCAGCATTGAGGAGGAACTCCTCCCTCAGGATCGTGTTTCCCATCTTATTTGTTTTTGTTCAGTCTATTAGTGTGGTATGCAATGTAAAGTAGGCTTCAGTTACAGTATATGAGAGTGACAGGAGTGTGGAAAAAAATGTTGCTTTGGGAAAGGAAAAAAATGCATGAAAGAATGTTTGTCCTTGGCTTACCAGAACCTCATTAGATCTGTCAAGGCGCCTCTAACTTGGAAACAATGTCTTGTTTTGTGGTTTTGCAGGTGGGTACTTTGAATATTTTTTTCCAACTGACCTATGTCTGGATAATTTTGAGCCTTTTCATCCGAAGTATCATAGTTGTGTTTAAAATAATAAATGAGAAGACAACCATCAAAGTTCCAATGGTTACACACCAGGCTTCTAAAAAAAAGTAATTCAGGAAACCTGCTTCCACAACTTAAGGGGTGGTCACACTGCACTTTTTGTTCCATTGACTTCAATTCAAATGTATGTGAATGCATCAGACCGGAAACGCAAGCTCATGCAACAAGTTTCGCATTTTGCTGCGTTTCAAAGTTCAAGCTTGGTTCTCTAAGCTGCGACTTTGCATCACGTGAAGGTGTGTGACCAGTAGAAGATCAATACTCTTGGCTGAATTAAAAGAACTATTTTTTGCAGCAAAGTCGAGTAGATTGTATTTATTTTTTACATTTTAAAGGTATTACTATTTGTTATATGTTGAATTCATGTTTATATCACAACCGTTGCTGTGTCTGACTAAATTTTGCATGCTCAAACCTAGTGTGACCGCGGCTTTAAATAAATGCATGGTTGCAAGTAAAACATTTTAATTTATTGTTTTAATTAAACCTTTTAAGTTGCAAACATTATTTTGTAGAGTTCTGTTGACATCATAATGTTGATCATTACACAAACTTAATATCGTCTGTAAATTAAACTAAAATTTCTGCATTATTGACTTTTTTGGGTTATAGTAACTTGTCTTGGTAACTTCGGAAATTAGGCAGTGGATTTCTAGTTCTCAGCATGCTTTGCAAAGAACTGAGATTAAGTGTTAATTTATTTATTTGTTTTAGTGAATGGAAAGACCTGTTAGAGTTTAATGTTTGGCATATTAAAGAGTTTCTGAAATGAAGGTTTTGTGGTTGTGCTGAAGAGTAGATGCATGAAGGTAAACACTATTGACTCCATAAGCAATGACTGCGCTAATGCCAGCGACAAGTAATATCTTTCTTGTTCATTAAAGGTGCAGTGTGTAAATCGTCGGTGTATGCAGATAGAAATGGCTCATTCTAAGGACATAAAAACATAATTCATTATTTAAGGTCATTAAAAACATTTATTTAAACTCCATTGAGACTGTTATGTATATTATATTGCATTTCTACAACAATGGCTTCAACTCTGGTAGTTGGAGAAACTTAATGTTCTTGCGTAATCAACTTTGATAATTTGCAGCATAAACATTTTTTTAAGTTCCTCTAACTCAATGTAGCTTGTTGGTTGGAATTCACTCAAAGTTGTCTTTACTCAAGAAAATGTATGAAAACATTTAAAAAAATTGTTGAACCAACACATTATTTCTCAGGCAATGATGGAAGTCAAAAATAATGAACAGTTCAAAAATAACTTTTAATGGTTCTGAAAGAAAATATTTTATGCTTACCAATACTGTATTTATATTATCAAATATATAGTAAAATCGTAATATTATGAAGTATTATTACAATTTAAACTAACTGTGTTTTATGTTAATGTATAGCAAAATGTAATTTATTCCTGTGATCAAAGCTAAAAAAAAATTCAGCATCATTACTCCAGTCTTCAGTGTCACATGATCCTTCAGAAATCATTCTAATAAGATGATTTGATCAGAGAAATATGGAAGGTTTGGCGTAGGTGTTTCATTAACCTGACATCATCTGGTTCAGCCAAAGGAGACCTTTCTGCTCACCTGGCAAAGGTAAAAGGCGTTGTCTGATTTGTGGCGGCAGGGGACCCAGAGTTCCCCGAGGCCTTTGTGTTTCGTGCCGGGATGCTTTGATGATGCAGCATGCTGGAATGCACTCGGAGCTCTTTTCTATTTTCAGTATGTAGTTAGCATGCAGGTTTTCCCTGCAGTACCTATATATGGTTTTAGCTTTTGGGTGGTTAAATGTCAAGTGCAAGCAAATACTGTATTATGTGAAAGACTAGATGAGTTCATGACCGCAGTCCAGTCGCACGCACCCTTTTTCTGTTTCATAATATTACTCGAATCACACCTGTGACGTATTTGTTGTTTACCTGAGGTGTTTATAAAGCGGTTATACTTTTTGGAATATTAAATCTTCAGTTCTGTGCCATTTTTTGTGAACTGAGAGCTTAAGGATTGTATACACTGGACATATGTTTTACAAGAAAATTCTTTTCAGTTTTTCTACTTTAAAGCCTATTATGTAAAACTCTAAATTTGAACATAAATGTGTACACAACCACCCTTTTAAAAAAATCCCCATAAATCATAAGCAGTGTCTCAATAAGCTATTTGCAGTTTATATGCAATGTGATGTCACTTATGCTTAGGCCCTGCCCACAACTTCTGACGGACTCTCCCCTATTAGCATAGACCCCGCCCTAAGTGAGCTGTACACAGTCCACCATGATTATCTCCTCACCGGAGCATTCAACAGCAGCATTCATGTAAGAAATCTATTCTTATTAAAGCTACTGAAGTTGCCTGTAGGTACTGTGTAGTATGGTGATGTCTAATACACAGCTCTAATATACACATGTGATTTCTTTCCCTGCTGTTTGTCAACTACATGTGTATTTGGCACAAGCTTGTGTATATTGGACAGTTTAAGCACAATAAGACGTGAAAGAGAACTTAATTTAATACTCGTGGGACACGCCGTCTGACATCCAGCTTTCTGTGCGGGTGCTTAGGATGTGTGTGTTCAGAAAACCATATACCAGAAGTTTAGACTGATATGGCTTTAAAACGCATGCAGATATAAACTTTCATGATGATGAAGAACTGCAATGTCATGTGAGTGTGTCCGTGATCATCAAAACCAAATAGATGTTTTAGTGTTTTTTCACTCAAAACATTTACATTTACAACATAAATGATCGGTGGGGTATTTTGAGCTCAAACTTTTCATACGCATTCGGGGGGCACCTGAGACTTATTACGTCTGGTAAAAAGGGGCATAATAGGCCCTCTTTAAACATTTATTTGTAACAAAAGATATTATACATATATATATATATATATATATATATATATATATATATATATATATATATATATAATTTTTTTTTTTAGATATATAGGCTAAAACTACTTACTAGTGGGTATTGAAGTAATGTCTTCAAAAAGTCATGCATGTTGTGATTGTCGAGTTGGTCAACAGGATATTTAATGTAAGAAGGATGGGCAATTTTACCATTTAGTTATTTATGTAAAAAAAATATATATATATATATATATATATGTGTATATGTGTATATATATATATATATATATATATATATATATATATATATATATATATATATATATATATATAAAAATTGAGATTTGCAAAAAAAACTGCACGTGGACAGGTTTGTGTCAAAGACTGCAAAATGTTCAAGCACATCATAATATCAGTACTTTTCTAAAAATTTGGATGGTGGGGGAAAACACTTTATGTAAATAGTCAAAAGTCTTGCTTGCGAGACTACATTTTATTCATTGAAGCCCTCATGGCATGAAATGGTCCCCGCCATCTATGGTGCAAACTGTTCACATTAGAACAGCACAGTAAATGCGTACATCTGAGCTCATTAGACGTTTGCAAATTGCTGTCTGTCAAAAAAGAATTCTGAGAATGTTTTGGGGATCTTCCATAATAGCTTTCTGAGGTTGTTTTGTCGGATGGAGATGACTGGAGGCGTGTGTGTGTGTGTCCTGGTAATCCCAACGGTATGGGGACAAAATGTCCCCACAAAGAAGGCAATACCTGAAATCCTTGTCCCTGTGTGGACATTTTTTGGTCCCCATTAGGAAAACAGGTTATAAATCAAAATTGATGTTTTTTGAAAAAGTAAAAATATTAATTTAATAAATAATTCCTTTAAATATTTAATATTTGCCATCTTTAATAAATGTGCTCATTAATTTTTCTGAAGGCCTTTGCACACTGAGTCCGAAATTTTCGCATGCGTTTTTTCGTATTTATGAGCCGAAAACCTTGCACACTGAGTCTGATGCGTATTAATGAATGTGTTACAAGAAAAAAATAAAACTCTACACAATACAAAATGGCGTCTTCAAGTAGTGAGGATGGGTTTTTTTGTCCTCTCTCTTCTTAAAAAGAGAAAAAGAAAGAGGAAATATTGGGTCCATCCACTCCTGCGATCGCGTAGAGGAAGGAGAGTTTCACCTCCTTATCAAGGAGCTGCGGGATTATCCAGACCGATTCAAAGTTTACTTTAGCATGTCAGCGGCTCAGCTTGATGCTTTGCTAGCGATACTGGAGCCACATATTAAAAAGAAGACCACCAATTTCCGCAAATCAATTGATCCTTAACAGAGACTGGCAGTATGTCTATGGATCCGGATGAGCGTGCACACACATGGTTTACAGGGACTTGGTGTGCTATTTTCGATTTGCAGTCTGCAAGCCTGATTGACATAACGTGAGGTCGAATTTATTTTTTGACATGCGAAAATTTTGCATGCGAATTTCAGCCTTAATTCATGTAATTCTGCCTTAAAATTTGACCAAAATAACAAGCTATCTTTTCTTACAGCCTTCATGACATTAGCATGCATATGTTTCCTTTGGTTTTGCAACAGACTCAGTATGTCATCCTTCTCTGCCAGGTGTATAGATGACTCCTGATGTACAGTATGAGTCAGCTCACCTGTAAAAGAGCAATTTGCACTCCATGACACTTATTTATTGAGAAGGACATCTGAGCCATATAAATAATAATTAGACCTTTTAAAAGACAGCCTAGATCATTTAAAACACTGATCAGCACCCATTCAACAAGCGATGATCCCATCAGTCAACTCTCATATGACCGCCTAGCTCTAAGATGATGAGT
Source organism: Gobiocypris rarus (assembly GCA_023029165.1). Taxonomy (NCBI): domain Eukaryota; kingdom Metazoa; phylum Chordata; class Actinopteri; order Cypriniformes; family Gobionidae; genus Gobiocypris; species Gobiocypris rarus. The sequence continues at coordinate 34,341,546 of CM040919.1, read as the reverse complement.
GATGAGACCGAGCTGGAACAGCCGTCAGCCAGCACTGTCAAACTCAAAATCAAAGTCAAATCGCTGGAATTTAGTCCATGTTTGCGTCAAGGTTTCGTATTATATGGATGTGTAAGGTAGATGCATTGTTTGCGTGTGTGTGTGTGTGTGTGTGTGTGTGTGTGTGTGTGTGTGTGTGTGTGTGTGTGTGTGTGTGTGTGTGTGTGTGTGTGTGTGTGTGTGTGTGTGTGTGTGTGTGTGTGTGTGTGTGTGTGTGTGTGTGTGTGTATGAAGGTAATTCAGGGCGGTGACCCCGGCAGCACGCGGAGACGTCAGAAGCCCGAGGCGTGTCTGCCCCTCCCAGAGTATCTTCCATTGTTCACTCCATATGCGTTGAATGCCTGTCGGTTCAAGGAGATTCCTTGTGCCATAATGGGCTATTATTTGTGCTCAAGCTCTATTCAAGCCCTAATGACCTACGCCGGTTTTCCCGGTCCCTGGAGACCTGCATGTGAAAAGTGCACAGCTCAGGAGGAGAGACAGCCTTTGTGCTCGACTTTATAGGATCCTAGAATATTTCTTTCTCTTGCTCTCTTCTACACAAATGGACAAAGACAGGCAAATCAAAAGGATCTATCGGAAATTCCCTGAGGGGTGTATTTTCTTATGGCTCCTATAATGCAGGAATGTAATGTGGATTATATTGTCTTATCAACAATATAATAAAGATGTAGGTATAAATAAAACCAAATGTAATTCAGTTTTAATAAACAGTGCGTGTAAGGTATAGAGCAGTTTTGTTGTAGTTTAATTAGGGGATGTGTGTGATTATATATACATGTACATGTACACTGATAAGGCATAACATTATGACCTAATATTGTGTATACCCTTGAAGGTGTGCTGTGGTATCTGGCATCAAGATCCTTTAAGTCCTGTAAGTTGCGAGGTGCGGCCTTCATGGATCGGACTTGTTTGTTCAGCACATCCCACAGATGCTCGATTGGATTGAGATCTGGGGAATTTGGAGGCCAAGTCAACACCTCAAACTCATTGTTGTTCTCCTCAAACCATTCCTGAACCATTTTTGCTTTGTGGCAGGGCACATTATCCTGCTGAAAGAGCCACAGCCACCAGGGAATACCGTTTCATGAAAGGGTGTACATGGTCTGCAACAGTGCTTAGGTTGGTGGGACGTGTCAAAGTAACATCCACAGGTCCCAAGGTTTCCCAGCAGAACATTGCCCAAAGCATCACACAGCCTCTGCCGGCTTGCCTTCTTCCCATAATGCATCCTGGTGCCATGTGTTCCCCATGTAAGTGACGCACGCACCCGGCCATCCACGTGATTTAAAAGAAAACATGATTTCATCAGACCAGGTCACCTTCTTCCATCGCTCTGTGGTGCAGTTCTGATGCTCACGTGCCACTGTTGGTGCTTTCGGAGGTGGACCGGGAACAGGACCAAGGTCAATGAGCCTTGGCCACCCATGACCCTGTTTAATGAGTCAAATTGTATGGGAGTCAAGATCATTCAGATTCAATTTCAGCGAGTGAACAAATTTATGCATGTTATCGTCTCTGACAGACAGCATGTTGAAGCCACTGTTGAGGCCATTTTCTCCCTCTTCTCAGATAGTAATGATGTATTCAGAACATCCACAATAGTGTGGGATTTCCAGGGAATTTTTTGACAGACATTGATGTTGTAATATTCAAATTATGCGGATTCATCAAGTATTCAGTGAAGTGATTGAGTGTGTTGATGTATGTCAATGTTTTCAGTTCTAATATTCCAACCGACAGCCAGCGCACGTTTTTGACGGACGGGATAACGTGCATGAGGGGTGAACTATTCATTTGATTTTTGGTCAATTATAAAATGTGCTGTAGATGTTCAAAAGGCTTATTGTATAGTTCATTATACTTATTTTACAGAATGAAACTTGTATTTTGTGGCTTAAATACATTTAAGACTGTGTGACTGACATCTGTCACAAATTTGTTGACTCAAATTATTTCTGAAATTCACTAGCAGTCAAGATCAAGATCAAGATCAAGATGTTACGTTTACATGCACACCGGTAAGCTGATAACTCACAAATATCAGCTTATTGGGACCCACTTTATATTAGGTGTCCTTAACTACTATGTACTAACATTTTAATTAATAATTTGATACATTGCACTTATTGTGTACATACATGTTTTTACATTGTACTTACATTTTAAAAAATACCTGCATGTAATTACATCTGTAATTAATTTTTGTAGTTACATTTGTAATTACACAGTTGACACTTCCCTTACACCTAACCCTACCCTTAAACTTACCCATCCCACCACACCTGTCCCTAACCCTACCCGTATCCCACCTCAATATCAGCAAAGGTGTTTTGCAACACAATATGAACACAGTAAGTACATTGTACTTATTTTTTATGTAAGTACATAGTAGTTAAGGCCACCTAATATAAAGTGGGGCCGCTTATTGAAATAACCATTTTTTGTCACTCACACATGCGCACTAAGCCGACAGAAAGCAGGTTAATGAGTTTACATGCTGCACGAAATCAGGGTAAGAGGCAAAAAACTACCTGTTCCGACCGGTTTATAGTTAAGCCGTTTATGACCTTACTCCGTTAAAAGTAAACGGGTTAAGGCGTTTACATGACCACTTGCGTTGTCGGATTATTAAGCTATATTGGCTTAAGCAAGTTCATGTAAACACAGTCAGTGTCTGAGTGAAAATCCTACACCATTTTTTTTCTGTGTATGTAAGATACATTTTTGAAAGTCTAATCTTTTTGCCGTGTAGAATTTTTACAAACCATAAATAAGAATCATTTTCTGTTGCCTTTGTTTTTGATTCCGTCTTCTTGTTAAGATTAAACTAATTGTTTTGGTATGTATCTTTGTCTAATGGATGAAAATTTGTTGAGATACCCATTGCTTCACCATCATCCCTCATGTGCCTTTTTCACCACACATAAGCCGTCTGACGTGTTCTTTGAAAGCTTGCTCAGGCACCAAACCTTTCTCACCATGTCCCAAAAAATCTTCAGAAAACTACATCTCCAACTCACTGATCCGTGTAACTCCTGCTCTTTCTGTGTTACGCTCATGCATGCTTGTTTAAATTGCTTATTTGTGCTTTGTGAAGCATCCTTCTTCAAAAAGAGCGGACCCACTTTATATTAGGTGGCCTTAACTACTAATGTACTAACATTTTAAATGAATCATTTGATACAATGCACTTACTGTGTACATGTTTTTACATTGTACTTACATGGTTTAAAAATGACCTGCATGTAATTACACCTGTAATTCATTTCTGTAGTTACATTTATAATTACACCGTTGACCCTTCCTTTACTCATTCCACCACACCTGTCCTTAACTTTACCTGTATCCCACCTCAATATCAGCAAAAGTGTTTTGCAACACAATAAGTACAATGTACTTATTTTTTGATGTAAGAACATAGTAGTTAAGGCCATCTTATATAAAATGGGGCCAAAAGCTATATTCATATTGAAAGTGTTTACTGTTTGTTTGTTTTGTCACCACTTTTGCTCATAAACGTATAATTTTAAATGACAAAATCTGCTCTCAAAAATGTGGTATCACCATGGTACACATAAGACCATGGCACTTTTACAGTATTACTGTGTACTATGGCACTGAGAGATTGAAATGGTTACATATTATACCATGGTACTTTATAGTGCATTTTTCTTAGCATATATAGTGTTGGAGCACAATTACATTTTATTAACTTGAAAATTAAATTATGCATTTCAGTTCACAACAATTCACAAACAACTGAAGTCGTTTAAATAATGTCACATATTTATTATTACTTAAAAATGGTTACCACAATAATGGCAATTAAATATTATCATTTCATAGAAATAATAACATTGAGAAAAATCTTATTAGCCAATATGGCTCAATTAAAGATATTTAACATAAATGTGAAAAATAACATTTCCATTGATGCATTGACACAGTTGCAGAGCTTCATTGTTTTACAGTGTATATAGTCCAGTAACAAGAACCTGAGGCGTTCTTCCACCAGAGTCTTTGGCTTGTAGTGGCTGGATGGGCATCACACAGTCCACAGTTACATTTAATATTCCTCCTGTGCAACAAGTGACAAATTATCCCATGCACCAAAAGTTCTAGTTCAGAAAAGTTGGCAGGTAGAGGTTGGTCTTGACCATTTGAGGTTCGGTTTGTTTCAGTCAACATCTCCATCAGAGGTTTGATTCTTCTCCTCGTTGAGCTCCAAACTGATGCTGACTCGCCCCGAGGGTGGAGACCACGTGACAAACACCGCGATCTAAGACGGTTGCATCTGCAGGTATTCCAACACACCTGATGACACCCGACTGCATGACATGTGCAATGAATGAGCAGAGAGGAGCTTCTTCTTCAGGTAAATCCTGTAGTGGATCAGCGAAGCTCAAAAGCTGAGGTGGATCTCTAAAAGGCAGCGTTTCCAGACATCCTCGCTCGTGGCCTGTGGTGCTGCCTCGCTCGCCATTTCTCCAGGAAAAGATGGATGTTCTTGACGGCCCTCAGCCTGGAGAGGACATCTCCAATCGCTTCTGTGTTTTCCACCCTATAGAAAATCAAAGCAATGAGGTCAATATCACAGCAAACACAGGTGGAACCCCTGACCAGATTTACCTGGCAAACATAAGTTGTACCACTGAAATCAGATGCTCAGAGACTTTAAGAATTGAGGGTTTAATACAGACTGAAATGTAATAATGTAATATTTCATATAATAATATAATAAATCTGAGTTTTGGGTGAACTATCCCTTTAAAGTTTTCTATCATAAATGAATGACAGGTTATTTGTAGCAGCCACAAGAGACATAAATCTTACCAAGGCTTGTAATTAAATCACACAGTTATGAGAATGCTTCTTGATTTTTTTTTCTTCAGTCTATGAGGTTTGTCTTACCGTCTAATCTTTGTCTGTTTGTCTGCCAGCTTGTGTTTGCATTGCTTCTCGGCACAATCGTGGCCCTGGGCGGCATGGATCGCCTCGTCTTTATACCTAAGAAAGAAAGTTCAGCAGTCAACTCCTGAACAAGTTTGATAAAAGTCCACAAATAGAAATGAAACCTGTTTCTGCAAGTTCGTTAAGTCATGTAGTGACAGATATTATGCCTGTACGTTAATACTGAGGTTGCCACACACCGCTCGTGCTCGAGAAAACAAGTGTGTCCCAAATATTTTTTGGTGTCCTTGAAATTGCTCTTAAGATTTTATTATCTGGCTTTGAACAATGACGGCGTTCACCTTATTTGCATTCAGTGTACTTACCGTAACGCATTGTTCGGTTGACAGAATGTAGAGCATGTTTTGTCTTTGCTATCTGCACATTTGCAGCGTGACTTGGGCACAACAGGTTCCGTGACTGAGCGCTTCTTCCGTGGAGCGTTTCCAAGTCCATAAGACACTGTTCGCCTAGGGGAAAAGAAAAAATAGTTAGAAAACAAATGTATTCATGCCATAAGCATGATGCAAGAAGCATTCTATAATGATTTTACAGATTGTACATTCAAAAGTCATTGATTCAGATTTGATAGAATATGACTTACTCTGGTGTGTTGACCCATATTATGTCCAGGTGGCAAAAGTAGACACACTCTTTATCCAGAAAACTTGCACAGGAACATCTCTTGGTCCTGGAGTGGTGTGCAGAGATTGATGTGTCTGGTTCTGTGCCATCATGACCCAAAGATGCTGGAGCAGCTAAAAGTATAAAATTGTGTTTAATTCATAAGCTTTTGCTACATAAAAATTTCCACTTTCAAACATGCAGTGTGATTTTTACACTCCTAAATTGCACAACCCTATAAGTTTGATGGACTGGAAAATCTGGAATTTGTCACGCTCAATTAAAAATGTCATTGATGCTCAAACAAATTGCCTACAAGAATATTAAAACTTCACATGTCATCATTTATATGTTGTTTAAGCAACGCCATATAGCACTAATCATTTATTTTATCTGGATCCCTGCACTTTTCTGTCTGCATTTTACACATTCCAGCTTGTTTTAAAAACGTTTACAGTAATAGAGTAAAATATTTAGCAAAAAAGTAGTCAAATAATATTTACCACAAATATTGGCTATATACACTTAAAATAAGTACATACCAAAGTCAAAAAATCCAGATGACAGCATGGACAACACTGGAAAAATAATCCTCAAATCCATTTTTTAATCCTGTGGCACAAAAGGTGATAGTCCAATAAATTCGCAAACAGTTTAAACGCTTCAGTTTTGCACTATTAAACTGCGGTCTTCTCAATGCATCATTCTGGAGCCTCGAGCACACTCTTGTACAGGAGCGCTTATATACTCGCGCTCTCCGCCTCCCGCCCGCTCGCTCACGCGAACACAATGCTGTTTGTTAATAGTCACAGACAAGCAACGTGTGGAGCGAGATAAGAACTTTGTATTCCTGAGATTCCAGCGGGATGGAGACGCCGGGCGGTCGTTCAGTGCCAAGTTTTTATGGTAAGAAAGATGACTTGGACGAGTAGTTTTCATACAGGGCAGTAGAGGGCGCGCGAGTACAGATACGCACACAGATGTACTGAGACCCCAAAAGAGGTTTTCAACATATCATTCAGGAATACTGTGACTAATAAACATAAGTAATATATATTCCACAAATTATTATTATTATATATTCGTAGACCAGGGTTAGTTACGTTTTACGGAATGTTTCTCAATGGCGAAATATTATTTTTGCTTACACGCGTAATTTCAAGTCTTCGGGGAAAAACAACAACTAACTTTATTGAACATTTTCGTCCATATTGCCCAGAAGAAGAAAAAATGCAGTTCCTTGAACATGTGAAAACAGAATCCCGGTAAGTTTATTAAACAGAATGTGTTTTTCAGCAGTAGCTCAATTATAAAACACAAAACTGGCCGAGCATCAACTGTGTCCTCATTCAAATCATTGGAATTGAAATAATTGGCATGAATATATCGGTGAAATAAAAATAATCTTTAGATTTAGAAGAGTAATATAGAATAATGTGGGTTTCCTTGAATCACTTTAGGTTTAAAAAGTCTCACTAAATGGATGAATGATACTGGCAGTAGCTCGGAAACTTAAGCCTCCAGCTCCCTGCCCAATGGAAAACCCTTGGAAAACCCTGTTAATGGAAACTCATGCCAGTTTGTGCTCACAATCACCTAACCCTCCACCCGCTCAAATTTTTTTATTAAAGGGATAGTTCACCTCCAAAATTCAAATTGTCATTAATTACTCACCTTCATGTCGTTCCAAACCTGGAAGTTTCTCCACTTCGGAACACAAATGAAGATCTTTCTGTCCCTCCATTGAGAGCTACGCAACTAATTGTAAAACTAATCCACATGAATTGAGAAGTTTAGTCCAAATTTCCTGAAGAGATGATGAACAGACTGAATTTAAGCTTTAATTCACATATAGGCCTACATCTTTTCATCATACAAAGCCATTGTGTCTCTTCAGAAAATTTACATTACATTTACATTTAGTCATTTAGCAGACGCTTTTATCCAAAGCGACTTACAAAATGTAGACTAAATCGCTTGATATAGTTTTATGATCTCCTTATAAACATGAAATTTCTTTCATATACTCACCCTAATGTCATTCCAAACTCTCAAGACTTATGTTTATCTTCGGAACACAAATGAAGATGTTTTTGATGAAATCTGAGAGCTTTCTGTACTTGTTTAATTGACAGCTACGCAGCTACAACTTTGACGCTTCAAAAAGTTCATAAAGAGATCGTAAAACTAAATGAAACAAGCTTCTGAAGAGACAGTCTCTTTATATGTTGATAAAGATGTATATGTGAATAAAAACCTAAATTCAATCTGTTCATCATATAAATGTTCATCATGTATGTCTCTTCAGAAAACCGCTAAATTCATATGGATTCGTTTTACAAACTCTTTATGAACTTTTTGAATCGTCAAAAAGTGGTAGTTGCGTAGCTATCAATGGAACAAGTACAAAAAAGCTCTCAGATTTAATCAAAAACATAATTTGTGTTCTGAAGATGAACAAGTCTTACGGGTTTGGAGCAACATGAGGGTGAGACACTAATGAGAGAATTTTTGGGTGAACTATCCCTTTAAATATTACAGCACAAAGTTTCTACATATAGCTTGTTCATGCTTGTTCCATCTAAGAGAGAATTAGGACAACAATAAAAGCAATCTATTAAGATCATGTGAATATGGATGCTGCATTAAGGACAATTATGGAAATATGCTGTTCTGTTTTTCAATGTTGCTCTCCTCAGGCAAGGGTGGCATGAATACAGTAATAGTTTCCCAAATATTCTGACATTGCACTCATAGTCAAGGTTAAGCCTCACCTGTACATACAGGTCGTAACAATAATACTTGTTCTTTTTTTCCTTCTAAAGAACAGCGCTGATGTAAGCATGCATTGAGATCAGCACATTTACCGATGATAGAAAAATTATCTGTTCAATGAAGTGGAATGTTTGATTTAGATTATGGTCAAATCAAGGAATGACATTGCCATTGGATGCAGAATAGTTTGCACAACTGATTTTTAATGTTCTACTCTCACTTTGACTAAATTCACAAGGTTTGGTTGGACTAAATGTTCAGAGCCTGTTCCAGAGAGTCTCACCCACTCTCATGTTCTTCTGTGGGCTGGGTAACTAAGCAACACTTTCCCCCACCCCACCTTCCTGCATGATGCACCCTGTACTCCACTGCTTTGCCTGCAGTTACACGACCCGTCCAGCAGGTGACGCTGTTGAGTCACAGTCTTGGCGGACTGCAGCGGCAGACAGCAAATACTGTCAATTGAATGAGTCATTCCGGGGCTGTAATGAGAGCTTTTGCTCCAAGCCTCTTGAGACAAGGACAATGTCACAGTTAATAATCCTCGTAAAGGAGCTGATTGGTGACGTCATTTGCTGGCCTCTCCAAGCTCCTCATTAGTGATTTTAACTGCTGAATAATTCTAGTGCCTTGGAGAGCCCCGCGAATAACCCTTTTTTACGGGTTGATTAAATGAGAAAAAAGACAGCAAATCAGATAGCTAATTACACCGCTTAAGAAAGAAAAAAGAAGACTTCAGAGGCATCACTGCACTTGTAAACAAGGTTTTACTGATACTGTCGATATTATAGATACAGCAAATGTAAAGCCACCATTTTACTCATACCTATGGACTTATGGAGTTCAAAATGGGCACCAGGTGTAATATAATAAATACTTGACCACAACATCTGTGCACAGGAACACTGACCCCCAAAAGCCATAGAAATGTTTATATATCAGTACAACATTAATTTCCCCATCAATTTACGATAGACATAAAATTTTCAAAATGAAAACATTTAAAAAATAAAACAAATTTCCTCCATTCTTCTTTATCTTCCATATCAACTTAATAGGCAACTACTAGATTTATAAGATATTATATACAGGTTTCTAAACGTGAAACTCCAAAAGGCACAATTGTCTATACAACATGTACAAAAAGAAAAGAACTGTCTGGTGCTGACAAAAGAGTACAAAATAAAATAATTGGTCATCATTTATGATTGCACATACATTATGACTGTCAGAAAATGTGCTTTTAGAGAAGGCTTGCAGATCTGCAAACCTCCTGAAGTGTTTCAGTTTTACAAAGTGACATAGTTTTACAAAAAGAGGGAGAAAGATGTGGAAAGAGAAAGAGAGGAATTCATAGGCAGAAAAGAAAGAGCTTTAATTGGGACTCTCAGGTAGCTATGACAAGTCTATCCTCATCATCACTGGAGGCTTCATTGTAGTCATCAGTCACTGGCTGTCTAGAGACAGGTTGACGTAGCTTCACTTCGCTAGCCTCACCTGCTGTTGCCTTGTGTGCAAGATCACAGCCTCTCTCTTTAGAGGATGAGTGGGAGGAGAGCAAAGATGGTTGTGGTGGTGTTTTTGGTTTTTCCACCATGGCTGTAGTCTTCTCTGTGCCCCCTGTATCCTTAGATCCAGCACTAGTGCTGTTTTGAGAGACCTGCTTCACCTCTGTGGATGGCTTTGCATTTGTAGGATCATCTCCTAGATTGGCTGATGGGGGACTGGCTGAGGGCATAGTTGCTGGTAGTGATTCTGCAACCTGTGCTGGTGGAAGTACAGATGCTATACCCTCAGGGCTACGTGGCTTGTCCTGGGCTGCAGGGAGTGGGCTGAGAGCTGAGAGAGGGCTGAGGGATGGTATAAGGGTGGGCAGGGCAATGTTGAGAATCTGCAGGCCAGGGATTTGTCCTGGGGAAGCAGTGCTGCACTGAGGGGTGGGGCTAGCTGCCAACACCTGCACACCTAGGGTGGCATTTAATGGCAGACTCTGTTGAGGCACCAGCTGGGTGGAGTTGGCTAAACCCACCACACTCAAGGTCTCCAAACCCATAGGCTGCAGTGCAGTCTGGGGAGCACCAAGTGTCTGTAGCCCTGCCACTTGGCCTAGAGGGAAACAAGGCAATACACTACTGACTGGCTCCTGGACTACCAGCGGCTGGGTTGGAGAACCCTCTGGCCGGGGCGAGGTATTGGGGGCTGGGAGGGGGCTGCCAGTCTGCCTGTGAATAACGCTGAGTGCTGGGATGGTTAGCTGGACTGGCCCGGCCTGAATGGGTACAAATGTGGAGTAAGCAGCCAAGCCAGCGGGAACAAGTTGGATGCCACCCACTGGTACCATGCTGTATGGGGAACGAGGGGGCTGTTGGGAGTGCAAAGGCAGGTGGCTGAAGAGATGAGTAGTGGCTCCTACTCTGTGCTCGTGGATCGGACCTGCATGTGGAAAGTGCAGGGGTCCATGAAGAGGGTCAGAAGAGGTCTGAGTACCACGGTCGACGTTGGCATGGCACTCACTTGCATGCTGGGTAATGTTGCTCGGCACTACATCCTGTTAAAAAAACAATGTTATGTTACTTTTATCAACACTGCCAAGCAACACAATTGCAGTCACTGACTACCAGTTAAAATTCTATTCACCTTTTCATGCATTCAAAGCAGTTTTGCTGACGTGCCAGGCATGCGAGACTCAAGACATTGGAATGCATATGGGGTTTGGTACTGGTATGGGGTGAGGTGTACATGTAGAGAGGAAGGGATGTACGACGAGAAAGACAATGATTGCGAGGACACGGGTCTCACCTGGCCGAGCTTGGCGCCCTTGCCTGGCACTGGGGGATTAGGGGGAACATCAAATTCAGGGTAGTCGATGGACATCTGCCTGCAAGGCGACACTGGGCTCATCATGTGTACGGAGTCAGTATCAGAGGTCTGGGATTCTGAGGCAGGGGCAGGGTGGGATTTGAAAGAGGTGGGACTAGGACCAGGGCTGGAGCAGAACGCAGAAATTGACATCTGTCTGACCAATGAAACTGGGCTCATCATAGCCACAGACTCTGTGTCTGAGTTCTGTGAGTCTGAAGCTGGAGGAGGCTGAGGTTGGGGAGCTGGGGTTGGGTTCGGGCTGATGGACATTTGAGCCAGCAGAGAACTAGGAGCTGTGTCGGCATGGCTAGCAGGAAGATGCTGTGGGCTTGCAGAAACAGAAGGTGTTGCAGAGAGACCAGACTCTGCCTGACTGTCCTCCTCGTCCTCCTCTTCCCCATCGTTATCTTCATCATCTGGGCCATCAGAGTCATCACCATCTGAGTCCTGTCTGTCAGCACTTCCTGCTCTTCCTCGATCACCTTAAGGGGAAAAAACAACTTAATGAACAAAAAGAGCAGGAGGAATTGTATAATATAGCATGGCTAATCCTAATGCATAGCTGTAAAAGAGCTAGGTTCTACTTAGTTTTGTAAATGTCTGTGAAGAATATACGTTCTATTTCACCGCAGGGATAGTGTGACCTTTAGTCTTTAGGAATCTTTAAGTACTCTCTGGTTTTTCAATAACTTTCACATTCCAGCATTATAGCTTTTACATCTACTGCATAGCAAAATAGGGAATGATAGATCTAGAAACACCCCACTCATTATATAGGGAAGACATTAACACCTCAGACCACAAATGTAGCCTGTGCTTGACAGCTTGTGTGGAACTGTGTGAGAGAAAAACAAATATGCTCTCTGTAACTGAGACCAGAGAAAGCTCACAGCTTCTCTCTCTCTCTTTCCTGCTAAAATTAGATGCTGCAATTTCCTCACGGTAAACGCTGTGTATGCCGCCCACATGCACCAAGAGTTAACAAGGAAAAAGACTGCGTTTAGAATCTCTAATTAGACCGTGGCATTGCCATTGATCATCACTGCAATAGAACATAGCTAGAGACAATCCACATTTAACAGATGGTACTATTATTAGTAAACCTATTAATGGTCAGGTTGAGTCTGTTGTTAAAAATGACTATGTAATGATAATGATGTAAACAAAACTATAATGTTGCTTTCTGAGTTGGTTGATAAAGTGTGGGTCCTCATGAAATTAACTCCCCTATTCAATATCCATTTATGACTTATATTCTCAAAAACGCATGAAAGACTTCTACCTGAGTCTTCTGCGTCCTGGTCCTCAAAAATACCCACAGCAACTCCCATTTCCATGCACTTCTTGCTGTGGGCTTTGGACTTCATGTGCTTGGTAAGGTTCCCTATGTGGATAAAAGTAACAGAGAGGTCACTCAGGTGGGAGGCGGATGCAGGGCATGGGAGTGGTTTACATAAGCATGACATGTTCCCAAGCACTAGCTCTATGTAATGGGTGAGTAACTGATAAAGAAGTTCTTAAAGGAACGTGGGCTGGTCTGACACTGTGCTGTTCTGCAGTGCAGCGTGGGAAGTTCAACTGTGATGAATCATACTGGCTTTTTTAAGAGAACAGGCACAGTCTTAAAAAAAAAAGAACAAAAAAAAGGCAGGTAAGAGAAAAAAAAGCATAATTTCCAGCCATCCTTAGGAATTATCTAAATTACCTAACTGTTCTCAAATTCTGACATTTCATTAAAACTACATTCAATTAAACCGTTTTAGATTTAGATTTGTCCTTTTGCAAGTGTGAGTTAGCTATGATAGTATACATAAAGTTTATACATGAGTTTTTTAGTATCTTCTTTTTGTCCTGTTTATTATTTTTAACAATTGCAAATTGAGGAAGAAAACAAAATTTATCCATCATAGCTTTTAAATCAGCCTTTCATACTGAACCAACCTTTAGTCTTAAAAGAGAAGTTGCAGTGCGTGCAGTGAAATGGACGGATGTCCGAATGAGTACGGATGTGTTTCCGCAGCATGCTAGGTTTCTTGCAGCGAATTCCACATTCCTCACAGATGTATTTTCCTCTTCCCCGTCCCCTAACATACACATACTCCTCATTCGATTTGTAACTGAAAATACCACAAATAGCACATCAAAACACAATTTCCTGTTAAATATTTAGAAAGTGCGGTAAGATAAATGTTAAGATTTACAAACCCTCCATCAAAGATCTTCACTCGTTGGGGTTCAGATTTGGAAGAGTCTCTGTCTGATTCTGTCTGATTAATTGATTGAGTCTCTGGTTTAATTTTTCCACTATTCTCAGTTGGCACAGATCTTTGCTGTATCAAAACCTGAAACCAAAAAATACAAGAATTTGTTAATCATGCATGCACCATAACAAATGCATTAAACCAATATAAAAGCTAACTGTTAAAGCAGCATCAATCGAGTGAAAATGCTCTTACTTTTGGCAAGATGTCCTTCAGCTTCCCAGAGTAGGTCAAGATGTCAGATTTCAAAGTTGTTGTTTTTGCTTGGGTGTAGTGTATTTTCTTGGATGTCTGTTTGGAGTCAAACAAGGACATAACTACTTTGGTGGGAAGCCCCAATGGATTGGGATTATTTGGGTTTACTGCCCATGCAGAGTAGGCAGAGATCCTCTGGTCTGTCTGCTGAATGTGGAGAGATTTCCTTTTCATGAGAAAACACCAGGTGAAAGTTGTAGCTGTTTTCAGACTGGGGAAAGACAGGCGATGGCTGTCTCTGGTGTTGACAACTGAAACAGAAGAAGCTAACTTCACTTGTCCCTGAAATGTTGATGGCCTCAGAGGAGATTTTGATGGAGACCAGCGCTGCTCCTCAGGTTTCTCTTGTGGCTTCAGAGTGGAATTCTCTGGTATGGCATAGCTTTGAACTCCAGGTGAAGAATGTGTAGCAGGTGTTGTGGTAGGTGTTCTACTCTCCATCTCCTGTTCACTGACCTCAGTTGTTGTTATCTGGGATACTGGTACCTGGGTGTTCTTTTCAGCTTCAGAAGTCTCTGGCAATTGTTCTGGGGCATCAGTCTCAATTGGGCTATCCACTGGCTCGGTGGTACAGACCTGTCTCACCAGCATTAACTTTCTCTGCCTGGTAATTTCTGACATCTTTGAGTTTAAGTAGTTTAGAGATCTACCATCAGTGAGACATGCAGCTCCGTGCTCATCTTTAGCCCGTTTCTGTGTCTTTTCCATAGCAATGTCCAGGCTGTTGGCAGGGGAGAGCATACGCTTGCTTGAGGCAGTGGATTCTTGGGGGCATAAATTTGCAGAAGCCAGTTTTTGTGTACAATGCAGTGAACCAAGGGACAGGATGCTTTGCTCAGTGGATTGGTTTTGGTCAGTGGTTTTCATGTTGTTTTTCATCTGTATAGCAACAGACCCATGTTGTCTATGTGATTGGATTTCTGGTCCAATCTTTGAATTACTGTTCACATGTACCGTAGGAAAGTTGACCTTAGAAACTGCAGGTGCTAGGGTGTGCTCATGGGTGATTAGAATCTGTGGTACAGGTGTAGATAGTGGTGTTATATTAGATGTATCAACTTGTGCACCAGCAGGCAGTACAATTGGAGGCTTATTGATTACAGCCTGATAACTTGGTTGCGCTACATAGACATTTTGCATTCCATCATTTGACTGTGACACTTTAATTTCATTAGCAATTGGTATTGTTATCACTGGCAATGTGATCTGCGTGCCTTGTACACCTGCTAAAGAATATGTCTGGCCTGTTTTTAGTACGGGGCAATTCATTTGGTATTTAGGTTCAAAGCTCTTCTGAAATTTTTCATCAGAGCTCTTTTGAATATCAGACTGACCAGCACCCATATTGACCAGAGGTTGCATGTGGCATGCTACAACCCTTGAGGTCTGATGCCATGGATGTGGAAGTCCATGAACTTGGGGTTGTTGGGTTTGGCTTCCAAGGTTGATGCTTTGAACCATTTGCTCTTTTTTCGTTATCGGGCCCTCTCCGGAATGCAGGACAAAGGACTGAACAAGTGCAGATGTGTTCAGATTTATTTGTCTAGTTTGGGACCCAGAGCATTCATTGGTGAAGGGGACTCTATGGATGGGGGGAGTTTGTTTCACTGCCAATTGAGGGTCTGGTGCAATCTTCAAGGACATTTGACGTACTAGAGGCCCTCTTCTTCTTTCAATGAGAGGCACCTGGGTAGTTGGAGGACATTGTGAAGTTTTTGGCAGGGCAGTCTGCATTGGTGGCAAAGGCCTGCTGGGTGACATGCTGCTGCAGTCAAAGGATTTGCTACGGTAGTCACATGAAATTTCCACTGATGACTGAGTGCAGCTGATCTGTTCCGAGGTAGCGCGTCTCATCATGCCTGGCACTCCAAGAGTGTTGTTTGCTACAGGAATCACTTGAGCTTCTGGTGGCTTCCCAACAATATCAGCCCTTGATGGGCTGTCAGATCTTGGTGGATCATCTCTGTCAAATGAGGCTGAAATACTAGAGCACCTTGACAAGCTACTATCTCTACTGAGGCTACGGGAGAGACTTGACTCAAAGCTGGATTCGCCAGAAGACTGTTCCATTTGAGCAAGTCTGATGCGCTTTTTCTTTGGGGGGAGTTTTTCCGTTGGAAGTTTGGACAAGCTCTCACTCCTTTGAGGCCAGTTGAATGTATCTGCAGGTTTCTCTGTTGATTCTAGAACTTGAGTTTCATGATCTCTGTCTGGTTCCTCCGTTACTAAGATTTCAGGGACTTGAATGTTGTTCTGCCGCACAAGCCGTGATTGCTGTACAGGTGTACCATCACTAGCAATGGTAAAGGTTTGCTTACAATGAGGTTCCATCCCTTGGCTGGCACATTTAGGTGTAGACATTCTGTCATGGTAACTTTGTGAAGAAGAACTCACTGCAGCCTCTGTATGGCCTTTTACAGAGCTCTTTACTTCCTTTTCCACAGGATCAACTGGAGAAGATCTGTCAATAGACTCTGATGTTTCAAAAGAATTTGGTCGGCTGAGGGAATTGGTATGTCTAATGACTGAAGTTCCACTTCCTTGTCTCTGGAGGTCAGCTCTTTCTTTATTTGGTGTGCTGATCTGAGCCTCTCTTATTGGAGATAGTCTTGACTCTTGTGATTCTGCAGCTCTACCAATGATTTGTATTTGTCCTAAAATAGCAGAGTTACTTAAAGATTGGGTATGGTGAGAATAAGGTCGCCCTGTTGAACCTGTAGAGGTCTGGCATGAGTCAAAACTTCTTGAACATGGAGGAGTGGTCTCAGTTGGAGATTGGTCATCATCATCTCCAACACTTTTAATTTTCCTTCTTTTTCTTACCATGAGTGGTTGTTCTACAATGCCAGTAATTACTGCATTTCTGTTCAAATGAGGCTGCTGAATTCCACGTCCAAATACTTCTGGCTCCATCTCTCTGGCATGCATAGGCTTGTTTTTTGGACCATGCAGTTCAGAGCAATAAAACTTCTTGTGATTTTCAAAATTTTCCAGTTTTCTGTAACGGTTACGACAAGTCTCACATTCATACATTGTCCCTTTGTTTTGCTGGGGCTTTCGGTTTCTTTCAGTTGCATGCTCAAAAGACTTACTTCTCAGCTCATGTGTAATACTTGGTCCATGATGGCTCTCATCCATGGAATGAACTGAGATAAGAACATGACCATCATTTGTGGACAAATCCTCAACTGCTATCTGCCTCACTAGGGTACGAGTATGTACAGCAGAATTTGGAGTAGAGGGAGCTGAAGAGAATACATCATCATTTAGTGAGCTAATCTTGTCATCAAATGAATGACAGATCCTTAGTGGGTGAGGCTGAGGGGTTAGATTGGGGAAGATAGCTGACTGACCAGGTGTGGTAGGCATTGAATTACTTCTTGTAATTGGTAAACAATCCATGGCAGGATACTGAGGTGGTACAGAAAGAAGAAATACTGGCTTTGATTTATCCGTAGGAGTAAAAGGAGATTTTGGTATGTCCGAGTTGGAACTTGATCTTCTTACTGGTGGTTTTAGATCAAACTGAAAAGAGTCTTTAAATATGTAGGATTTAGGGGAATCAATGCTACCCCTTCGGGAAAGGGAAGTTCTTCTGGGTTTGACACTGTCTAGTTGCTTGTCATCCACAACAGCCTCGTTGTCTGAGATCAGCTTTGAGATGCGCTCCTCAAGAGATAGAGCTTTGGTTTCCAATGGGGGACGCATTTGTCCAGAAGGAACTCGAGGCTTCTCAATAGATGCTACATGCATGACAGTTGCCACAACTGGGGAAGGAGGAACTTGTGAGGATTTTGTAATGTCGGCTTCTGCTGGTGGAGTTATCTTAACAAAAGGACTTGGGGGACTCATAGCTTGATCTGCACTCTCAGAACGGGAAAAGTAGCCAGAGTCAGTGCTTCCAAGACTCCGAGGACTTAGCAAGCACTTGCCTTGTGGCTGTTGAGAGTAATCAGTTGCTTGTTGCCTTTGTAGCTGGGCATGGCTGCCTCCTAGTGGTGATTTACAATGCTGATCTTCATCCTCACTAACAGAATCTTGTAGAGGACTTGTGCAATCCACTTCTTTCAGTGAGGAGAGAACCATTACATTGGACCGTAGATTTGCTGGCTGGAAATCCCTTTGTCTCTGGGCTGTGGCATGTTCAGGTGTTGAATCTGTTACTCTTGGGCTGTCTGCACGCAAAGGCGAAACATTTACAGGGTGGACAACCACTTTAGGGAGAGCAGCAGTGACTTTTGGCTCACATCCTCTTTGTATAGCCAATGGTTTTAGAGTTTCAAACACCAACAAATGCTCGGATTCTCCTTGGCTTCCTGATACCATGCCCGCACTCTGCAAACTGCTTTCAGATAATGCTGTTAGGCTGCTCTGTGAAGAATCTGGGTCCAAGTCAGCTGCACTACCTTCTTCATCACTGTCCCCGCTTTCATCCACATCAGAATGTGTTGGCAGACCTTTGTCAGACTCTTGGGAGAGGGATCCACTTCCGGAGTCTTTAACCAAACCCAGTTTGATGGCATGTGCATGAGACTTCTTATGCTTGTATAAGTTGCTCTTTGTCTTAAATGAAAAACCACAAGTCACACACGGGTACGGTCTCTCTCCTGTGTGGGACCGAATGTGTTTTAGAAGCACACTTGGCTTGGCACAAGCTCTTTTGCAGTATTCACAGACATATTTCCCTTGCTTTTTTGGTTTTTGATCTTTTGCAGAGATATCAGATACTTGATTTGAGCCAAAATTGACCACAGTTGTCATCTGAACAGGGTTGAAACCAGGCGTGACAGGGACTTGAATTGAGTTGGGTACTGTGGCTGACAGAGACTGGCACGTTTGAACAACAGGGGGCTGGCTTTGAGGAAACCACCTGATCCAGATGGAACAGGTGCATGTGTCAAGTTAAATGAAGGACCCACACTGTAGCTTTTCTGGAACCCTGGTTTGTCCTGCTGACGATTTCCTGACATGTTCACATACTGATGTGCTGTCTGTTGCCCTGTAGATGCCATACTGCTGTAGAAGTGTTTGGCTGCATTGAATGGTGGCACAAATGAGGGTTGTGACTGGACATTGAAATTAAGAGCAGGCATAGCCACTGCATAGTCTGAATATGTGACAGGAATGGAAACAGATTTCCCAAGATGTCCTATTGGACTGCTGTTCTTCCTTTCTGTCAATGTGTTGAAATCTGGCTCCATAGCCTTGAGCAATACCTCAAGGGGAGCACTTGTGTGAGAGGGAGATGCGTTTTTGTTGCTGATGTTGCCACACCAGCCTTTTGTCCGCACTGGCCCTGCAGCACAAGGTTCTTCCGCAGAACTGTTGTGGCTGAGAGCCTGTGGCTCAGAGGTCGATGACTCCTTGTGCTCCACTTTTACTGCTCTAGATTCAGATGCCTCCTGCGGTGCATCTTCAGCATCTTGAGGGTCAGGCAATCCATGCAATGGACTGCTAGAAAAAGAAGAAGAGGGTGTGGCTTCCTTGGATGAAGAGATGTTTGGAGAAATGGATTTCTTTGTTTGTGATTGCTTTTTGACAGGAGATTTTGGTATTTTCTTTAGCTGGTTTTGTACCACAACTTTTTTCCTCTTAAGTCCTTTAATGGCCTCAGAGTTTCTGCCAGTACTTTCATTTGTGTCTGTAGGGAAAAAGAAAAATTATAATGAACATCCCAAATAACATTCAACAGTACTCTGTCCAATACCTTTTGAGATTTTTTCAGATAAATGAAAAAAATATTCATTATGAATTATTCATTATTTAAATAGACACATCGTTATGACCATCCACAAAGCTGAGAAAAAAAATCTAACATTTTGGGTTACACAATTACTTAAAAAGCTTTGTAAAGGTTTTTGAGTTCTGAAAAAGGCACAGAAAAATACTACATATCTAAAAACCAAATGAATCTCTATTAGTGTGCCCTACATATGATTCTTGATCAAATGTAGCCAACATTTATGTAATCTATCAACACACAAATTGCACAGGCATTTTCCTGTCAATCTTCAAAACAAACACCCATGTGTTATTTTATACTTTCATTTCCTCCCCCTTTGGCAGAATACCTTTCATCATGCAAAGTTCGTAAGCAAAACAAAATCAACCGTAGACTGCACTTTCCATAACATAAACTCTACGTTTAACAGCACAAATTACCCGAAATTCAGACAAAAAGATATGCAGACAAAACAACAACAGCAAAAATCTTGCTATATCAGAGCGATCAAAACATACCAAAGCAACGAGTGCTGATGAGCTGTACTGTAGAAAAAATAACTTCAAAATACAATGAAAAAAAAATACAATCCTCTTCTTAGCAAACCCAGTTCAACATAAGCTGAATCAGTGCCTCTGACAGCTAGCACATAGACGAGACTGTTTTGGAATCTAGAAGATCTCCTGAGCTGCTACTGAGGCCCACGCATCATTATACAGAACCCACTCTCCGTTTCTCAACCCTCTGTCACCATCCCTCTCTCGCTCTCTCTTTCCAAACCCTCCCTAACTTGCTCTCCTACATCTCGTTCAACACTGCAATTGTGTTAGTTAGGATGAGCCTTACCTTGTTCTATTCTTCTACAAGCTCTAAGACACAATAAGACATAAGTTGCATGCAGGTGTTTATGTGGATGAATAAGCTTGTGTGAATTCATAAAATCTGTCCTGAGATTGAATATGGTCCAGATACTCTGGGCAACAAGACTTGAGCACCTAAGTCAACATCTGGCAGAAAACAAATCACTATTAATTTGGAAAAGGAAACCTACTGTAAAGTATACACAACTGAAACTTGTTCACAATTTCACACTGATGGGCAGAGTTTTACCGCATTTGCTGTGTTTGGACTCCTTGTGGTCTTAAAGTTGTACTGAAGGCTCTTTGTGTGCCTGGCACCAAGTAGTTACAAAACACGTAACCAAGCCTGAACATCTGTGGCAAGCCTGCACTTTTTTAGGGTTTCCCTTCTTTATTTTGCTTGGCATGGTTGGTGGAGAGAAGTGGTTAGCATTAGAACTACAAAGTCATCAATTCCTGGATGCCTTAGGAATTCCCCAGAAATACAAATAGCCTTTTA
Source organism: Gobiocypris rarus (assembly GCA_023029165.1). Classification (NCBI taxonomy): domain Eukaryota; kingdom Metazoa; phylum Chordata; class Actinopteri; order Cypriniformes; family Gobionidae; genus Gobiocypris; species Gobiocypris rarus. The sequence goes on along the minus strand of CM040919.1, from coordinate 34,320,693 downwards.
GGATTTGACCAAGACTTCAATCTTTTTTTTTTTTTTTCTCAAGACAACATCCTTACATGTTTCTAGAGAACATGGAAAGAGGATATGAGGGCATCTGTGAGCTCTGAGCTAATTAACCGCATTTAACAGATTTAGGATTAACACAGAGATGACTGGTGACATCACTGACTGTTGTATTTTGAGAAGGGGTTTATGTAATATTGAACCAGTTGCATTCTGATGTAACCCGTCCCAAAAAAATAAGGCCAGGATAAACCCAATTATTAATAACCTAATATTTAAAATTAATACTTTCATGCCTCGATGGTAGATGAATATTGTAGTTGTACAGTAACATGGTAACAAAGGATTCAATATATTTACATGGTACAAGGTGCTTCCAAAAATCCTTAACAGTATCATGTTGCCATGTCTTCATATAAACTAAGACTACAACAGCTTATACACTTCTTTTTTTTTTACTTTTTGCTTTTACATAATCTACAACACTTTCCCATTCCAGCCTATTATGCAACATCTATGCTGTTTTTCCATGTATGCTGTAGATTTGAAATGGCTGCTTCATGTGTTTTCTGTTTAAACCAAAGACATGTTAACTGCCATGGTGTAGAGTGTGGCAGGTTCATTCACAGAGTGCATGCACAGCAGAGCTAAATGTGGTGGCCGCAGGTGAAAGCCAAAAGAGGTGCTGGAACTTCAGGAAACCCCCAGAACATCCAATGCACCCTCAAAAGCAACACGCTGGCAGCCCAGAGAACCTCAGCATAGATGCAGTCCAGTACATGCAAAGGGTGTGGCGGAACATTTAAACGTTGAGAAGCCAAATAAAGCTGTGTCTGAAAAAAAAAGATTCCAAATGTTGCCCCGGATTCAACACAGAAAAGCCTTTTCCTTGGAAACTTAATGAGCAGAGCGATTCAACTGCTGCACAAAGACCCAGCAATTTCCTTTTAAAGCAACAGACGTGCTCGTACCTCTCGGAGAGAATGAAATAGCTTAGGTACTGGATGTTCTGGTATTGAGGAGGGGGAGGAGAGAAAAGCTTCCTGTGGACATTATTTGAAAAGAACAGTCACAGAAATGTTATTTCATATGATGATTCATACCTTTGTGTCCAACTTTGGGGTCTTTGAGCTCCTTCTGTGCTTCCTCTATTTTATCTGAAACAGAAAAAGAAAGAGATTTCCATTTTAGCCACATGTTTGGATAATAGAAATAAGCATAAATGATGGTACAATTCAGGACAGAGCGATGTAGCATTTAAAAATACAGCTTTAAAAAAAACAAAAAACAAAGACCATCAAATGTACAATAAGTATTTTTTTAATTACTAGAGACAGTGGTGACCATATCAACTTAAATCAGTATTTTTGGTCAACACTGGAAACAAATATTATCAAGGCTTAATTTTACAACAGGATTACAGGTGTTAGAGGTGGATATTGCGGTCTCCCTAAATCAATAATATTATTTATTATTATTATTATTTATTTCTGCACGGATATCACATGGGTACAGTACAAGGGGTGGAATGAAACCCAATTGGGTTTATACAGAGTTCCACTCCACTTACATGAAAAAACAAAAAGACATGCAGACAAATAAGTTGAATAATAAAAATAAAAAAAGGGTGAAAAACACATTTTCAGAAGCCTGATTATCCTTTTAACTTAAAGTTACAGATGTTGAAGGGTAATGGTAAAGGAGGATCAAAGGTGAAGAGCAGCATGTGAAATATACTGCAGAAAACTATAACAAAAGGCTGTCATAGTAAAATCAAAAGGTCTTTCAACTGTTTTTTTAAAGACGAATAAAGACGACATAGATCTTAGGGACAAACTTAATTTACTTCATAGTTGAGGACCCCTAAAACTGAGGTCAGTTTTATGACCTGAAGTTCTAGAGAACAGTAAAACAAGATTTATTTCTCTATGCCTTGTTTGATGGACATGAGTATCTGAAATAAAAGTAAAAAAAGTGTTGTAATGTTGGTGGAAGGTCTTCTCTCTGTAAATAAACTTATGAATAAATATGCATGATTAATAAACACTGACTTTCTCAATTGGAAAAATCTTGAATCTAAGAAATAGAGGTGCAGAAGGAGCATATTTAGAAGAGTAGGAAATCATACGCAAGAACTTCTGAATTTTTGACATTTTTGTGAGATAAGTGGGAAAAGTAGCACCCCAGACAATGTTGCAATAATTCATAAAGGGGAATAAAAAGCTATAGTAAAGCGTTAAATGAGCAAATTAGTGAATTGAAGGTAAAACGATTCTTAGAATATTTAACATTTTAGAGGATCTTGTACAAACTATATCAACATGTTTGGACCAAGTTAAACCTTCGTCAATCAGGACACCGAGAATTATTATTATATGTAATGTTAAACATGTTGTGTAATATCATATCATATATATATAATTTTGGCCTGCAAAAAAACACTATCATTCCTGTCTCTCATCTCACAGGTACAGCAGACATTTAATATTTCATATCATCTGCTCTGTGTGTGGGAGGGATATGCACACTGAGAATACACCCAATATTAGAATGGAATTACTGATTATTATATAAGACCAGCCAGGACAGTGTGTACTGAGTGTGTGTTTGTATGTAGGCATGTACATGTGCTGTAAGGGGAATGAGAAGCAATCATCTCCTTTCACTACCTTAAGTCACACACCCATACACACACAGCCATAGCATACACAAATACAAAAAAAGCAGAACAGATGTGTGGTGTGTTTCAACCATAAAACCTCATTAAACATGAACAAACACTAGTTTGCTTTTAATACAATGCTTCACTGTGAAGCAAGAACCGGAGCAGTTTCGGAAAGAATCCTTGCTTGATGTTTATCCACTAAGAGACTCCCAGACACTGCTTGGATCACTGTAATGGGAATGACACTCTTCACTGCATGAGGAACAGGGTGGAGTTGCGAGGGGGTGCCCAGTGACCAAGGTCGCAGCATGTTATGTCATGATGAGTGAGCTGAAGGCACACCCTTGATTAACTCCCCCACCCCTCTCTTTTTCTCTATGTAAGCTCAATCTGTTATATAACCCAATCTTAGCAAATCTTTCCCTTCAACCCACATCTAGCATCACAACACAAGGCCTGGTGAAAAAAATGTAAGTGTGTATGCGAGTATAATTCAGGGGAAAAACAATTTTTGACAAAAGACTTTAATCTTAATAAATAGCTGTACAATTGGAATTTGTGCAATACAAAAGTGACAAAAATTTTGACGAATCTAGAAACAATGAGTCATTCCTGTTATGCAGTACTTATTAAATTATTAAACAGTGTTTCAAGATGGAAATAATATAATTCGGTTTCTTGTATCACAGTAACATTTAAATGTCTCAAACAACATGTTTTATAGAAACACTTTCTTAAATGAAAACACAAGCATAATCATTTATTAAAAGTTGCAGAGCTCAAAATGTTTAGCAGAATTACTCTGCAAAATCCACTGAAGGTGTAAAAAACTATCCCAGAAAAAGAGAGAGAATCATTAAAGGGATAGTTCACCCCAAAATAAAAATTATCCCATAATTTACTCACCCTCAAGCCATCCAAGATGTAAATGACATTCTTCTTTCAAACGAATACAATAAGAGCTATATTAAAAGAATATCGTGGCTCTTCTAAGCTTTATAATAACAGTGAATGGCAGCCAAAAATTTGAAGTTCAAAAAAAGTGCATCCATTCACTATAAAAGTACTCCACAGGGCTCCGGGGGATTAATAAAGGCCTTCTGAAGCTAATCAAAGGGTTTGTGTAAGAAAACTATCCATATTTTAAACTTTATAAAGTAAAATATAGCTTTCTCCAGACTGCCTTCTGTATTCAACTCAAGAAGAAAGTGTAGCGCCAAAAGTGTATGCACTTTTTTGGGCTTCAAATTTTGGGCTGCCACTCACTGCCATTATAATGCTTGGATTAGCCAGGACATTTTTAATATAACTCTGATTGTGTTCCTCTAAAAGAAGAATGTCATATACACCTAAATTGGCTTGAGGGTGAGTAAATCAAGGGATAACTTTCATTTTTGGGTGAACTATCCCTTTAACAGAAACAATTTAAACAAAAAACATTCATTATTACTAAGGTCAGCATGATCGGGGCGTTCGTGAGAGCCTGAACTTGCTCCGTGTCTCTGGAGGGCTCATCTAATCCCTAATAATGGAAACTCCTCTCATTCCCACTCTAGTCTCTTCCATTGCATCACATAACTCTTTACTCATTCTCGTAACACTTAACCAACTCGAGCAGCACTGCATCACAGTCATCACCAATTATAACACCATCACATTCTGCACCTTCAACTGGGGGATTTCTGGATGCTGAGTCACCACAGACGTTTATAGGCTTTAACTGCTTGGTCTAACCACTAGTTCAGATTTCTCCAACCCTCATCCGTTTGGAACAATAAATGGAGCATATGGACATTAGTGTATGATGGATCAGATAACAACTGTTACTAAATGAAACGCAAATAGGACCCCCAGTCCGCCCAACCCTCTCCCAGAATTCCTAGGGCGAGATGGTGTTCGAGAACTCCACCAAGGCCTGTGAACGAGAAATCAAAATGAAGCAAGAGAGTGGTTGCAGGTGCCGTTTCCTCAACTGTGGACTGAGCGAATGCAAAGCGGCCTCAAACACAAGAGCATTGTTGAGCAGAGTGACTTCTTTACATACTTTAGGAAAATCATTACCAGAGATAATTACGCTTGGTTTCAACTGCTACATGAGATTAACACCGTGTCCTAACCAGGAAAAGTGTCCAGTGACAAGTAACTTGTCTGCCAACACTGAAAAAGCAAACGCTGCATGACACAACACAATCACAACCAATAAGAAAAAAAATTGGCTTGGGGCAGTACCCTTAAAGGGTCAACACTGTATCTTATCTAGCCTTTAAAAGAGCTATATTAGTAACTTAGAGTAGTAATATATACCCTTGAAGGGCACAAATGAAAATTCTGTCATCATATGTCATCGTTCCAAACTCATAAGACTTTTTATTAATCTTCAAAACACAAATTAAACTATTTTTAATTAAACCTGAGAGGCTTCTGTCACTCCATTGAAAGTTAAGGTAAACACTTAAAGATCCAAAAAGGTTATAATAAAAGGTCCTTAAAAAGATTCCACATGAATTGAGCAGTTTAATTCAAATCTTGTGAAGAGATACAATTGCTTTATATGATGATCAGATTTATTTTCAGCTTTTATTCTACAATGTACCTTTTGGTGGTAGGCTACAAAGTTGTCCTTTGAAGGGTACTACCCCAAAGATGAGCCGTTGTGGCAGAACCTGATTTCACCACGTACAACGTTCCTGGAACAACTTTCCAACCAACCAATCAGATTTGAGGGACAAGTTTACAGTTTATGTCAAGTTTAGGTTTACAAACAGGGTTCGGTGCTTCTACATCAGTGTTATTCGCCTATCATTCCCCTCTGACTCTAGGGATAACCTATGTGGTTAGGTTTAGGGGATAGGATTAGGAATAGGACTGACATTTCAGATAGAAATGTTGGTCCAGGATCAACCAAATATATTGTCTTACTTTGCGAAATCACTGTTACAGAGCTGTTTTTGCACATTTTGTTCTGAAAGTGTAGGAAACGGTGCTAGAATCTGACGAAAATGTTTCAGATGTAGGGCTCTATATTTGTGATTCTAGTTTTAAAAATCATGTCTTCACCTACATCACAAATACACAGTCTGGTGACCTGACAGGAAAGGAACCTCATGACAAAATTAAGAGTGAAAGAAGAACAGAAACATTTCAGAAAGTTGCTAGTCATGAACACAATGCAAAGAATCTCCTCTAGAGATTTTCTCTTCCTCTTTTTCTCTGTGATTGTGTTCTATAATGAGTCTGTGGATATGGTGGATCTACTGTAATGTTTTGAGAGGAACTCCTTGAACTGTAGACCTATTGCTTTTAAATGGCATGAAGATCGCCTGCTATTCATTGCAGTCGACATATGGGACAAACCACAGTAGATGGGCAGCAGTTGGTCCTCTCTCTCAATCCTTCTCCAAATCTCTCCATCCTCTCCCACACACATTCTTTCCCCCAAAACACATGATTTTCCTTCCAAAACAGCTACCACACCAACTCTAAACCTCAGATTCGGTGAAACAGTTAGCAAGGGGATTTGGAAAACAGAGTTGCTGCTCAAATGTGCCAAATGAGGACAATAATACAGGCGGAAATTTCCCCTGGTTAATGCTGCTATGACAACCAGGAATTCTGAAGCGGCTTTTTCTTTGAAGAAACACGCACTGGTCATCTTGACTGGTCCAGGAGACTTCATTAGATGCTAGCGTATGTGCGTTAACGACATAGAGGCTAATGGAAATTTAATGTGATCAGAGATCTGGATTTAATGGCTGTGGCAGTATGAGCAGCATGTGGGTATAAATATCACATGAGTGGGTGGTGCTTATTCACAAACAAATTTTAAATGAGAGCTGGACTGAGTGTACCTGTCCTAAAGAGCGGGGTCATTTGAAAAATAGACTGCTTGAAAGCCGACTGATGCATATCGCACACAGAAATGGCAAGAGCTTGAAAAATCAGCTAATTCCAATCTGACTAGGTGGCTTTAAGTAAATTATATTGAATTTTTTTTTGCACATATAATACATGGCTACATGCACACATTTATTATGCATTAATGGGCATGCAGGACTTGACATGAACACCCGCCAAACGCGTGTGTATTTCAGCGGTGGCGTGTAACAGCCAATCCTATAGCCACTTTGCCGGTTACATTTTATATACAATAGGCCAATATACATTGTTCAATTGCAGTCTTTTAAAAAGGCATCTGAAATAATAAACTAAGTGTAATGTACTGCTGTCGAAAAATATTTTTCAATACATATCAATACTGAAATATCTGAAACGGTTCCAATACTCATTTTTCACAGAATAGATAAGCGATACGAGCTGCCCTTTCTCACTCTCTCTCTCTCATCTCTCCAACAGCCACTGACACACTAACCCTCCTCCCCTCACTCACTCTTCTCATTTGCTCTGGATGAATATTGTTGCCGTTACAGGGTAGGATTGCGGGGATTGCGCATGATTTTACTCATTCCTTCAGATTTTCTGCTCACACCCAAAGTGCACACACATAAAGCTGCCTCTCACTACTAAACTGAGTTTCTTTTCGCTGCTTATTGCGCTTAAACAGTCAAATACACACAAAATAATGTCTAAACGCTGGTCTTGGCAAGTATTCACAAAAACACGGTCAGTTATGGTTTAAATGAACGTAAACAGTTGAGAAAGAAAACACGTGTAAACGTATAATGGATCCCGAAGTCTGGTCTTAAAGTCACAGCAGCCAAATTATGAGATAAAAAAAATATATATATGTCAAGCTATGTGTATGTGTATATGAATATATAAAGTAAAAAAAATTCTGGGACAGAAAACAAAATCCCTACTGCTAAGCACTGTATATTGAGAACAATCGATAATAAATCTACATAATTGTATCTAATCTACAATGACAAAACAGATTGAACAGTATGTAGCATGTAAATCATCAGAGGCTGGCTGTGTAGCTCCGTTGTTAGTTTTCCACACCACGTGTTTTGACAAATAACAGAGTAGGTGTCAAAAGGTTAAAGTCATTTGCCTGATAGCGTTGATCTTGTTATGGCATACTGAAGTTGAGTGCAAACCAGCCGGGCTCAAACACACAAGCACACACTTAAGAAAAAAAAGCATGCAATGCCTAAATCTATTATCAAAAGTGGATCACTAAATCAGAACGACTTGTCCACACTCTTAACAGAGCATTTGTACGTCTGTCCCAGATGTGATCAAATCAGACAACATCTCTGCTGCCTGTCAATCTCTGGGAATCACATGACTAAAGCATCTTATGCAACCTATGTGTCCTGTCATGCATGAAGTAACACGGCCACGTTTACAACAACAGAAGAACAAAAGAAACGCCATTCAGGAGGAAATATCTGCAAGAACGATTAAAGCACCTGCTTTGTATGCGTCTTATCTGGCCCCTTTGCACACACATACTTATTTAGAAACTAATACCCGAGCATGCAAGTACTCAACAGACACACTTCCATGAAATACACTCCAGGATTCCGCCGAATACAGCACTGCTGTTCCCAATCCCACGCTGTTCCGCTGGGAGAGATTGAGCCAAAAACCTCAGTTGATTGCTCAAGGATTTCCACAAACAACCGCACTGGATCAGTTTTATGATTTACACCCTTATATTTTGCTGCATGACTGAAATAACATCCGCCTAAAACATTTGTTATCAATTTGTCATGTCAAATCTGCTTGTTTTGAAATTGCACTGGGAAAAGCCTTTTGATTGCATGTACAGTAACCTTTTGCTCTCTGACCTTGAAGCATTTAAAAGTGTCAAATCACATTTGTTAAATGTTTTTTTCCCCCTCAGTAAGATTAATTCATACTTTTATTCAGCAAAGACACGTGAAATTGTAAAAGTGACATTTATCATGTTATAAAATGTTATTTTGAACTTTCTATTCATTAAAGAATCCTGAAAAATGTATCAGGGATATCTTTTAAACCCATATCACCTTACCGTGACTTGATGTAAAAGCTCTTTTTGGATGGCAAGAAACTTTTGAGTTCTGAAAGTTTACACAGTACATCAAACTCTGAATATCGAATATTCGACTCGAATATTCCAGGGAAAATTTGGTTTCTTATGATATGACCCCTTCATATCACAACTTTAAAGTGAAACAAAGCAAAGTTTCGAAGCAGCGGTGTGACGAGAGAAAACGAGGAACCCTGAGGGATGATACACAACACCGTTTACACAGTGGAAAATGGTGTATAGAACATCCTCTTGTAGGAAAAGACCATCACAGCAGTTCAATGGGTTCCCAAGGTTTCCTTACAGGAAACTCAGATGAGCCTGAAGCCACCAATCAGCATGCAGGATTCAAACAAGGGAGCTGCTTACCAGAAGCAGAGTCAGTAACCTTCCCCTCCTCATTACTGTCAGAGCCCACACACACAGACCCTGACAAAAACAAACACACACACACATACGGCATTACACAACACTCTATCTTCATGAGCTGCATCATCATTTGCTGTCCAAACTTCCCCTTTTCTTACTCCTGAAATGAGTCGCCTTCTCTAATTCCTTGACTCCTGTTGAGAGGCAAGAAGAGAGAAGCGAGACATTGAGTAAGTTCTGCAGGGCTCTGAATGGTTTCATCTCCACAAAACCCTCAAACAGCACACGCAAACATCTCCTGAAAACTGGAAGAGTTCTGAGGAGGCTCCAGAAACTCCCTTCAGGATTCGTCTTTCTATGTGTTTGTTGGCTGAGAACAGCAGCACTTTTAGGAATGTCTGTAGAGTTTGCGTCAGATGTTTCTGGAGTCAGTGGTAGAGAACGGAGCAGTGCTGATAAGGCACACTACTGCGAGCCCGAGGCCGCTCTTAATAATGCATGAAAATAAAGAGACGGCTGGAATCACAAAGAATGAGAGCGACGGGAAGAGAAGCTGCTTCCAATACAGAGCTGTACATGAGCATCCTACATTTCTTCAACCTTATACATCAATGAATATTCACAAATGATGGAGTTGAAAAAGGCTGAGTAGAAGGTTGAGGTTATCAGTCATTAAAAATCACACTTATAATGGAAGTTTACGGGATAAGGAGAGTTTAAAAATCATATGCACTACTGTAAAAATGTTTGGGGTCAGAAATTAGTACCTTTATTAATCAAGGATGCATTAAATTGATCAAAAGTGACAGTAAGGACATTTAAAATTAAATAAATAACTATATTTCAAATAAACAGAACTTTCTATCCATCAAAGAATCCTGAAAAAATCATCATGGTTTCTACAAAAAGTAAGCAGCACAATTGTTTTCATCATTGATAATAATCATAAATGTTTCTTGAGCAGCAAATCAGCATATCAGAATGATTTCCGAAGGATCATGTGACACTGAAGACTTCGCATCACAGGAATAAATTACATTTTACAATAAATTCAAATAGAAATCAGTTATTTTAAGCTTCAATAATATTCCACAATATTACTGTTTAATCAAAATGAATGCAGTCTTAGAGAGTATGACAACATCTAAAACAATTAAAAATCTTGCCAACACTAGTGTAATTAACTCAATAATTCAGATGAATCGGTCCAGAGACACGACAGCACAGAGCGGATCATGTGATCGGGTCGATCCAGAGACACGACAGCACAGAGCGGATCATGTGATCGAGTCGGTCCAGAGACACGACAGCACAGAGCGGATCATGTGATCGGGTCCATCCAGAGACACGACAGCACAGAGCGGATCATGTGATCGAGTCCATCCAGAGACACGACAGCACAGAGCGGATCATGTGATCGAGTCCATCCAGAGACACGACAGCACAGAGCGGATCATGTGATCGAGTCCATCCAGAGACACGACAGCTCAGAGCGGATCATGTGATCGAGTCCATCCAGAACCACGACAGCACAGAGCGGATCATGTGATCGAGTCCATCCAGAGACACGACAGCACAGAGCGGATCATGTGATCGGGTCCATCCAGAACCACGACAGCTCAGGCGGATCATGTGATCGGGTCCATCCAGAACCGCGACAGCACAGAGCGGATCATGTGATCGGGTCCATCCAGAGACACGACAGCTCAGAGCGGATCATGTGATCGAGTCCATCCAGAGACACGACAGCACAGAGCGGATCATGTGATCGAGTCCATCCAGAGACACGACAGCACAGAGCGGATCATGTGATCGAGTCCATCCAGAGACACGACAGCACAGAGCGGATCATGTGATCGAGTCCATCCAGAGACACGACAGCACAGAGCGGATCATGTGATCGAGTCCATCCAGAGACACGACAGCTCAGAGCGGATCATGTGATCGAGTCCATCCAGAGACACGACAGCACAGAGCGGATCATGTGATCGGGTCCATCCAGAGACACGACAGCTCAGAGCGGATCATGTGATCGAGTCCATCCAGAGAACACGACAGCACAGAGCGGATCATGTGATCGAGTCCATCCAGAGACACGACAGCACAGAGCGGATCATGTGATCGAGTCCATCCAGAGACACGACAGCACAGAGCGGATCATGTGATCGAGACGGTCCAGAGACACGACAGCACAGAGCGGATCATGTGATCGAGTCGGTCCAGAGACACGACAGCACAGAGCGGATCATGTGATCGAGTCCATCCAGAGACACAAGAGCACAGAGCGGATCATGTGATCGAGTCTAGAAAACGTATTGGACCCCTTTGAATTCTGCACAGAATTATATTTTAAAGCGATAAGGAGGAGATTAGGAATAAAGTGCGGCTTTATCGAGCTCAATGGCTGTGATATAAACTAAACTCTACTGCTCGACATGTCCCCTGTTTTCCAGTTTCAGTGGAAATGACAAACACATTTCAATGCACTTCGGTGGGCATTTAACTCCTGTGGTTACTTTCAGCAGTGTGTATTTGGATGCTTATTTCAGTGTAATGCACCATGGACAACAAGAGCATTACTGTAGTAATAACTGAAGAACTAGAAATTATTTTCTTTGGTCGTATGCCACAGATGCTGTAAAGCTTAAGTTGCATTTAGTTTTCAATTTGGTTCAGAAATAAGTACCACTGTGTGCAATAGTGGCAGCACTTCTACGGATGCAAAATTAGATGAATCTACTCTCCTGAGATTTCACACCACACTTCTGGATCATGACCTCCACGTCCCACACACACACGCATCTGTTACTGATATCCTGTGCACTGACATCAGCACTGCAGAGACTCATGTGCATCAATTCACACTTCTTATCCTCAAAGAGTGCTTTCAAATCGGTACCATTTGTTGTCAACTCCTCACACAGACACACACACACACACACACACACACACGTGTGCCGCGAGAGTGCCCCCGCAGGAAGTGGTGGGTGGATGCAGCAGTAGACGGAGCTGATAGTGAAGTCTGCGTGGGCACAAGGGTGAAACATTGATCCAGTGCATCTTCAGGACAAACATACACCTCCTAGACTACAGTTATATTTATATTCCCATATCGCAAACACACAGAGAGACCATGAGACACTTAGCAAATAGCACATCATATTTAACTACATTTTTACATCCTGAAGAAAATATGAATGGTATTTGCAATTTCACGGCCACATTGCTAGGGTTTTGTGAATGGGTGAGGCTACGTGTTTTTTTTTTAGGGTGTTCTGGGTGGTTGTCATGACGTTGCTATGTGGTTGATAGGGTATTCTTGATGATGTCAGAGCGCTGCTACCTGTATGTGGTTTTTAGGGTGTTCTGGGTGGCAATGATGTGTGGTTGCTTGAATGCTCTAGATGGTTTTCAGGGTGTTGCTATGTGGCTGCTAGGATGTCCTGGATGGTTGTCAGGGTGTTGCTATGTGGTTTTTAAAGGGTTATGGGTGGTTGTCAGTGTTGCAATGCGGTAGCTGGGTGTTCTACATGGTTTTTAGGGCATTGCTTAGTGGTTGCTAGGGTGATCTGGATTTTTTTCAGTGCTGCTAGGTGGTTTTTCGGGTGGGTGTCATGTTGTTGCTATGTGGTTGCTAGGATGTTCTGGGTGGTTGTCAGGGAGCTGCTATGTGGTTTATAGGGTTTTCTGGGTGGTTGTCTCTGGGCGTTGCTTTGTGGTTTTTAGAGTGTTCTGGGTGGCAATTCTGTGTGGTTGCTAGGATGCTCTAGATGGTTGTCAGGGTGTTGCTATATGGCTGCTAAGGTGTTCTGGATGGTTGTCAAGGTGTTGCTATGTGTTTTTTAAAGTGTTCTGGGTGGTTGTCAGCGTTGCGATGTGATTGCTGTGTGCTCTACATGGTTTTCAGGGTATTGCTATGTGGTTGCTTGGGTGTTCTGAATGGTTGACAGGGCACACTACATGGTTATTAGGGGATTCTGAGTGGTCGTCATAGTGTTTCTATGCAGTTGCTAGAGTTTTCTGGGTGGCTAATAAAAGAAAATTGCTGACTGCACACTGAGTTCAGTCCAGACTCACATTACTACAAACATTTCACCCTTTTCTTTGTAGATCATCAATTAGGAATAATCAGCTGGATTCAATTGGTAATTGCACCATGCTGTTTATAAAATACTTTTTTTTTGTTTCTTTTTTTTTTGTCAGAACCGAATTCAGTGTGTGGTCAGCAATTTCCTTGTTTCTTTGCAATGACTTTTTTGGGCTCTATACGCACCTGAAGTGAAAGGAATTAAACAGTTGGAGCACAACGATTTCTTCTAGTTTGGCTTATAATGGATAAAATGGATACATTTTGATAAGAGGAGAGTGGATTTACTCCTGCAGTTCCTGCTGGGATCTTTCACACTCACTCCCTTCATTAATGACCCTTTTCTCAATGAACGTTCCCGCCGGATCCAGCTGGGTGGGGTGATTCATCCGTGCCATCTCTCTCACACACACCTTATTCACAGACCTAATTATTCATTAACAGCTGATCAACCTGAGACTAACACTTGTTGTATTAAATAATTAATGAACACTAATGCTAAACAGACAAACAAAGGGACTTGAGAGAATCCGCATGGTAGAAGCGTTTCCCGTTGCAGTTCACCTGCACTTGGAGGTGGGAGTCACTTTTACGCATTGCGCATCATTACACACAAGCAGGCCGATCTTTAAACTCGCTCTGTTGTGCTGTGGATTCGCTCAAGAGAGATTGAGGATAAAGCAATACGAGCTGCATGTCTCATTTTGATGCTGCAATGTTAACAGCTGTTCTTGCCAAAGAAATCACGCCACTGGAAATGGGAATGTTCGGCGGTCGAGTATGCGCAAAATAGCATGCTCTTGGTTTTTACCTCCCATAAAGAGGAAATGAAACAAACCAAGTGCATTACAAACCTGACACCACAGCTCCCAAAGCAGAGCACTGCATTTAAATAACGAGTACAGGAACAACACTGAACTTCAAGAAATAAAGTAAATACAAAACTGAATTGTCAAACACAATATTGGCCAATACATAATACATTAACAAACCACATTCAAACAACTTGGACATTTGCATTAGGAATATACACCTGAAACCCAGCCAAAAAACATACAAACAAGTCTGGGTCATCGGACTAAAAACATTTAATCACTAATTGTGAAGAATAAAATGTTTAATTCAGAAAAATGTCACATTAACAGAAGTAAAATGGGTTGAGAAAGACATTCCATATTGAATTTAGATACACCAGGACACAGAATGTCTCAGAAAGACAAATACCAATTCACTATAAAACGAACAAATTACAAACATTTGCCCAAAGGGTGTGAATTTTTATTTTTATTTATTTATTTTTCACATTTCAGGTGCAGAAGTTAAAGCTTGAGACTATTAGAATCTGCTTAAAACAGGGAAACACGAGCGTGAACTGACAATGACATGAAGCTTCCTGATGCTAAAATTAGGTCATTTACCATCAAGTCATTATTTCAAAGTTTTTAACCATATATCTGCAAAACAGATGAAAACGCAACAGGTTAAAGGTTAACTAGTCATATCTTTGATTGATAGATATCATGATCCTTTTTGAATATTTTAAAATCATGTTTATTTTAATTAGGCCTTATTTAAATTAAATATAATTTAATTACTTACTTTTCTTCATTACATTCCTCAAATTTTAAACAATCTGATAATCAGCCTAGAAAATATAATATTCACCCCAACACACCAAAAGTAAAACCAACATCAGTTCAGTATAATGAAATGATTAACAGTTCCCATTCTAACAGTATTCAAGAGATGAGAGATATAAATAAATAAAAAACTGAAACTAAAATGTCTAAATATAATGTTTTGTAATTAAGAACATACCAAATAAAACAGAACCCTAAAAATAGAAAATCACAATATTTTCGGAATAAAAAAAATATATAATATTTGCAAACCTGTTGTCTTCAGGCACAGCTGACATGTTTGAATCTGTGACACTTCTCTGAAGTGAGTTTTCATTTCCTCATTGTGTCAGGATAATATATTGCATACAGAGCGATCTGGAACAGCGTGCAGCTGCGTGTGTGTGTGTGTGTGTGTGTGTGTGTGGGGCTGTCTGTTTACAGCCGTCTGACTGACAGCAGAATAGCTGCTCCCTGTCGCCTCACATAACATCAGATTCTCTTATTGCACTTAACAGTGGACAGTGCGCACACGCACACGCGCACACACACACGCACACACACACAATCCCCTATCCCTAATCCCTATCCCAGCACAGAAAACTTTCAGCATTTTTACATTTTCAAAAAAACATCACTTAGTATGATTTATAAACGGGTCCAGCTAGGACAAGGATTTCTGATATTGCTTTCTTTGTGGGGACATTTTGCTCTTGTATAATAGGGTTTACCTGAACCACACACACACACGCACGTGCATGCACGCAAACACACGCACGCACGCACAGACACGCACACACGCATACCCGTCTCCATTCAGCAAAGTTTCTTTCTCCTGATATTTCTCTTTCTTTCTGACAAAACTATCAGCCTATTCCATCATAAAATCAATAGAAAAAACAAAGTGATTCTATTTTGCATGAAGAAAATTAAGCATGACATATTTTTAACAATTAATCATTACAGTAATATGTCTGAACGTTTTAATTGAGTTTTGAATTTAATTTATTGTATTTTTTTTATTAGCATTATCATAATGACAATTTCAAATTTGTCTTTATTTTTTTTATTTTTTTTAAATAAGCGTAAATTAAAAAGGCAGGGGAAAATATGATGCAAATACTGCAAATAAATTAATTTGAATAATAAATAATTTTCACATTTTTGTATAAAGGATTTGAGAAGGAAATGTTGTTTGTCCAAAAAATGTAATGGTACAAAAATGGAAATAATTTCATGATTTCATAATTTCTTAGGTTCTGTTCTTGACAGATTTTCTGAATTTCACCATACAAAAGTGTACCTTTCTTCTTCCTCTAAGTGTCCTGCTTGCAGTTAAAGCAGCCACACCCTTTACTCCACTAAATAGGAGGCACTTGTGTAACTGTGAGCCACAGGCATTCACTCTTTCTCACACACACAAACACATGCTAAGTTTCCATGTTTTATGGAGAGAGACTTAATGATTTTTACTCTGTACAAACAGTGTATTCTGTTCCCTAACCCTAAATCTACCCATCAGGGGAAAAAAGGATTTCGGATATTACTATCTTTTTTCCCCATAAAGTTGGGTTTACCAGGACCACACACACACACACACACACACACACACACACACACACACACACACACACAGCGGAGTCACATGGTGTCCATGTGGAGTGAACGGGGAATCCCTGTCAGGGCAGGCCGAGCCGTTCCTGACCAAACAAACAGATGATGTCATCATCAGTGCTGGAGCTCGGCGTGGGCGATCCTGTTCTATCCTGCCTCACACAATCCCACACAATCCCTCCTTTATGAGCGTCCCTCTTAGACTTCTCCTCTTTTGCTTTCTCTTTCTCTCGGGCAGGGTTAACCCTCTAAGCCCTGGGCTGATCCGACTGTGGGGATTTCAATAAACATGATTCTGCAGGATAAACTTGTTTCATCCAACAAAAACAAGTCACACTTCAATCAAAATCTTGCTTTTTTCCCCTTTGCTTTTTTAAATGAAACAACAATTCTTTTCATTGTGACAATATAATATCTTATTTTTTATATGATTAATTTAAAAAAGAATAATATATTTTGTATTTATATCGTCATGACAAGGTAGCTCAAAATAGTGTTACGCTTTACAATAAGGCATTAGTTAAGGTTAGTTAATGCATAACAATAAGCAATACATATGTTACAGTATTTATCAATCTCTGTTAAAGGGGTACTTCAGCGCTGGGAAGATGAATCTGTATTTAAACTGGGTCATTAATGTAGTAGAAATGTGAAATTATTTTTGAATTTGGTGCCTTCTAGACTGAGAAAACACAGAAAATGTATTTTTGTCTCATGGGGATCAAAGACAACAATTCCCAGAATGCACTGCTTCACTGCCCTACTCTAGGCGGCTAGTCGGCTACAGGATTACTGGATCACTTGCCCACCGCGTTCATTTTCAGAAAATCAGTTCAGTTAGAGACACTACAATTAAAAACTGAACGTGTCTGTTCGATATAATGCGAGTGAGCCGACTGAGCGTCACGGCATAAACGCAGCAGGAGTCCGATTACATTCATCACATGAGCTGAGGTAAGAATATACTCCTGGGTTACTGATACAAAGCTTAATGCTAATCGCTGAAGTAACCCTTTAATGTTACAAAATATTTGTATGATGTCATCACAACATTTTTCCTTTAGTCAAATCAACTTAGATAATTCATGTTCCTCAGATAACATAATATTTAGAGTTTCTGTGATTAAACCAATCTCAAATGATGTATTAACTCAAATGTTTTAATTTCAATGAACTTTTTTTGTTTTGTTCAGTTGATGTTAGCTCAGGACCATTCAGACACAACTTTTGAAGTGTTTTTCAACTAATCTAGAATTGTCTAATGTTAACAAATGAAAACTTGTAAAATATTGTCATTACTGTAATCCATCCACTTTTTTATTTTACATTTCAGTTTTTTGAATTGCAATTACTGTTATTCTCAAATCAATTTATTTGCATTTAAGTAAATAAAGTTGTGGAGGAAATGTTGTTAATTGATAATAGATAAAATAGGCTTTATTTTCTTGAAGTAAATCTTGCTCACTTCTGTTTTTTGATTTGGCTCAGACATGTTTTTGACAGAGATTCACTCATGAAAGATTTGATTCAAAGAAAAGAAAGAAACTTCGGTCCACAGACACAGCCTCTTTCCTGACCGCTATTCTGCACTGGACAGCACAGCAAAAACTCCATGATTCCTGGCAAAGGAAATCAGTGTCACTTCTAATCAGCGCTCGGTTTGGAAACAGACACAGCCTAATCCGAGATCTAAATAGCCAGGATAACAAGATTGCTGTTTGTTTGTCATTTGTTTTTGGAAAAAAGCAGCTCTCAGCCCTGATTGTTCTGGAAACATTTTTGCGTGTGAACACCCTAAAAAAAGCAGCCTGATGTCACAGAAGAACCTTCCAGAAGTTCCACAAAGAACTTTCTCTATAGTTCTAAAAAAACCATCAATGTTCTAGGGATTTAAAGAACACAGAAATCAAACACTGATATGAACATATAATGCAAAAACGTTTTAAAATTTAGCAGCAAAACCTGTTATTTTAACGAGTGCACACGTATGTCTATTATACACACACACAAACCTCAACGACACACATAATTACACCAGATCGTTCTCATTTAGGCTACATGTGAATAAATGTAAGTGTGAAAAAAACAAACATAAGTTAGGAAATCCCCCGGTTCTACTTTTATAAGCTGCTAATGTTTTTATATTGGGGGAATTTTGGCAGCTTACCCAAAGCCCCTAGTTAACAAATACTGTTAAACATGCAGTCACAGAGGCGACTGTTACAGACACGTCGTAAACCAACACCCATAATGTCACCAAAGCAAACCTTTAATGAGGGCAGACCTTGATAACATATAAAGCCATGTTTATAAAAAATAAAAATAAAAAAAAGAGTCCATTCCACTGTATTTATGATATTCTGCTCTCTAGATATGGCTCAGATCCTATCTTTAAAATTAAAGTCTTTTTTAGTGAAAATCATACATCCAATTGCTTAATAGCAAAAGGTCTGCAGAACTGAATAAGGCTTGAACGAACATACCTGTGCATTAACATGCCTGTTTTACACACATTTTGAAAGAGAATCTCTCCCATTCACGCAGACTGAATCCAGCTTTGCAGAGTCTCTCTGCATTTGAATCTGAAACCGATCTGAATGTGACAAAAGGACAGTTTGAATAATAAGAAAAAGAAAAGGCCTCACGCTGGAGACAGAAAACTCTCTTCCATCACGTTCCCTTTCAGAGGCGCTCTGTGAGAGAACCGCAGAGTTTGTGTCGAATGCAGCTGTCATCGCGACTGTATCGCACCAACACAAAAGCACATTCACTCCCGTCCTTTATACCGCTGAGGTTTATTCAACCATACTTCCAGGCAGTGGAGCAAAGGAATCCATTCCCTCATCAAAAATTAATATTACCGTATGAAAAGGAGAAAAGGGCAATGCTTTCTTTTGAAAGCTGACGTGCCATTTACGGTAATTACACGTCTCGTAGACAAACTGTTTAATTCTGTGAAGATGCCAGTTGATGGCTTTCACTGGAGAATCCCTCTCAGCTTCTTTTTATTTACTTTCTGGGATTTTGCTACTTTGTATTGGCAGAAACGGCAGAATGCAAAGAAGACGTGTCACAGGCTGGAATCAAACCTGTGTCGCCCACTTAAAGGTTCATTGTTTAAAATTTGTTACAGTGTTTAATATCTATTGACAGACATGCAATATAATATACATAACTATGTTTTCAGTGGTGTATAAAGACCTTGCATAATGTGCCGTTATGCTTTCATTACCTTGGAATGAGCCATTTCTATCTCCATACACCGCGGGTCCCCTTACAGTGAAATTGCCATTTTGCCCCGTCATGTTTCTACAGTAGCTCTAAACGGATAAAATTTTCTACAGAGTGCTAGTCACTCTCCTCTCTCTCCGACGACGACATTTTTGTCCTGTGTCGGCCACCGTAGCTTCTCTATGTGCTCCGAAAGGGAGGGGTGAGCGTTAAGTGATGCAGTTCACAACCTCACCACTAGATGCCGCTAAAATTCACACACTGCACCTTTAATCATTTCATATTTCATAAGTCACAACTCCAACAGAGATTCAGTTAAGGAGTTATATAATGCACCTTTTTACAAGATGTAAAATAAGTCTCTGATGTCCCTAGAGAGTGTATGTGAAATTTTAGCTAACATTTTTTATAGCATGTTAAAATTGTCACTTTTTGAGGGTGAGCAAAAACACACCGTGTTTTTGTGTGTGTCCCTTTAAATGCAAATGAGATGCTGCTCCCGCCCGTCTTGTCAGAAGAGGGAGGAGCTTCAAGAGCTTGCGTTAGCATGTATTATCTCATGCAGCCACGTACTGAAAATGTCAGAAACCATTCAGCCTTTTATGTACAAACCAGAGTCGGACAATGATGGAGAGACTCAAGAAGAAGTGACAACATGTAGAATGAGACAGGATGTTTCTGAATGGTTAGTTGATGAATTTATGTAGCTGATGTGGAGTTATCTATCTCTATCTCACATCTCTACTATACTAGAAGTCATTGATTAGCATATTCTGTCATGATAATCTATAAATCGCTCGTGTGGGAACTGTTGTGAGATCCTTCAGAGCCAGAGAATATATGCTGCATGAAGAGAGAACAGGCATAGTTTAGTTTGGTTATAACTTATGTTGTCATGCTTTTGTGACATGCTGTTGCATTTGTGTTACGTACTGTATTGCAAAAAAATAAAAATAAAAAAGACAGACATGACCGCTTGAGCAGACTCTCAAATGTGCTCTGCAACTTATCTTCCTCTTCTCAACATTGCCTTTGTTGTGTGTTCAAATGGGTGGGGTTTATGTAAATTTTAGGGTTACCCTACCAGCCGTTTGTTGTAGTCCTTAAAAAGCTACTTCTTTAAAAGAAAATATCTCCCTTTGCTTTGAACGTTGTAACTTTTCAGATGTTGTCTATGCTCAAACAGCAACATTACACACTCACTAAAGTAAAAAAAAGTCAAATCATGATCAACCACCCCTTTAAAATGACTTAAAATGATTTTCTTTTAAAGTCAGGGGTCAGTAAATTATTTTTTTTTAAAGAAATGAATACTTTAATTCAACAAGGATGGATTAAATTGATCAAAAGTCGGATGTTTACAATGTAACAAAAGATATCCATTTCAATAAAAATTTATGTTTGTCGAGCAGCAAATCAGAATATCGGAGTGATTTCTGAAGGATCATGTGACACTGAAAAAAAAAGTTTTTTAGAACATTGTCGTCACGTGACATCATTACATTTAATACGTTTATTGGACAAATCACAAGCCTCTTTTAAAGCAATAGTTCACCCCAAAAAATGTATTCCGTCATCATTATATTTTTTCAAACTTGTATGAATTTCTTTGTCCTGCTGAACAAAAAGAAGATATTTTAAAAAATGTCGGTGACCAAACATGTTGATGGACCCCATTGACCATTTTCTTCAAAATATCTTCTTTTGTGTTCAGCAGAAGAAAGAAATGAGTAAACCACTGAGTAAATGATGACAATTTTCATTTTGGGGTGAACTATCCCTTTAAAGGATCGAGGGCAGGATTTCTCTCTGGTGTTACGCAAAGGCATTAAATTAGCGGAACCTCTCATGTAACTCTCCACCTCCTCCCTCTCGAAACCCATTAATTTCTCCCCACAGCGCCCGCTGACAACTACTGCCCGCACTAGCACCGCTAATGTGAAAGAGAATTTGTGACTTCCCCCGCTAAATGGATTTAGCCAAGTCAATAGCGGTGGAATTATGACGAGGCAGTCCGAGAGTGCTACAAAGGGGGGGACGCCGTGTGTTACGGGGCAGCCGAGGGGTTTCAGCATGGGTCATGTTTAGAGAGAACATGCTAATCCCTCCGAGCTCATTAGGAAGGGGCTGTTCATGGAATTCTCTTAGTGCTGCTGGGTAACCTTGATTTTACATGTTATGAAATTTTAAAGTGTTGCTGTAAGAAGTATAGAAGGAATCCAAAAAAAAACCCAGACTAGGTTAAATTTCATGACAGTAGACATAATATCAAATTGGCTTGGCTGGTCTTAGTCTTCCAACCAGGTCATGGCTGGTTTAGCAGGCTGGCTGTATGGAGACTATCTGACAAACCAGTTAAAACCAGCTGGCTCAGTGATATTCTATGATCCTGTGCTCTCTAGATTTGACTCAGGTTCCTTCTACAATGCAAGTCTATTGCGATGTTTTCGTTTTATCATCTGCCAGGTAAAAAAACATACAATCAGTCATTCGCGTAGCACAGTTACAGCTCACCTCGCCTCAAAAAAACACAATTTGAGTAATCATTTATGTCCGGAGCACAAATGATGCAGAGTTACATAGCTAACTTAATTAAACTCAAGTATGAGTAATAGTACTAGTCATGTTATGGTGTCAATAGTACAGCACACTAATCATCTGACTTCCCGCACGGTTGTGTGTGTGTGTGTGTGCCTCAGGAGACAGGTGACAGGTGTTTCTCTGCCTCTCTGGGCTCCTCCTGTCTGTTTGTGAATAACAGAGTCCCTCTGGCTGGTTCATCTGAAGTTTATACTTCCTGTCTCGATACATACACACTATCGCATCTGCATGCCATCAATACTTTCATACTGACCTGGATCTACATCCTGTGACATTGTTCTGGATAAAAACACTCCAAAAGGGGTTCACTTAACTCAGTATGAACATGCTTTGTGGTTGGACTGTATTGTAACTGTATCCAACATATTGACAACATATTCCACATGTTCCCAATTTTTGAGGTAAAACAAAAGGTACACAAATCGTAAATTAAAATTCATAACAGGCAATTTCTGCAGTAAAGTGAGATCATCTTGTTTCCAGTGAATGCACATTTTATATATACCCTCAATGAAGCCCATTTGTACTCTTATATGGCCTTTAGCAAGTGTTAATATTAGACCCTGGTTATACAGAACTGTCAGAATAATATAAGCCTAAACATCATGCACCCATGCCTGTAGCCAGCCATGAGGTCACTGAGGACTGGACCTATGTATTTTTCAGAGATATATATAGTAAAAGTTGTGAAAAAATTGCCTAAAATAGTATTATTAACAATACTTTAGTGCTGCACAGCACCAAGATCATCTCATCTGAGCTGCTCATTGGTCTGCCACCGTTTGTCAATATCAACATGTTTGAGATGACCAATCAAATTAAAGTAGGCGGGCTTTACGCTGCTGAGCGCGAATTCCAGCATGACTCGACATCATAAAGTCTGAGATTTAATTAACTAAAGTAAACATTTCATATTTGACAGCTGTTTCAGAATAGAAATGCTAAATGGACGACAAAAATAATCAGGCAAACTAATACACTTTTGTCTAATTTCACTATTTTGAATTGAAAATAGGCCATCATTTACATAGCATTGATGTACAGTCAAACCAAAATTTATTTAAGACACCTTCAACATTTTCTCTCGGTTAAACTGTGTCAGAACAAGTTCATTTCGATAATGTCGAATAACTTTGAAAGAAAGTTATGTAATGGATCACAATCAACCAATCAGCTTTAAGATTTAAGTACACAATTAGATAAAACCAATTTAGGTCAACCAATGACCAAGCAATGCTTTATTTTGTTCAGTCTGTGGTGTAAAAGGTCACACTAGCAATTAAAGACAAAACACTACAGCAAAACATGGTCAGGTCAAAGTGTCTGAATAATTTTTGGTTTAACTGTATGTAATAATTATAGTATATGTCAATGTGAGAGGACAAAAAACATTAAGGAAGCCAGAGGGGAAGAGAGAAGAGACTGAAAGAAAGAGTGATGGAAATGAGGAGAGAGCAGGTATTGACAAATAATCTATTACCCACTTAAAGCTGTTATTTTTTACATTATTTTGGCCTTTAAGCATCTTCAAAAATGCACATGCGTGCCGACTACCTCACATTTCGAACCTTGGTGATTAGAAAAACCTGCCTACGGCCCGCCATGCACCAATGCATATTTTTTCAAATCCACTGAAAACATTACACTAATCCTAGTCTTAAGAAAATAGGATCTATTAGAATTAAGAAGCAGCTGGAAAACTAAATCGGTGGCAGTAGATTACAGGAAAATATTGTGAGAATATCATTTGATTTCTCTTGGCTCTTTTCGCCACACAGCAGCGTGTGTGAGTGTGTGTATGTCAGGCTGCCTGGCGCTTCAGAGTGTCAGCCAAAGCAACATGACGAGTTACAGACCGTCGGAACAGCCGCGCATGTGTGTGTGTGTGTGTGTGTGTGTGTTTGTGAGTTGTTTTCTGTGTTTTCCCGCTCCGATTAGAGCCTGGCTGGAGGCAGCATTATGTAATCGAACACAGCAAAACACACCCGTTGAGACGAGCCATACAGAGAATCTACAAATAGCAATTATCCATCTTTCCCTTCATCTTCACCTCTTCCGCAATGCACCTCAATTGCGCATCATTTTTCTCTTTTCAATGCCTCAAACACCTCGCTCTCTCTCGCCTTTTCTTTCTATACGTTCTCCTTCCATCTCTCAGTTTCATTATCATAAACTTTTACTGTATATGTTGATGTCTAACTTTAAAACAAAAAAGGTCTACGTCACATAGATAAGACTAGACAGTATATAATGTAATATACACACATACAGTATGTGTGCGCACTAGTCAGAAACTACTCATGTGAATGTAGAAGTAATAGTGTGTTTGTTGATTAGTTGAGCTCTGACACAGCTTACCCCATAGGGCTAAGAGTGTTTGAAAAACTGCAATAAAAAAATTATCAATTAGTCATAGTGAGATAGTGACAACACTAGCCGACAGGGACATTTCATTTCCATTTGCTCAGACATCTGGTCATCCTTACTGTTGAGTCCTGCATAAACAAATATTACTTTGCTAAACTGATTCACGCTCAGAGCTCCCTGTCTTTCTCTCTGTCTGTTTGTCTGTCCATTCATCCATATGATGAAGGTCTC
This sequence comes from Gobiocypris rarus, assembly GCA_023029165.1. Classification (NCBI taxonomy): domain Eukaryota; kingdom Metazoa; phylum Chordata; class Actinopteri; order Cypriniformes; family Gobionidae; genus Gobiocypris; species Gobiocypris rarus. Next base: position 34,295,929 of record CM040919.1, on the reverse strand, counting down.
ACAGCTTCATGCCAACTTCATAACAAGCTCTCTTACTCACACAAACACACACGTGGTTGCATGAAACGTCCTGTGACTGCATGTGTTAACAATACTTTTTGCTTGCTAATGGGGGTCATTTGTCTTTCTGGTGTTAATGTAAACCTCTCGAGCCAGGTCTGTACTGAGTATTTGCAGCATTACGTCCACCTCTGACTCTGTTACATAACCGTTCATCCATTCTGGGCTGATCCTCTCCACCCAGTCCAGTTATTCGTCCCCTCGGGGTGGAGGAGGAGAGATATCCCCCGTGACCCCCATAGAACCTCAATCACGACTCCAAAAGGTTATTATGAGTCTTTAATAACAGTCAGGCAAAAAATAAAATGCAGAGCATGTAGAGTGTTGTTCTGGCACTGGTCAGTATTAAAGTAGGCCGCCCTATTAAGACTATTAACCATTAGAGCAGACAGAAGAGACTCATGACCTTGCTGCACTAATCGACCATAAGCTAACCTACAGTAATCCCGACATGACGACTGACATACACAAGAAAAACAGAATAAATAAGTAAAAAATTTAATATAAATACAAACATAAGATCAGATAATCAAACACTTACAAACTTAAAATAACACCAAGCTAACCAAGCCAATAACACTATCAAAGATGACCAATTATGCAACATTTAGAAAAAAAACAGGTAAAAACATTCAACAATTTAAAAAAGGTGAATTTATGCAACCGAACATGCATGCATAAATTCTATCTATCTATCTATCTATCTATCTATCTATCTATCTATCTATCTATCTATCTATCTATCTATCTATCTATCTATCTATCTATCTATCTATCTATCTGTCTATCTGTCTATCTGTCTATCTGTCTATCTATCTATCTATCTATCTATCTATCTATCTATACAATTATTATTATTTATTTATTATGTAACACAATACAGTTGTAATACTGCCCAATCAAGCAACAATCAAAAAATACTAATAAGACTTAAACCTATCAAGCAATATTTTTTTTATATATTTACAAATTTAAAGCTTAACAATTATGCAATGATTTCATAAAATGAATTGGAAATCTGGATACGAATCTGGACAATTGCAAACATTACAAAAATATATATATAAAAAAATATATATATATATGCAATAATACCGTAAAGCTGCTAAATTAGGCAACATATGAAACAAAATGAACGGGCTAAGTTATGAAACAATTTTTTAAAAATACAATTGTAATATTGGCCAATTGGGCAACAATCAAACAATAAACATTAAACTGACCTATCAAATGATAATTTTACACAAACAAACAAATAAATGCAAAGCTGACCAATCGCTTTCATGAAATGCAAATATAAAGCCAACCAATCATGCAACACTTATAATAGCACAAACGTTAAGCCGGCCAATCGGGCAACACTTTATATAAATCATTAAAAAAATGTGAATAAACACAAAGCTGGTCAATTGTGCAATACTGTCAAAAAAACTAATGGCCAATCATGCAAGACTGGTGAACAGCCAATCATCCAAAACAAACCTTGTCTAGTCAAGACTAGAGAAAACATGTTATGATCGTACACCTTCACACAGAGTACCTGAGCAGTGTTGACACAGTGATGGCAGGGCTGCTTCAGTTTTTTGTCTTCCAATGAAAGTGTGTCTGCATCAGGACAAGCCGGATTTCCCTGAATCGCAGAGGAACGCCGCTGGGGAACACCTGGACCTCCCCTAAGAGTGTGTCCTCTCTCTCAAACACACACCGACCACATAACCACCTCCGACCACAACAGACAGCGGACAGACCTCGCCTAGAAACTCTCTCTTTCTGTTTCTTTCGCTTTCGACTGAAAAGCCGGCTGGGTGTTGATAGCTCACTCACTCGCTCGCTCGCTCGCTCGTGTAAAAGCTACCGTTTACCAACCCTCCCTCGTTCCCTCGTTCCCTCCTTCCCTGTATCTCGGTGTCTCCTCCTCCTCTGCTCTTTTTTTCCCCAACTACTTTTTTCAGTGTTTTTAATCCCTGCGCTAAATCAGGGAAAGCCCTGACTACCGCCACGCTGACTTCCTCTCTCAGCGAATAAGAGAGAGAGAGAGAGAGAGACAGACACAATGCAGGACGGAAGGTCTATAAAAAGCTGGCTGCCTAATTCCTTCGGCTGAACGCTTCGAGCCATGCACACAGCGGTGGAAGCTGAGAGTTTGTCAGCATCAGATTATCTTCTAACCCACTTGCGGAGAGTCGCCACCCACGGAACCGCCACACACTCCTATTAATACATGAGTCGGGCCCACACACTCTACACGGCACAGCCGCCCACGCAAAAACATAAACATGCTCAGAGATAACACACAGACAAACAGAGCCCAGCACAGATGCACACACACAGAAAACACTCAAATCTGCCGGGCCAATTACAGTAATTAGCCAGTAATGTTCGGGGATTTACATTCAGAATTTCACTACGGCATTTTGAGATTATGACATAAATAACAGATGAATCGGCGGATACGTCAAAGCGTACTTTACAGCATTTGAATTTTATTTTAAGGCTGATTATTCAGCTGTCATCTGATGTCAGATGAGATATCCAACAGTTTGATATCAACAAACAATCGGCAAACATGGTACAACACTTTTAGATTATCAACGTCGGCTGATAACCAAATAATCATATAGTGTAATCAAGATTTACTCTATATTATGATATTGAAATGCCGCTAACTGATCAATTAAACAATATTTTGAAATAAATAATGACTTCATCAGCAAAATTTACATCACAACATTTGGAGATTATTTTGAGGCTGATTATTCGGTCGTCATCTGATCATGTGATCGTAATCACAACATTGAGGAATCCAGCATTTTGATATTATCGGCTAATAACCAAATAATCAGATGATATTCTGAGATTTATAATGATTTAGACTACATTACCCTATTGAGATCACAATATTATCACACATTTTAGTGGCTATTATCCGATTAGCTAAAATCAGTCAATTATTTGCCATTTAGCCAATATCAGAAACCACAAAACACTGAAAAATACATTCAGATTTACATTATGACATTAGAAATGTACAACATAGTCTGTTAAATGAATAATTAGTTGAGTGTTCATATTTACATAATGCTTTTAGATCATCAACATCAATCAATAACTAAATAATCAGGAGATATTCTGATATTTAAATGCAGATTTACACTACATTATGATATTGAGTTTACGATATTACAATATTTTAAGCTTATCAACATTAGACAATTATTTATCATTCAGCTGATAGCAACCGCAAAATACTGTGTACATTATGTAAGCTTTTAAATGAATAACTGGCCAAATAACATTCATATTTACATAAATGTTAAGTTTTTAGATCATCAACATGATGACATCTTGAGATTATCGACATAAACTGTAAACTGATATTTACATTATGATAACCATGCTCACTTTGTGCAAATCCAATGTGCATCAAAATCAATCACAGACAATAATAAACTTTTAATAATTATGTAAAACAAGCATATAAGTGTACTGTGTACATCTTATAAAAATATTTTTAAAAAACATTCTAGATATCCGCATTGGGCAATGCGAAATTAAATCATCGACCACAACTCTTGGGCAACACATCACACAAGAGCCTCGATATAGTTGAAAAACAGCTAAAAGTAACGGGGGGGAAAACATGACCAGCCATGATCATGGCATGCTCCTCTCATCTGCTGTGGTAAACTGCGCCCACACACATATATAGACAGCGGACTGCTGTCCCACACCTGTGCACGATAGCTGCTAACACACCGGAAGGCATGCAAACACAAAAACTCTTACCTACACTGCTGTCTGTGAATCTCTGGGTAACACCTGCTAGAGCTTCGTGTTATGGGTGGATGAATTCTGTTCTCACACTCGTACAGACACACACACACACACAGATATAGAGTTAGTCATCGTACACCCTGATTTACACACACTTATAGACCTCAGGCGCAGTTTAGTCAGAGCCCAGCGGTTCTCACGCTCAGAGAACACACACACACACTTTCACAACCATGTACCTATAAACAAGCCCTCACACATTCACAATCACAAACAGTCCCACATACAATTAATGACCTAAAACACTGACTGAAAAATAGAAATAAAACAAATCAAAGCTATGTTTGGAATAGTATCCTATCATAAACTCAAAAATTAAGGTTAGGTACCCACACTGTAAAAAACATATGATCAATAAGTTATGACAGCATATGCTTTAGCATTGCTTTAAATCATCAGAATAATTTAAGTATTTTTTTATATTTTATAAGTTACATATTCAACATATTTTTAAGTCAGTTTAATGTAATTTAAGTTGAAATTACTTAAATTGAAGTACAATCAACTCTGATGTTTAAGGCAGCAACTGTTTTACAGTGTATTGTTCCATGCAGAACCTTTGACATCTATGGAGCCTTTCCATTCCAAAAAAGGTTCTTTAGATTTTTAAATGTTCTTCAAAAAAAGAAAAAGAAAAAAAAAGGTCATTTTCACTGAAAGGTTCTTTGGGGAACCTAGAATGGTTCTTCTCTATGGTGTCGCTGGAAAATGTTTGGAAAATGTTTAAGAGTTTACATACTGATTTTTGTTGTATGCAATAAGTGCAAAATAGTCAATTTAGAATAATTTGAAGGCTATATCTGAGATGACAACTGGGAGACTGAATTAAAAATGCAACATGATGAGGTCATGTGACATCTGTGTCGAATACTAATGGTCATCTTTGCATAATGCTTCATTCAAAAAGTTTGGGGTCAATAAGTTGTTTTTTTAATATTTTGAAAAAATATCTTCTGCTCACCAAGGCTGCAATTATTTGATAAAAAAATACAGGAAAAACAGTGAAATATTATTACAATTTAAAAGAACTGTTTGCTATTTGAATATATTGTAAAATGTAATTTATTCGTGTGATCAAAGCTGAATTTTAAGCATCGTCACTCCAGTGTCACATGATCCTTCAGAAATCATTCTATTATGATGATTAGATGCTCAAGAAACATTTATGATTATTATCAATGTTGAAAACTTTGCTTAAGAAAAAGGTCAAAAGAACTTCGTTTATTTCATCTTTTGTAACACAGTAAATGTCTTTAGTCACTTTTGATCAATTTAATGCATCTTTGCTGAAAAAAGAAAAAATATTAGTTTCTTTCCAAAACTGTGAACGGTAGAAAACAAACAGGATGAAGTATACAATCTATAGTGTGCAGAACTCTGGTATTCCATTGCAAACCCCACCAGAGTCAGATGTGTTTGGGAGCCGCCCTTGTGTTCTCCCAACAGGAAATGCATGGTTTCTAACTAATTTGTTTCTAATTTTTGGATGTTCGAAAGGGGAAAGAGGAGGGAAGACTCAGAGGAGTTTCACAGGAATGCTCGAACCCCCCTTCTCCAGAATTCCCATGGCAACAGCTGCTGAAGGAACGGCCCCCGTTACGCAAGAGGATGAAGCTCTGCTAGAGGGCAAATGAGAACCCGCATGAACCGCAACCACATCTCCCGCTTCACACGAATACACCTCTTTCCCCATTCATCCCTCTCTGCCAATCAACGGCTGTCTTTCGGGGTGTTTTTTTTTTTTTAAATATCCATTCAACCCAGCTCGCTCTCTCCATATGTTCACGGCAGAACGGTTTAACCCTTTCCTGCTCATAATCTCTCGTTTCTACGTTCACGTGCCTCTTTGGCACTCATTCAGCAATCAATCGCTGCTCCTTTTCTGAGAGTTATTCCCAAGCACGCCCTGACGGTCATTTTCTCTGCAGAAATCAATACTAAGCATTATTATATTTCACAAGCTCTTCAATGTAAATCATACACGCCTTTCAAATCATTTAGTTCACACCCTTTTCATCATCATAAACCAGAAATATAATTACCACACTCATCACCAGACGTTCAGTAGGTATTTCCTCTTTTGCTGGGTTAAAGGAATATCCGAGCTCCAACACTGTTCATTTCATGGATAAGAATTAATTCCAGTACATAATAAGTTCCAAACAACTTTTTTTTCATTGAATACACTGTCAGAAAAAAAAGGTACAGTCCTGTCACTACTAAAATGTACCTTAAATGTACTAATACGCACTCTTAAAGTACTGATATGTACCCTTTAGGGGTGAGTAAGGTACAAAGATATACCTTTTCACTTTTGTACCTTAGGGTACCGCCCCAGTGACAGCACTGTACCTTTTTTTCTGAGAGTGTATCCAGTGTAAGTCAAATTAGTTGGGGACAACATTTTTGATTAAATTAAATGTGACTATAAGGCACAAAAATACTTACAAATATTAAATGAACAGTCTAAACTACTAAAAAAATATTAATTACATAATCTCATTTACTAAAATTGTTAACTGGAAAACAAAACGAAACTAAAATATCTAAATAATAGTAGTTACATTTTTTTTTATAAAGACTCTGAGAAAAAAGTTAGTCAGAAACAAGCTTCCATTAGAACCCATCAGATCAATTTCCAAAAGTACAAAATGAAGCTCTGCCCTACATTGTTTCCCTCTGAACATTCTGTTTCATTCCAAATCTAAATGCACACTGAATGCAGTTTCATGTTCAAAGGTATCGTGAACATGCATTGTGTGTGGGCCTACACAATCAATACTATCATCACCCTGTAAACGCCGGAGCCTGCAGTGAACAGCACGAGCAGCGCTGGATCTGAACGATACTTCAAACGCACAGACATCCATCAGCCCAGAGTTCCTTGTTGTCTCCGCTGACGCGTTTGATTGGACAGGAACTCGCTGACAGTCTCACATCATCCACGAGGTGCTTCGCTTTCATAATAATGCGCTGAATCTCATTTACATGTAAAACACTTCACTTGTCTGAAAAGCACTTCACGGATGCAATGGTTCATTCAGGTGCTTGTTCATCTGGTTATTTGCCTTTCTGATAGCTCGAACTCTGTGTATTTTTCCTGTGATTTCTCCTGAATGATGCCTAAACCATCAGGTAACCAAGTCAATTCACGTGTATTTATATAGAGCGTTTTACAGTACAGATTGTGTCAAAGCAGCTTTACAGTAATAACAGGAAATGAATGCAACAAAGATTGTTTTGGCTGTACAGCAGCTCTGGAAGAAAGCCATGTGTCCAGGTTAAGCAAGTTCAGCATTGATTAATTAGTTATTACTTAATATGTATACTTGTATTTAATATTTGTAAGTAATAAATATTTAGTTTAACATTATAAACTAAGCTATACTATATACTATAGCTTTGCTATAGTAGTAAATATTTTGTTTATTACATATTGTAATAGTTTATTTATTTTTTTTAATACAAAATATTTTTGTTTTTTTACAAATGATGTAAGTATTATTAATGAAAATACAGCTGTATTGTGTAAGAGTGTGTGTATGTGTGTGTGTGTGTGTGTGTGTGTGTGTGTGTGTGTGTGTGTGTGTGTGTGTGTGTGTGTGTGTGTGTGTGTGTGTGTGTGTGTGTGTGTGTGTGTGTGTGTGTGTGTGTGTGTGTGTGTGTGTGTGTGTGTGTGAGAGAAAGGAATGTCTGGAGATAAAAAAATTCAATTTTTCATTTTAATTTGTGCTTTAATATAATTCAAAAGCTGGAGAGAGCGGATGTTTCTGAATGAGTTATTTGTATTTTATATTACATGACCTTACTAAGACACTGAGCTGAAAATAACAGAAAACTCTCCCCTTTTGAAGGACAAGGACAAAGCCAAGGCTGAAGACAGAGAACGGGAGAGCGGAGGTGTCCTGCTGGTGGACAGATTGTGGCGAGGGTCAAGACTCGCTCTTCCACTAAGGGCGTGACTCTGTTTTAAAGGGAAACAGTCATATTTTACATATTTACACATGCACATGCACACAAATGTTTACTTTAAGAGACAGACTGCAACATGAGGTCAAAGGGCAAGAGAAAGTGTGTGATGGCAACACGGAAGGAAACATTTGAAAATTTCCTGACCATCTTAGCTTTTACAAAGCATTTGGGAGAAGGGATGGAACCATTTCCATTTTGTAAGTGTTGGTGTCACAAATTGGATTTCCCAAGGCTGGTCACCTCTGCGAATCTCATTGGTTAATGGATGACTGTGTTAGAGTTCACTGCAGCAAAACTTGACATCAGCTGAACGATTTTCATACACACACAAAGTCTGAACATCAGCCAAAAGTAAAGCAATTGTTATATTATCAGCCTTATTGTACATTTGATTATTTTAATCAATCAGCATCCAGGTCAATGAGAGGTTTTATAATGGAGAGAGAATATACTGATATATCTGACATTTTAAATATTTTTGATGAGAAAAAAAAATTCAAAACAGTTTGGGGTCTGTACATTTCTTTGTGTTGTTTATGTTTCTACACTCATCAAGGATGCATGTCTTTGATCAAAAATACAGTGAAACTCTTATTTTGAAAAATGAATACAATTTAAAATAACTTAAAATCTATTTAAAGAAATGCTATTTATTTCTGTGAAGCAAGAAACATTTCATTATCAATGTTAGCAACTTAATTTATTTTATTTTTGTTATTTTATTCATTATTTAATTTATTTTTGAGGTAATTGTACTTTTTTGGTTCAGGGTTCCTTGATGAATAGAAAGTTCAAAAGAACAGCATTTATTTGAAATATAAATATTTTCTAACATTATAAATGCATTTACAATCTCTTTAGAATATATATTTTTAAAACTTACTGGCGCCAAACATTTGAACTATAGTGTTTATTCAAATAAAAGCACACATAACTGCTAAAATTACTTGCATTTCATTTGCTATAATTAAATTCATATTTAACCCTTTCACACATAAGTTTAAAACATTATAGCTGACCCCCAGTATGAATTTTTAAGGCGTGCCACAGGTGCCGCCATTCGTTCAGAGAATCTGATCAGTCGGATTTACAACACGTCAATTCATCCACTTCTCCCGAAATACATGAGAGTGCCGGGTGAGGTGGGAGAAGAATAGAGTCAATTTTATAGTTACCCAATACCTACACAATGTGTATCTGATATTAATAAAACCCATCTGTATAATGCACTGATTATTCTAATCACATAGTTTGATCATACGCATCAAAGGGTTAATCTGAATCATATATCAGCCGTTCGAAAAACAAACCCAAATCTTCATAATCTAACTGTATGATATCTGCCAAAAACACTTGCTTTTATTCACGTTTTATTGTATTGTCGGTTATGATTGTGACCTCAGGAAAGACACGAGGGACTGGAGATGTCTGAATGAAGCAGGAAAGCGTTGGCAAAGCACCCGGTGAAGCCCAGATTCCCCGTCAGAACTGGAGGAATTTCCAGAACGGACCGGGTGAATCTGGCATTGTGCTGGGGGAATCTGCTTTTGTGCGCCTCTGAAAACACACACAAACACACACACGAGAGAGAGAGAGAGCAGCGCGGGCAGCAGATTTTTCTGGCTGTGAGATCTAAGTACACAATCACACATAAATAAGTCCTTAAAGGAACAGCTCTCCCCAAAAATAAAAATCTCCCAAAAGTGTATGGCTTTGAATAGACTTGAAATATAACACAATTTCATATGCTTTTGAGTCATTTTTGGAGCTCGACAGCATCCAGCACATCTGCTTCTAGGAATAGCCATGGCTGAATTCATTCTACCACTGCATCCTTTTTGTGTATTATGTCTTTTTTTCCTCTCTGTTCCTCTCTGTATGAAAGTCACTTGGGTTACCGGACTCCCGCTGGGCCCTTGGGCTCCCGTTCAGGCCTGCCTCTCTATCAAACTACCCTTCTTTCTCTCTCAATTCTTTCTTCTCCTCTATCGTCATCCTCACGTTCCAGTTGGGGTCTCTCCCACAGATAATCAATCGTTCACAGAGTCAATCCTCCTTCCTAAAAAAAGAAAAAGCCCTCTCTTTCTCTCCCCGCTTCCTCCCGCAGTCAGACACAGGAACGGCACCTGCACACACAGACTCATGCTGCTCCTGTTGCCCTAGCAACAGCTAGATCGAGCTTCGCTTGTGTAAACCGTTAGGTTTTGCCAGTGTAGTCACACACACACACACACACACACACACACACACACACACACACACCCACACAACACCCTTATAAGGGTTTCCGGTGGTCCGCAGTCAGGGTTTGGTATCTTTAGAGCAATTCTGCTTTCAAACACATTCACAAAAAAATAGTACTTTCTCTTTCGAGGACGCCTTAGCTTTAGAGTTTCTTATTGTGCACAATCCATCAACGCATGTTGCAAAAAAAAGTTTGCATTTGTAATAGTGCTGTCAAACCGATTAATCACATCTAACATAAAACTTTGGAAATATTAGGGCTGTCGATTTAAAATAACATGTTAAAATGATCAATGCATTTAACGCACTCGTCCTGCCCAAACCTACTGTGCGCAAGTCATCTTATATTCACACAGTAGATTGATGACACACATGAAGCAAGGCAACAGCTCACTGTGTGATGGAGCCGACACAATGCAGTAAGAAAGACCCTAAATGTAAGATATGAGGGCTAAGATATGCCCCTGTATGAGTTTTTTCTCATATTTATATCATTATATATATGAGGGGGAAAAAAATCACACAAGTGCATTTTTGTCCCGAATAGTGCAAGTCCAAATGTGATATTGATTTCATACAACTGTTAATATTGTTTTATTTTAGACACAATTTTGTCTTTTTTTGCTTAATTTTGCTGAATATTACCTATGTAGCCAGAACAGAACTGTTGTGCATCTCCGAGCAACACACAGCAGTGTTTCGAATCGTTACTCAATGAATCCGCGTTGGATTCAATGATTCAATAGCCCATTTATGAAGAGAGCCATTTACTTCATTCCTGAACGAATCAGCTGTTCAAACGAATCAAATGAACGAATGGCTCAAGGGCTGCATCACATGCTCACATGCTTCCCTACTATATAACTGACCGGTCACATGATTATAACAACATGGCAGTTGTAGTACGTCCAGATTACATTCATCTCGTACTATATAGAAAGTACTTTTAGCTGTGGTGGAGTAATTACTTATTCAAAATAAGTAGAGAGTATGCGATTTCGGATGCAGCCCAAGCCTTACTCATTTTCAGTTTTAGGTTTCTTATTTGGACTATAATTTCTTTTAAAAAATTACTTCATAATATGAATAAGAAAAACATTAAAGGGATAGTTCACCCAAAAATTTCAATTCTGTAATAATTTACTCACCCGCTTGGCCGTGAGTAAATTATTACAGCCTAACGTTTAAATTAAGGTTTAAATTATTACAGCCTAATTATAACAGCCTAAAGCCTAAACGTTTGTGTAATAAATTCTATGTTGAATCAAAAACAAAACAAAAATTCTTTCTAAATCTACTTTTTGTAATGTCTATTTGATGCTTTTCTCAATTAACACAATAATGACTTATTAAATTATCTTTTGGGGGTAATTTCTCAGCCAAACATGATGTGTGATTAATTAGAATAAATAATCGTCACATTGCGTAATTAGTTAGATACAAAATGTTGGTCCCACAAGTGTTTTTAATTACTACTGTATGTTCTAACATTTAAATGAATAATTTGATACAATGCACTTATTGTGTACTTACGTTTTTACATTGAACATATATTTTTTTAACTATACGTGAATGTAAATTACATCTGTAATTGCTTTCTGTTAGTACAACTACACTGTTGACCCTTAAACCTAACATCAACCTTTCCCTAATCTTACATGATAGCAGCAAAAGTGGTATGCAATAAAACATGAACACAATAAGTACATTGTACTTATATTTTGATGTACACAGTAGTTAAAGACACCTAATATAAAGTGTGACCAAAATGATAATCACTAGTAAATATGTGTATGCATATAGATATACATACATTAGATACATACAAACACGCACACATTGTATGTCCTAGGTGACATCAGCCAAAATGGAAAGTCTTTTCGACAGAAATATCACAAAAGTAGTGCTTTCAAACCGATTAATCACAAGTTAATCACATATAATCGTGATTAATCGATTTGACAGCCCTATAGTTTGTAATATTTTTATATTTTAAGTCGAAAAGACTTTCCATTTTGGCTGATGCCACCTATCTAGGACATGAAAACTACTGATGAATGATAACAAAAAGTCAAATAGTCATTGTTTTAGACTACTGTTGTAGATAATGCAGCCTTTCTGAAGCGGTTAACAGTAATTTTATGTTTTTTAGGAAGGGAAAAGCAGTGCTGTTATTGTATAACAAACACTAAAACTACTAAAGATAATTTTTGCTAAATGAAATAAAGCTAGAATAAAACAAAATGTCCATTTTAGATGAAACCCCCCCAAAAATTGACTTAATTCTGTTATTAAAATGCTCTAATTTTTTCTTGTTGAACATTGTTGATATAAACATGATAATGGAAGCAAAATTGGTCACAAATGCAGTTTTATGACTTTAAGAACAGGAGCTCGCAATAATCAAATGCTTCCAAAACCGCCGATTGACTTAAAAAGAACGCTTCATGGTTACACATTTAAGACATTTCTGGGATTTGCTTGTGGGATTTATTTCATCTGTGCCGTTCTACGAACATTGTAACATTTAACAAGTGTGGTGTTTTTCATTCACAAGCAGCAACCACAACAAAACAAAACACACTGGAATATTCAGTTCATTGGTGTGACGTAGTGTTTGAACTGCAATGCGTTTATACAGTGACACAAAAAGAGCATTACAGCATGCTGACAGACACCGCGGCAAGGAGCATGTGCTGCATTGACTGCGTGAAAACAGAGGGAGAGAGAAAAACACACTGTTCTGTCGCTATCTTAATCTGTCATGCCAAATGCAGCCGAATCGTTGTTTTGACCAATAACTCGAAGGCCTAAACTCCTGTGTTTAGGCGTATGTGGGCGTATCCCCAGAAAATCTGCATGTACACAATCTCTTCTAAACATTGGATTGACATGCATTGCTCACACAGAATCAGCTCTGATGAGAAAATAAGGCAATATGCAGGCCTGAAGTGTGAGAACACACACTCGCACAACCTTTTCAGCCTATAGCAGGTGGGTGGCGTCGGTCCAGCATTAGTCACTTTGGTCCGACACACAGTCAGAGCTTGACAGACATTCAGAATGAAAGTCTGAATGGTGTTCAGGCACAGTGAGGGGGTGGAACGAAGGAAGAAGAAAAAAAAATGCAAGAACGAACAATAGCCAAAAAAGATCTCGTGTGCTGTAAGAGGGAAACGCTGAGCTGCAATTTTACACCGGCTGTATTGTAAACCTTACGAAAGTGAGCGATTTGAAGGTTTGCAGGACAGCTAAAAGTGTCACAGAAGAGGACAAACACTCAAGAGTGAGGGTAATTTTTCACTATGGTAACCATAGTTTCAACCAAAACACTGATTACTACAGTTACTGTTGCTACTGTAAAAGCCAAAAGCCAAGACAATGGAGGCTGATATCAAGTAGACCAGTGGCTTTTTATTTGTTGTACCTTTTAGCAAAAACTACGGTTACCATAGTCAATTTTTGTAAGGGTTTCTTCTTGTATAACAGGACCAATGGTAAATACATTTAGTCGTGACCTTGGCAACAGATTTAGCTTGTTAAACAAAAGCAACTACGGCCGTAGGAAAATGAAATACAACACCCTGCTTTTCTAACAGATTTGAACCAGAAATTACTGTATGTCATTTATGTTGTCGTGGATTTAAAATGATTTTTATGTGACCAAATGAATAGTCACAATGACTGCATCCCTATTCACACACTACGTTCCCTAAATAGTATGCAATAATCAGAAGTAGAGCATTACAAATCGTAGCAGTAGCAGAATTAATTTCTGTGTAAATACATGAACCATCCATTTTGTGAACAATTTACACAGAAATTCCTATATTAATTGCTTAAAAGTCAAAACATATTGTTTAAAGTTCATAAAAACATTCTTGCGGTTTGGGGTCAGTAAGATTTTTGTTGCTGTTTTGGCTGAAAGAAATGAATACTTTATTCAGCAAGGATGCATGAAACTGATCAAAAGTGACAGCAAAGAAATTTATAATGGTGCAAAAAAAAATATTTTTACAAATAAATGCTGTTCTTTTGAACTTCCTTTCAGCAAAGAATCTTAAAAATAATGCACAGCTGTTTCTACAATAATATTGTATAGCACAACTGTTTCTAACATTGAAACATTTATTAAGCTGTAAATCCTCATATTCTGAAGGATCATGTGATGCTGTAAATTATGTTTTGATCACAGAATTAAATAAAAATATATTCAACATTGAATACAGCTTTATTAATAGTTCATACTATTACGTTTTTTTTTTAAATTATTAAATAAAGACATTTAAAAAAATCTTACTGACCCTAAACTTTTGAACAGCAGTGTAAATTGTCACATGTAATCCATACTATCTGCCCTAAATAGTAGGCGAGAATAAGGATCAAGGCCCATTTACACCACGGACGAACACTATAAAGATAATGATAAAAATATAGTCCTAAGAATCACTCTATATTTCAGAACAGCAGAGTTCACACCATAGCTGAAACGATAACGGCACAGTGAAACAATGCTGTTGGAATCACTTTCAGAAGGATTTTATCCAGCTGACCAATGATAAAAATATTGACAGCCAATCAGAATCCATCCTGCTGTAACAAGCTCAAGCATTTAATGCGTCAGACAAGCACGCGCTTAGAATAAACAGAACGATACCATCTGCTGGTGTGGACGCTAATATAGTTATCCTTATAGTTATAGTCCTTGGTGTGAACGGGCCCTAAATGTGTTCCAAATTCTGAATGTAACAATTAACATAATGCACTAATACAAACTATATACACAGAAATTCCTTCTGCTAATATGTTTATGAATGAGACCCATAGCGTGTTAAAAACAAAATGGCAACATGTGATTTTCTCCATCAGCAGTGAATTATGCACTTTTAAATTCATAGTGCAAGAGTGTGCAATTGAGAAACAAGACTGTTTCTATTCCATAAGTGGGCCACATTTTTGTGATGTAAAATCATTTCAGTTTTACAATTTTTTTTACAAATTTTTTTTATCAAGTTTGAGAGCCTGATAAAAACTAAAGTCTCACCATTAAAAGCCATGTCCCAAACACAATTACAATAATGATCTCATTATTATTTCTTGTAGCCCATTTGTACTGCACATGTTCTATTTTCCTTTTTGAAGCGATTCATATCAAGCAATTCAAAACCAAGCAATAAACAAACAAAAAAATGTCTCAGCTTTAGGAAATAATCCATTATTTATCGGCTTTAATATATTGGCCAAATTTTCTTATTGGGTCGATAATGACACTATTAAAAATGAACCGAAACCGATATGATGGCCGATATATCATGCATCCCTATTTACTATCCCATGAGGCCATGGGAGAGGATTTATGAATGGCAGTGAAGTGACGCAACTGACACTGGTAGGTCACATGACTGTAACAACATGGTGGATGTAGTACATCTGAATTTAATTCATACTACCCATATTCTTACTACATAAAGCATACTTTTTTTAAAGGTCGCAAAGTCATTTCAAATGTAGTACCTACTAAGACAATATGTGTGATTTTGGACTCAGTGAAACTCTGGTAACAGTTTTAGATCTCTCAAAGGAGACGCTGTAAGTGTGCAACATCTCATTAATTAAAATGGGAACAATTATTTTTGCACCGCTCACTAGAGTGGCCGCCTGCAGTTCTCCACGCTGGGCAAACAAAGAAACGACTGCTAACCAACATGTGCTCGACCCCCTTTCCTTTTCAGGCAGAAAAAATACACTTAAATAATAATAAAAAACAAGCTAAGCTGTTAAATTTATAGCTTAATTACTGGAAAGTCTCAGTGTTTCCATGGAAGGGGGAAAAAATATTCCTTGAAGAAATAAAAAGCAGAATTATACCCTTCCCGTCATTATACATACAAGCCGTTTTAAAGATCTTCACTGACCAGAGAATAACAGAGGTTTTGATAATACACACATGCACAGATGATCGCTAGGAAAAACAATCTCTCACATTCAGTTTCTTGTTCTCTCTCTGTCACACTCACTCACTCACTCACTCACTCACTCACTCACTCACTCACTCACTCACTCACTCACTCACTCACTCACTCACTCACTCACTCACTCACTCACTCACTCACTCACTCCTCACTCACTCACTCACTCACTCACTCACTCCTCACTCACTCACTCACTCACTCACTCACTCACTCACTCACTCACTCACTCACTCACTCACCTCCTCACTCACTCACTCACCACTCACTCACTCCTCACTCACTCACTCCACTCACTCCACTCACTCACTCACTCACTCACTCACTCACTCACTCACTCACTCACTCACTCACTCACTCACTCACTCACTCACTCACTCACACACTCTTTAATTTCTCTGTAAGGTTTGCAGGGAGCCAAACAGACATGGCCAAACCTGTTGCTGCGCATCTGTTTTAGTTACTGTTGCTAAAACGGAGGGTGATCCCAGCCGCAGGGAACGAACAGCATGGGTTTCACAAATTCAAACTGTACAGTAAAGTGTGGAAATACTGGTTTGCCTTCATAAGCATGACACAACAGGTAAAAATCCAGCCATCTGAAGCCAACAAAACTCCATCACAGCGTCTCCTTTGAGAGAGCTAAAACTGTTAGCAGAGTTTCAATGCGTCTGAAATCGCACACACTGTCTGAGTAGGTACTACAATTTTAATTAACTTTGCGACCGTTAAAAAAGTGTGTTCTGTGTAGTATGAATATGGGTAGTGTGAATTAAATCCATGTTGTTACTGTTATGTGACCTACCAGTGTCAGTTGCGTCGCTTCACTGCCATTCATAAATCCTCTCCCGTGGCCTCATGGGATAGTAAAGGGCCCATCAAATGTACACTTCAGAATCTCGCTGGAAGTAGTACTTTTTCCCTACTACTCTGTTGGCGTACTGTTTTTCCACATACTATATAGTAGAGAAGTATTTGATTTCGGATGCAGCGTTCATCTGCATCGTGAACTTCATTTAATCCACATCTTCACAAAACTCAATTTATATTAATCTATCGAGAAAAATGTTTTGTTCATAATGTCATATGTGACCCTGGACCACAATACATCATCTGAAGGCTGAATAAATAAGCTTTCCATTGACGTAGAATAGGACCGAAGGTAAAATAGGACTAGGAAAATCTGTAATCTGAGGGTGCAAACGAATCTAAATATTGAGAAAATCTCCTTTAAAGTTGTCCAAAAAAGTCCTTATCAATGCATATTACTAATAATATTCATTTTTGATCTATTTACGATAGGAAATTCACAAAATATCTTCATGGAACATGATCTTTACTAAATATCCCAATGATTTTTGGCATAAAAGAAAAATCAATCATTTTGACCCACACAGTGTATTGTTGGCGCTTGCCTCAAATATAACCATGCCACTCATGACTGGTTTGTGGTCCAGGGTCACATATTTCACCTTAAATTGAAAGTAATACAGTAATAACCATCCTTTATATTTTATATTAAAGCATAAATAAAATTCATATCAACATATCCTGAAATAGATTAAAAAAGCCCTGTTTACACCATGAGTGAAAAAATATTCAAAAACAATGAAAAGCAAATTCACTTCATTCCATAGGTGGCGCAATGCAATTTCCGCAACGTCATTACGCAAACCGCAAAGAACGGGAAAAACCAAACACACACAATCATCACAGAACTAAAAGACGTAGGGCAAGCAGTAAGAGCTTAGCTACCAAAAGGTTAGAGAAACAACTAGAAAAAAGCAGGAAGCAGAAGCAAAAAAAGGGGGAAAACCCCTTGTTCTGTCATCTGACAAACGCCAGCGTGAATATAGGAATGCATTGCTTTGATTTCCATATCACGTCTTGATCTTTGAGATCAGGCCTTCAAACATGAAAAACATGAAATAACAGACTGACTTGTATATTGACTTGTCCTTTTGTATGCTATGAAAGGACAGCCTAACTATGCTGATTTTACATCAGCTGCCACTGCAGCTTTACATTTGAAATGCTATAAAAAGAACAGAGATGCCAGAACCGTTTAACTTTAGACAGAAACAACTCGGGATATTCATGTAGTCTGTCTCTGGGATCAGACAGACTAGAATTCAGGCCCTACATTGAGTTCAAGACCCCTTCTTAACCCCAAGCCTGACCTCTTGACCTCTGATGCCAGAAGGGTCAGACCGCTACAGCACGGAAGCCAATGTGTGCCCTGGGGTAACGCATGAGGAAAACAACAAATGGCATTCAGACAGCCTCTCTATCTCCTCATCTCCTCAGCTAAACAGAAACGTAAAACTAATGTGAATTACAGGATAAAAACTCCTCGTACTGTGGCTCATTCAATGGGTAACATTATGAGATATAATGTTGTGACCTTTTGAAATAAAACAGTTCATTGTACTGTGAAAACATCCTGTAACTTTCAAAACCCATTTCCCCTAAAGTTCACAAACATTCAAAACATCCTCAAATTTCTGATATACTTACATTAGCTGGGTTTATATTCACTAATGCTCAAATGTATGGGCAAAGGAGTTTCAAGAAACAAATTATTTTATTTAGCAAAGATGCACTCATTTGATCACTTTTATTGATCACATTTATAATGTTGCATTTCTGAAGGATCATGTGACTCTAAAGACTGGAGTAATGATGCTGAAAATACAGCTTTGATCACAGGAATAAATTACATTTTACAATAGATTAAAATAGCAAAACAGCCATTTTAAATTGTAATAATATTTTACAATATTATGGTTAGTAAGACAACATGCATAAAACTACCACTTAATCACATTTACTGAATAAATTCGTAGATGCATATAAAAAAAAGTCACGTGACTAAACTTTCTCCAAGAACAAAACATAATATGAATATTATTGCAATGCATCTTAAATCCCACAGTGGCTACAACGTCCATTTCTGTTTCTATTCCACACAAATGTCCCACAAAAATGAATGGAATAGAAATGCTACTTAATTCACGTTATCCTAAAACGAGTAAGCAAAGGTACAAGAGGCTGTGCTGTAGTGTGAATAAATCATGGCTGAAGGGCGTTGACTTATTCACGATACAGCACTAGCCTTGAGTTACCACACAATACAAATATTAAAGCCAAAAAATATGTATCAATGCAACTTTCATTAAGTAAAATCACTAAAAGCCTTCCTTCCGCTGGAAAAAATAGTCCCTGAACGTAAACAGCAACAGAAGTTACATTATTACAC
Source organism: Gobiocypris rarus (assembly GCA_023029165.1). NCBI lineage: Eukaryota > Metazoa > Chordata > Actinopteri > Cypriniformes > Gobionidae > Gobiocypris > Gobiocypris rarus. The sequence goes on along the minus strand of CM040919.1, from coordinate 34,276,591 downwards.
CATTAATGGGTCACTCAGCAGCGAAGACTTTAATATTGAAAGGACAACTTGTGGACCTTGTGAACACGGAAAAAAACGCAACTGACCAATGTTTTGACTAGCGATGTCAGTGTCAGGGTACAGGAAAGAGATATCGCTGTGGACATTCAAACAGATTTTTTAAGGAAAAATGCTACATCTGAATGCAGGTAATAAACTTGATCTCTCTGTCTCTCTGTCTCTCTGTCTCTCTACTCTACATAATACAGTAAGCTTCAATGAACAATATCAATGAGAACAAACATGTTTACATTGCTAAGAGTGGTTGCTAAGCGTGTACACAGTGATACACAGAACCGTTGGGTGAAGCGGTCATAGCCGTGTTTTATATGGGTGTTCGATTCCAGGTTTTTTGGAGTCGATTCAAATTCCCGACTCCCACTGTAGGAGTCTATGGAATCGACTTTTCGACTCCATTTACTTTACATCAAAACAGGGTCAGAAATACATCAAAATTGCAGTTGTTACACACTTAAATTATTTCCCCCGGCACGAAATCCCCTTATTGGCCGCCCAAATTAGTCCAATTTAACGATGACTTGATGAGTGGCTATCAGCGTTTCTACCTAGCTGTTGCCAATACCTATTTCGAGGAAAAAGTCACAAAAAAAGCTGTTGTCGAGTGATGGCGCTAAACGCACAAGATCATTGACTTAAAAGGTCAGTTAAACAAATACTAAAAAACATACAATAATGCACACTTATTGAAGTGTTTCTTATTGATGTGCGTTTTTTTATGATTTATGATGATTATGAACACAAGGTTAACCACGATTGGAAAAACAAATCTATATTTATTGCATTAATATACCATAAATTAAACTAAAGCTAGCATTGAGGAAGCCTATGTATCATTACAAACTAAAGTTGACCCCGACTCTGGGGCAATACAGAGTCAAGGATTCGACTCTTTTGGAGTCGACTCCCAATCACTAGTGTTTTATCATAAATAAATGATCAAGGACTGGAACGGTTTTATAAATAATAATACATCCTTATCACGATAGCATCCCTCCAACCACAGTTATAACAAACCTGGCAGCAAACCAGCAGGTCACACAGGAGTGTAACAAAGCGTCGTTAATCATTTCACATGTAAAAAGGGTCTTTAAATACGTCAACAAAAACAGCATAGGAAGGAAAAAATGCTTTTACAATACAAGAGCCCATTTGAAATGTCAAACCCGAAATTGTATACAGCATGTGTACAGATATACACTCCTACAGTGTTTGTTTGACGTCAAACTTGGCACAGCAATGCAAGAGGACATTGAATCAAACTCCCCCGCCTCATAAACCGTCAGAAACACTCAACACCGCTACTATGCATGTCTCTCCTCCGCGTTATTCCTAAAGGAGGTTAGTCTCATCCCGCGCCAACAGGATTGAGACAGAAACAGTGGGCATCTGACACAAAAACAATTTAAAGTGACAACTCTGAATCTATGGACCCATCCATCATTGCAGTGAGAAGCCCAACACGCTTGACACCTGAGATTATCAGCAACGGTCCGGGTTACACAATCACTACCCCGCACACGCTTGGACCCTCGGGAGGTCAGCGAACAAACCCGCGAGTCGATTATTAACAGGTTTGCCGGGTCACACAGTCAAGATGGGCATTCTGGGTAAAACATTTACCCCTGCAGCTTCAAAGGGACATTCCATATTACGCCACCAGTGTCTGTCTCGCACGATTACTGTGCATGCGCTGCACTAAATAGGGCTTTTCCATTTCAGCGTTCATCTCCCACGAACACACGCTGCAACAGTCTGCAAGCCGCACCACCTGTGCGTGGGCGAAGTGTGTTTGCCCGAGAGCAGGTTAATTCAATGTCTCAGACAGAGAACGTGTTTTAATGGAGCTTTAGAAATGGGAAGTAGAGGAAGGCCTCCAGGAGAAACTTTTTGCATTGGCACACTGCAACTTTACTGCCTACGGTCACTGTGCCAGCAACTTTTTAAAATGATGGTACTGGGACACTTAAGGGCGATGCGGTCCGACATTAAACATAACACCCACATTTATGAAGAGAGTACTTTACTGTCTTTGTGCATGCAAGCAGGGACATCTCTAGATGTAAATTAGATACTAAATAAATGTAAATGAGTAATTTCCTGGTGGGTGTGTACACACATAAAATATTACTACTAATACTTATAATACCGCTTATAATAAGTCCTATTTGTATGTGTGCAAATCACAATCAGAAATGTTTCTTGAGCATCAAACCATCATATTAGAATGATTTCTGAAGGATCATGTGACACTGAAGACTGGAGGAATGATGATAAATTCAGCTTTGATCACAGGAATAAATTAGACTTTTAAATTGTAATAATATTTCACAATATTACTGTATTTTTCACTCCAAACTTTTGAACAGTTAATGCATGTGAAGTCATGCACACCTCAACAGCTAAATTCACAATAAACTCCCATTGGAATTTCATGACATCAACTTTCCACCAGAAATCCTTTTTCCAGCCCAACACCTTGTGCTCTATTCACAGTACATTTACTAGCGGAAAACTCACTACTGTACGGATTTTTCAAGAGCTCCGACTCCATTATATTTATGAAAACACTCGTAAAAAAAGAACAACATTCCAACTCAAAAAAAGGCTGCCTTTAACCTTTTTATAGGTTTTAAAGGAATCATTCACCCAAAAATGAAGTCATCATTTACTTTCATTTCAAACCTGTACAGGATGTGGTTATTCTTCCCTGAGGAACACAAAAGGGAAATTTTGAAGTATCTTCACATATCTTTTCACTTTAAAACAACAGTTCATATTACACAGATTGCATCTGATAAGCTTCAAAAAAGTTCACATGACTTGTACGTCTTCTGCAAGACAGCTTTCTGTGAAAAACTGATCAGGTTATTATTCACTAATAGTGAGTCAAAAGTTGGACTTGCAACTCAAAACTTTGTGAGTGACCTCTGTGAGGCTGTTCCACTGCAGAAAAAAGGCATACGGGTTTGGAACAAGGGTGAGGGTGAGTCAACAAATTGGTTAACTATTTCTTTTAACTAGTAGATATTAAAATAGTGCAATGTCCAAAGGTTTAAACTCAATCTATATATATATATATATATATATATATATATATATATATATATATATATATATATATATATATATATATATATATATATATATATATATATATATATATATATATATATATATATATATATATATATATATTTGTGACTGCTTGTGAGCTGATTAGCATCTAGTATTAAACATCATAAATTAGGGCCTGTTCCTGAATGGTTTATAATTTCATAAAGAGTGAAAAACAGGTGACAACGACGTAATGTCAGCGGGAGCACCAGCGTCTGTGTGTTGGAGACCAGCTGTTTCACAAAAGTAAACATTGAGTCCAACGGGTGGAAGAGGTTCCTTACTTCCTGCCCGTTTACCCGCAAACTGCGTCACTGAAGCATTCCCGCTCACGAGACGCACAAAGCAAAACACAGACTGACATGTAGGCTGAGTCTGCACCTAGCAATGATTTCAACACGCTAGAAACACGGCAAGAACAATGAAAGCTTTATGGTTTGAAGCTTTGACCGTCTGACTGGATTATGACTTGCTTTAGAAAGGGTGCGTTCTGATAGACAGAGGTCACCTCTGTATCCATGACAGCAATAACACAGCCACCCAACACAAAGGAGGGAATCCTCTAGTTCCTTCTTCTGCTATTTTTCTTTCTCTTTCAAGCTTTGTTCTTTCAAAACATTGCTGTACGGACATTTTCACCATGCAAGACTATCACGTTAAAAAATAAACTTACATTTTTACATTTTCGTTGCATTTTACTGCATCTCAAGATTCTAATTAGATCTTAAATGACAAGGAACCTCGTTTTAAAACATGAAACGGCATGAATTGTTAGAGTGGGTGGATTTAAAGGTGGGGGCATCCTTGGTAAAAAAGGAAATGTCTTGGATTCCACAGAAATGTCATGCATTGAAAAGTGCAATTTTGGCATGTACCGACATCCTTGTTTTGTTTCCTTGGCGCGATCACTGAAACATTCAAAGCAAATTTTATAAATAAAATAAATAAAAAATACAAATTGTTCTGGAGAAGATCAAAGACTTGATAAAGTTTTTAATAGTCTCCAAAACTGCTTAGTTCCTGTAAAAACTGTAGTTTGAAAAATGGATGCTACAGTAAAAACCTGGGAGTTTACAGTAAATTACCATATAAGGTGTATTCTGAATCTAGTCCCAAACTAAAATGCATGTTTGAGCTGTTTTAAATTTTAAGTAAATTGCACTGGCATAACTTTAAAACAGTGCCATTGTTTTGTCTCAAGATGCACACCAGTATTTTTTTTTTAAAGGCACGTTTATAAAAGTTACTTAAATGTCCTAATTGAACTAAGGCCTAATCCTGGTTTAATCTAAGCCCTGTCTGTGAAACTAAGCCTTTATTTAATTTAACTGTGAATAGTGTCAAATATGCAAGTAAAAACTATGAGATACGGTATAAATTATGGTTAGAAAACAGTACAATGACATTCCCATCTAAAATGATTATATTTAATTTTTTTTTATATTTAATAAATATTTAGTTAATGTTTATTGCATGTATTATCCTGATGGTGTTTTGTCTTTGTGTGTTTGGACCTACTTGTTTTTTTAAAGACCAAAATGTTATTAATATAATGGAGAGCTTTAATGTTGCGATGTAATAAAGCTGAGGTTACCAGAATAATTCTAATAAAAATACAGTAAAATGTAAACACACGTGACACTAAAATGATCCAATAAACATTCATTAAACAATAGAAGATGAAACCCAAATGCACATAACTGATAACAAAAACGACATAAATAAAATGCTTTCAAGTATCACACAGGGAATTCTGGGAGTGTCAGTTTACAGTTTTTTTACTGTAAATTATCATTTGATTTGCCATTTTTACTTCTAAAAACTGTCCATTTAACAGAACTTTACTGAAAAAAACATGAAATGTCTGGTTAGATGTTTTACAGTTTTTCTCTGTATATAGTATGGGAACTTACAGTTATTTTACAGTTAAAATTACACTCTTTTTTTTACAGTGTATACTTCTAAAACTAACCCCCTAGACATGCTTTTAATCAAGAAAGAATCATTATGGCCATAAAAATATTCTCTCTTCACTTAATAATACTAATATTGGGAAAAGTCACAGGCATCTCTAGTGGATGCTGTTCTGTAATCAAACTAAATTATTCATGTTGTTTGGCCAAGCTCAAAGCAATGATTACCCAAACACTCAAAAATCTGGGTTACTACATGCTCTGCTATGGCGAGTACGTTTTTAATTCTATGAACACAGAGATTAATTTTAAAATAAAATACTGCTAGCTGTAATTAAACATTCTAGTGTACTCGACACCAACCAAGCAGATACACCAGACCAAAAATATCAATACATATTGATTCCACGCAAATTATTTATAGAATAAGAGAATGTCCCTCCCTCTAATACCACCCGCCACCAACTATCCACAACAGGAAGTACATCAACGCGGAATAAGGAAACTGTATCGTCAAATTAGAATTACTAGAAAAACTTTTGAAAGACACGTCCAATTGAAACCACCATGTCACACTTGACAACTGACTAATCTGTGGAAATATGCTAATGCGTCATTTAACAGTCGACCAAAGCCACGTAAATAAATGTACTAGTCTGACTGGGACCCCTATGCTTTTGTATTAGCTTTGCAAACATTTCGCTGCATGAATTTCACAGACATTTTAAAAGAGACACTTTGCGACCACATCGAAACCTCCTGACGTCTGTGAAAGGGGCGACCCAATACAAACAGAATTCTACTCAAACTGAAGCAAACACTCACCTTTCAGGTTTTTGGGGTTGTTCTGCTTCGTACGTGGCATTTTCGGTGGCTTTCCGCAGGCTCAGTGAAACATCGTCGGAAAGATGCTTGATGGAATGCGGGCGATCACAGGGAGGAAAGACAATCTCCTATTCCATACAGGAAAGACACCCGCTGCACATCTGGGATGGATGAGAGACAAATAAACTGAAGCAAATGCAAAACAGGCCACAAACACATATTCTTGCTGCTGGAAACAGCTCCAGCTACTGTGACAGACACAACTGTGAGGCAGGAATCAGATTTCTGATCTGAATGATCTGTTGCCGTCGATGCATTGACTAACACACACCTCTGACATCAAACAGAGAAATGACACCGTCATCTCTGGCTTGCAGGGAATTTCAAAAGTGCTGTTGAGGTCAAAATCATTTCAATATTAGACATTTTTAAATATTTTAAGCCAAGAACTGTCAAGACAATGCATTGAAACACTTTAGCCATACAGCAACATAAGAAGGGCCCACAACTAGGGATGCACAATAAATTGGCCACCATATCAGTATCTTCCGATATATACTTTTATTTTTAATGTTATCGTTACTGGCCGATACATTAAAGCCAATAAATATGGATTATTTCCATTATCGGAGACACTTAAGATGCTCACTGTTCACCATGATGGCTTTGAATGACTTGAAATACACTATATTGCCAAAAGTTTTGGGATGCCTGCCTTTACATGCACATGAACTTTAATGACATTCTTAATCTATAGGGTTTTATATGGAGTCGGCCCACCCTTCGCAGCTAGAACAGCTTCAACTCTCCTGGGAAGGCTTTCCACAGGTTTTAGTCTCCCCTCTAATTCATCCCAAAGGTGCTTTGTCAAATACATTACAATCGTGTGCTTAAGACATGGCTTTTATTGGTAAAAGAACCTTAATATTATATCATTTATATTTGGATTTAGATTTATCGGCCAATATATTGGTTATCGAATTTCAAATATAAAGAAATATCGGTTATCATATTGGCCAATATTTTCAATATTTCCCTACCCACAACCATTTTTTTAAATTACTTCCTGAAATATAAATGAATTTGTAAGATACAATATCTAAAATCTAAAAATTTTTGTATATATTTATATAGAAACCAAAAACTCCCTGAACATTAAAAAAATACAATTTGAATGGAATGAATTGGGATTTAAAAGGGCATACTAAAGTTAATTCTGAATAATGCACAACCCTGGTTAGTAAAGGTTCATTCAACATAGATGAAAATAATGGAGCAATGCAAATTCAAAACCCCTCTAATGCTTTCTTTATGATGTCGGGGTGAACGGCCCCAAATACAAACCATAAATGCAATTAAAATAGACCAGAAGATTTTGACTTGTGCTAACTGATGCATTTTTATGGTACATCTTTACTGAAATCTAAAGCTTAAGGTGGCAGATAAAATGCTAATATAATTTATGCTTATGAAAGCAAATATAATTTTACAGAAGATTTACACAAAAGGTTTGTCTGTAACAAAGTTTCAACTGTATCCGTGCAGATAAATAGCCAGTTAATCGGCCTGGTTGATACATAGCCTCTCGCATTAATGTTGACTAGTTGTTAATGATAAATATTACCAGACTTCAAAACACTTGCAGCTCTCAAAATGGCAAACGCATGTCTTGGCTCTGCAGGAATAGATACAAATACACTCCACATTCTACACCAGATGCTCTTAGTTTAGACGTTCAGGAGGTTTTTGTTTCTATGTTTCTCAGTTCCATTGTAGCATGAGGCAAACATCTGACATGCCTCGCCCATGCATCCCGCTTGCATCCAGTCACAGCGCGTGCCAGATTCCATGCGAATGTTCCGTCTCTCCACATTACATAACGCTTACTACGAGTGTGTATGATTTCCCACCGAGTGCAGCTCTACAGCAATGACATCACCTCCCTGATGATTTGAGCCTACACACTTACACGCACAGCGCATGCACCAGGTTTCTCTCACACACACTCTCCCACACACACACACGCACACACACACACACACAAAATAGTGTTTGTCACTCCTGGTCCAGTAAGCCACCCTGCACCGCACATTTTGGATTATTTGACGCATCAATTTAGAGACATGAAGCCTCTAATCAGCTAGGTGTGTTTGATTAAAGACACCATTTTTTTATATATACACACACAAATATTTTAAATGAATATATGTGTTGACTTAAAAAAATATATGGACACATATATCAACCTTTTCAAATTATATATCAACCTTTTCAAATTTAAGAAAAAAAAGATTGAAATATTATATATATATAATAATATATATATGTACATGTATATGTACTTTCTCAATTATAACAAGTGTAAAATAATCAGCAAAATCTTGTTTATGTATATTACACTGCAGGACATGAATACTCTTCTTAGTATTTAATCTCAACTTCCCTCTAGCAGAATTGGAATAATACATTGTTACAGTGTTTTAGTGGAGAATTTTATTATTACATTATTTCGGAATTTGAGTATGACATTTTTTGGCAGAATTGGAACGTTAAAATGTTACTGTAGGATTTGAATATTTAATTCATTCAGAATTTGCCACTGCAAAATGTAAATGTTATTTTTTGAATGTTACTGCAGAATTTGAATATTACATTTTTGCTTAACTTAATTGTTACAGTGTTACTACAGAGATTGAATATTATTTCATTTCAGAATTTGATTAGCTTATATCTAAACTGGAATGTTACATTTTTACTGCAGAATTTACATATTATTACATTTTAGAATGTGAATGTTTCAATGTTACTGCAGGACCTCAAATATTACTTTTTTTCAGAATTTTAATGTTACAATGTTACCGCAGGATTCGAATATTCAATATTTCAGAACTTTAGCACTACAATGTTACTGTAGAATTTGAAACTTGAATGTTACTGCAAAACTTGAATATGACATTATTTCAGAATGTGAATGTTATTGCCGAAATTGTGACATAATTGCAAAATTGAAATTAAAATGTTACTGCTGAGGCGCAGTGTTTTTTTTTGTTTTGTTTTTCTTGGTTCAACTGGGACTGACAATGCCAAGGTCAGGGGTTTGATTCCCATGGAACACACATAGCCTACTAATTAAAATGCATGCATCGGTCAAATGCATAAATGCAATATATTAAAATAAATCTGTCAATCAAGCCATTGGGAAGCTTCCTGAAATCAGCCTAACGGTGCAAACAGAACCTGCTGCACATGGGACATATAGTATACGTAGCCTACTTGGCATGCATGCAATGGCAACAAAAAAAGATGGCACTAAACAAGGGTTGCTCCTGTAAGACAAACCATGCCAGTGCCAATCGGACATGCTTACAGCCTGTAAGACCCGCATGCGATGAGTCACCATGTGTTCAAACCTAACTGATACAAAACCACAACCTTTCCCAATGATAGCCACTGCGCTTACATGCCACAGTTTAGCGCCAAATCCAGGTGCGTACAGGATGAATGGCGCATTACTGGCTTTAAGAAACACATGAAGAGGGCGGAGCCGGGGAAAACCCCTCTGCAACAGGACATGAACAAGAAACACTTCCCTAAATCGACAACAAAATGCCCTTTAAACCAACCGAAGACGTGCAAAGCGCATCCGAAACGCGATCGTTTGCATCCCATGGTCGAGGAAAGGTGTTTTGGCGCTTACCTGCCGTCGCGGTCGGCGCTTCAGCGACTCTCTCCAACAGCGTTGCGGGCTTGATAAACATTTACACCCCGCGTATTAGGATTCTGGAGACGTGCGCTCTCGGCGAGATACAAAACACGGGCCGGCTCAGTACAGAGCGACAGACACCAGACAAAATCAGAATAAAACTCACACAAACATGCTCACAAGTTTAAACAACCCATACAATCTTTTGGAAACACTGTGTTCCAAAACAACAACACTTGGAGATGCGTTTACGCACCGCATGCGTTTGCTACACACTGGACATGCGTCCACGCTTATTAAGACGCGTGTATTTCTTAACTTTTGGTACTTACAGGTGCAGTCTGAACTGTTGTCAAGGATTTCAACGGTCAGAGGTCTGTTTTTTTCCTGTCTCTCGCTCTATCTTCTCTCACTTTCTATTGCAGGAAACCGACAGGCCCACTGACGTCAACGGGGGTCCCGTCTCCGCCTCCCAAGCCAAGCAAACGCGCTCAGGGAGTGTCCTGACGGCCGATGGAACAGTTGAATAAAACGTGTTAAGCACCACCAGAGTGACTATTATTATAAAACTTCTTTATGAACGTTACATTTACACGAAATGAACGCGCTTTTACCGAGCGGCACTTGCAAAAGCGCCTTTTGAGCGTCATTTCCAAAGCGTCGCTTCTCGCGGAACCCCTCAGACCGGGCCCTTGTGCGCATAGTTCAGGACTGACGGTGTTCCCGGAGGTTCCTTGTTTGTTAGGTCACGTTGTGCCCCTCAACCAGCGCTGGGCTTTCCCGCACAGATCCAGGCAAACAATGGAGAATGCAGCAGCACAGAGCGTGTTTGCGATGTAATGATGATACGCAAAATCATATCTGAAATGTGAACGCTTGAACTGTAATGTTTCACAGTCATGAAAACTGAAAGCACTCAGTATGCTCGTTATAGTGTTGATGTTTCTAAAGGAAAAAATGTGCACTGATGTCACTTTCAGCGTTAAGTTGTTTGATAGTGCATTTAAAATGAGTAACATTGGAGATATCCACACTTCTATAGGTATTATTCCTTTAACAGATCGCTGAGGTTTGTTGCAGGACTTGCGGAGGGAGAAGGAGGAGCTTGGGGGTGGGGACTGTGTGAAGTTCATTTTGTTGAAACAGAAAATCAGTGTAAGTGAATAAAAGCTGTTTTGCTGTTGTTGTTTTTACATAATGTATTACAGTGTAGCGGATAAAAACAGGGTTTTGTACAACCAACAATAACAAACCAGGTGATGAAAAGAAAATCCTTATTTAAAAAAAAAAATAATATATATATATATATATATATATATATATATATATATATATATATATATATATATATATATATATATATATATATATATATATATATATGTGTGTGTTACAATATCACGGCAGGATTCAAATATTATGTAATTTCAGTGTAAAATCCTTATTTAAAAAACTCCATACATATATTATATATTATTATTACACTAAATCAATTTATATAATACACTAAATATATTTATATATAATGTAGTATATAATATATATGCATGTGTATATATGCATTTTTATTATAACTACCATAGTGATGATTCAAATGAGTTTGTTTAATTATAATTCTTTTCACAAGTGGTGATATATGAATAGTATTTCTATGAAAAATTGTATTTCAGAAGTTAGACCCAAAAGCAAGAATATTTGCTTGCTTAGTCATTTATATTTGCAGTTCAATTTGCACATCTGTCAAACCAACTAATCAATACCTTTGCAAAATATAACGTTTGATAATAATCGCCTTCCGATAATAATCACATTATCCTTTATCGCAGGATATTGTGCTTAAAAACTCAAACTGAGGATGTTTTGGTTATTCTCGCAATAATTGATGGCATTATTTTCTTTGAATATGCAATTGATTGCCTTGATTGCAAGGTGCGATGCACTGAACGCTGACCTCAAGCTTCAGACGTGTGTGCAGGACCACAGGACACCAAGAATCCACCAGAACCATGCCAAGCCTCCCTGAGACATCACCAGATAACACAAATAATGCTGCTCGGCTATTTTTAACCCACATTCAAAGCGTCTCGCAATACGTCCACGGGTGTTTGTGTTCACGAATGACACATCACTTAATGAGAAAGGTCAGCCCTGAGAATATAAATAGCACTTTAATGAAGGTAGAAGAGGTGACTATCTGTTCTCTCCTTCTCCAGCAACAAGCCCACAGGGACACATGCATACGTGTGCTGGTGACGTAGAATAGGGGCGAACAGCATCTCGCTGGATATATATATATATATAGTTCTCCCCCTCTCTGCCTCTCTCTTTCTCCCCATCTCGCTCTCTATATTCTATATTTAAATATCCAAACAAGCACACACAAACAGTGGGATCACTGGCACACTGAAAATCTAGGATGTTTGGGGATCCTAAAGCTGGGAATGAACAGAAAGTTTGAGGAGTTAGCAAAATGTAAAGAAAACAACTATTTCTAGGTCACTAATCAAATTAGTAACACTGATCATGTGGCGTCAGATTTCCCAGCTGAAGCACAAGATGCTCCTGGAACATCTCAAATCATGCAGGAGATCACGATCATCAGGTTTTGTGGTGAGACCCTGATGTGATCAGTTAACGTTAGTTAATGCAGCAACTAACAATCCACAATATGTTTGTTACAGTAGGCCTATCTATTCATCTCTGTTATGTCAGCTCATTGTTAGTTCATGTTAAAGTCAGCATGAAACGGAAGTTGTGCTAGTCTTTTCATCCTATTGTGATGTATATCCCAGTAAAAAGGCTTCTGGAACCAGAACAAATGTAGGACTGAGCTCAATTTTGGATTTTTGTTCTTGAGGAATCGATTGGATGGTTGTGGTTCGCTATTGGTGGATCTCATGTGAGTGACAGGTTGCCCCGCCCTCATCATCAGATTAGAGATTGCATTTAGGCACATGAATTTATAAAAATAAGAATTGTCCATTTTGGTTTCATGGTGACTTTACTCAGGTCTATTAATGGGATAGTTCACCCAAAAATGAAAATGATCCCATGATTTACTCACCCTCAAGTCATCCTAGGTGTATATGACATTCTCCGGGAGGTTAATAAAGGCCTTCTGAAGCGAATCAATGCGTTTGAGTAAGAAAAAATATCCATATTTAAAACTTTATAAAGTAAAGTTCCAGCCGATCACCTTCCGTGGAAAAGTGTTGAAAGTGCCTTGTCAGAGTTCAAGATGCTTAGGCTACATATGACGAGCGTACCTGGTAGCAAAAGCCTTCTGAACTGCAGAGGCACTTTCAACACTTTATAAAGTTTTAAATATGGATATTTTTTCTTACACAAACGCATCAATTCGCTTATTAAACCCCTTGAGCCATGTGGAGCACGTTATTTAACGGACAGATGCAGTTTTTATGGATTTCAAAAACAGAGCAACATTCACTGCCAATATAAAGCTTGGATTAGCCAGGACTTGTTTAATATAACTCAAATTTTATTTGTCTGAAAGAAGCATGTCATATACACCTAGGATGATTTGAGGGTGAGTAAATCAATCATTTTCATTTTTGGGTGAATTATCCTTTAAATAATATTAACAAATGCAACTTTTAATACTGTTCCGTCATTAACAAACAACCACACATGAACAAAGGAGTAGCGTGCTATTCTAATAGCTACTAATAACTTCAAATCATGTTTTCACTTAGCATACTGATCCAAATAATCAGTAATTCATTCTGAACACTTTGGAAACACTGGAGTCATTACTAGTGGATTACCATGACCTTCACTTTAGAATTGATTATACATGCATTATTCATGCACTGTAAAAAATGATATGATCAATAAGTTATGACAACATATGTTCTTACATTGCTTTAACTCATCAAAATAAGTTAATCAATTTTTAGCTTTTTTAAGTTATACAAGATTCAACTCAATTTTTAAAGTCTGTTTAATGTAAATTAAGTTGAATGATTTACAAATCCAAGTTGATTGTACTTTCTTTTTTGTGTGTGTTAATAAATCTGTATAGTTAGTCCTTTGGGAGTTATGAAAAAGATAGAAGTTATTGATTTGCTAATAGTGAGCACTGTTAATCCGTTAATCAGAGTATCTTGTTAGTTAAAAGTAGTTACAAGAGTGTTACTAATGCATTACTCATTTGTTCCTGTGTAGTTATTCATTAATGACAGAAAAGTATTCTAAAGTGTTACCAACTCACCATTAACTAAAATTAATAAATGCTTTAGAAGTATTTTTAATTGTTAGTTCATGCAGGGCTAGAGAACGGTGGGGACGATTCTCGGGGGCCCCCGGCTGTCCGGGGCCCCTGTGATTTAAGCCGAGGAGGGCCAACAGCAACGAGGTACACTTTCTAGTTTCAGACTTTTGGATCCAACTGCACATTTTTTATTTAAGTTGGTGCATAGAACAAACCCCCCACAAACACTTGTCGCAGAGCAGATGCACGTCACACATCACACGTAGTCCCGAGGTCCCTGTGCAGAGCACCCGTCTGAGTTTGAGGGGGTGATGATGTTCCATTCAGAGATGCCTCGGTGACAGCCAGCCGCCCGCACACGCTCCATATTCTGACACGGTGACTCACTCGCCTTCAAACACCACACATTACAAAATGGCATCCTGCATGTTATGCCTCGGCTGTTCCTCTCTAATAAGTTTGCTTGGAAATGTTTACAAACTTTTGTTAAATTGTTTGAGAGATAGTTAACAAAGCTGGTTATAATTGTTTTTGGGTTGTTTTTTAGTCTACTGCTTTTGCATGAATCTCTAAAGCAAACTTAAAATCTAATTATATATTTGCGCACTTTTTGTGAATGGTTCATCAGTGCACGTAATAATTATTGTATTATTATATATTTATTTAATGTTTAATACACACACTAGACGACTGGGTGAGAGCATTGGATTGGGATCTGGGAATTTGGAGGCCAAGTCAACACCTCAAACTCATTGTTGTTCTCCTCAAACCATTCCTGAACCATTTTTACTTTGTGGCAGGGCACATTATCCTGCTGAAAGAGCCACAGCCACCAGGGAATACTGTTTCCATGAAAGGGTGTACATGGTCTGCAACAGTGCTTAGGTAGGTGGTACGTGTCAAAGTGACATCCACATGAATGGCAGGACCCAAGGTTTCCAAGCAGAACATTGCCCAAAGCATCACACTGCCTGTGTGATGTGTTCATCCTGGTGCCATGTGTTCCCCAGTTAAGCGACGCACACGCACCCGGCCATCCACGTGATGTAAAAGAAAACTTGATTCATCAGACCAGGTCACCTTCTTCCATTGCTCCGTGGTTCAGTTCTGATGCTCACGTGCCACTGTTGGCTCTTTCGGTGGTGGACAAGGGTCAGCATGGGTACCCTGACTGGTCTGCGGCTATGCCGCCCCATACACAACAATCAATCAATCAATCAATCAATCAACTTTATTTATATAGCGCTTTTACAATGACGATTGTTTCAAAGCAGCTTCACAGTGTTAAAAAGGACAACATTGCAACAAAATTTGATTTGGCTAGTTTAATTTGGATAGTTTATAGAATTATATATGACCAAATTAATAAATTCTATTTGTATATTTAGTTGAGTAACTTGGATCATAATTTGAGTGTCCCCAACTGAGCAAGCCAAGCCAAAGGCGACAGTGGCAAGGAACCAAAACTCCATCAGGGCATGATGGAGAAAAATAAACCTTGGGAGAAACCAGACTCAGTCGGGGTGCCAGTTCTCCTCTGGCCTATTATTAACAGTGTATAATTATTACTCTGGCAACCTTGCAGGTCATAAATCATATTAGATAGGAATATTCAAAATTTTGGGTATGGGTACGAGACGGGCTCATTTAGGATGGCGCGTCGATTACACAAGAATATGAATACTTGAAAGATCGGAGTTATTGCGCCGGAGACGGGTTAATTGAGGATGACGTTCCGGTGAGGCGAATTCAGAGGAGACACTAATGGACACGGTCTCAGCAGACACTCCAGGATGAGCTGGTCATGTCCAGATGCAGGTCCACCATCCGATCCGGACACGGCCTGGATCCGGCCGACTGCAGTAAACCTCGGGATAAACAGAGAGACTAACATTAGTGTGGATGCCAATCTTTTTATGATGTAACGAGTACATCAGGTGTTATGGGAAGTGTTCCCGGTTCCGGCTGACCTAGTTAATGCAGCCTAACAATCAGTCATTTGATTTGAATAAAGAAAGTTAAAAATGTTCTATGTGTATGCCATAGTAAAGAGATGTGTTTTTAGTCTAGATTTAAACTGACAGAGTGTGTCTGCTTCCCGAAACAATGTGTACTGTGAATTCTGACACCTCTCTATCAGAACCAGCATTTACTTCTTGAGAAATTTGAGCTCCAGTAGCTCGTCTGTTTGATCGGCCCACACGGGTCAGCCTTCGCTCCCCATGTGCATCAATGAGCCTTGACCGCCCATGACCCTGTCGCCGGTTCACCACTGTTCCTTCCTTGGAGCACTTTTGATAGGTACTGACCACTGCAGACCGGGAACACCCCACAAGAGCTGCAGTTTTGGAGATGCTCTGATCCAGTCGTCTAGCGTTCACAGTTTGGCCTTTGTCAAACTCACTCAAATCCTTACGCTTGCCCATTTTTCCTGCTTCTAACACATCAACTTTGAGAACAAAATGTTCACTTGCTGTCTAATATATCCCAACTACTAACAGGTGCTGTGATGAAGAAATAATCAGTGTTATTCACTTCACCTTCATAATGTTATGCCTGATTGGTGTACATATACATGTGTATAAAAACCTTGCATTTAAATAATTCAATTATCTGATATCTGATGTAAAAAAGAACATTCAAGTAACTGATGCATAAAAATAATGATTCCTTTCAATTCACATTTATTTCTGTAGCTCTTTCACAATACAGATCACTTCAAAGCAGCTTTCCAGAAAATGCATGGTCTACAGTGGAGATATCTATAAACATATTAGTATGTCTATGACTCACTCGCTTTGAACCACCACAGATTACAAAAATGGCATCCTACATTTTATGCCTCTGCTGTTTCTGTCAAATAAGGTTGCTTAGAAATGTTTTTGTTAAAACTTTTGTTAAAGTGAATTCAAAACTGACAATTCTTATTTTTAATGGAATATTGCAGTATTTATTATAAATGATTTATCTGTTATTAAAATCACTATCCCTCTTGCAGCGAAATCTCATCTCTTTTCTGATGATGTGTTTATTGGTGTGAGGGCGGGGCAACCTGTCACTCACATGAGATCCACCAATAGCGAACCACAACCATCCAATCAATTCCCCATGAACAAAATCAAGCCCTGCCCTACATCTGTTCTTGTCTGTGAAGCTATTTCACTCTGATTTACATCACAAAAACTATTTCAACTTCCGTTTCATGCCGACTTTAAATTGTTTGAGAGCTGGTTAGAATCGTTTTTTTCTTTCTTTTTCATGAATCCCTAAAACAAAAAAATGTTTTACATTTTTAATAACACTCCTGATTTAGTTGTGGTTTGTGTTGTATTGCAGAGAAAACATATTTTGTCTTTGTTCTTGTTGGGTATCTTGTTTTTAGTAAAAAAATATCTCAACATAAACCTGCATACTGAATGAATATGTATTAAAAAAAATATTTTGAACAATGTTGCTGTTGTCATTTCATAAAAACATGCTAAAATGCGGCGTGTCACATTAACGATGGTAAAATCACTGTAATACACAACCGCTTGTCATATCAACATATGGATATCTGTAATTGCCTGTAATTCTAGCTAGAGTTTGTCAACATTCAATGAATGAGGCGTGTTGCCTCAATTCCCGAGCGATGCGAGAGACGTGTGCGCTGCTGCTTTTGTGACATGCAGTCTGATCCTAAGTGCATTCTGGAGTCTGTACAGACGTCCTTTGGGAGCAATCGTGCTTCAGCCACGCCACATCAAAAATAATAAGCTATTTGCATACACTAGCTAGCACTTCATCCAGCACGGATAGAAATCAGTGTCATTTTACATGCTGCTGAAGCCTCCGAATGCACACCGAACATATAGCTAATAGTGTGTCAGCGTTGGATCCCCTGTACATTCACTATCTCTGATTAGAGGCTGTTTAATGATAAACGAATTAGCTGTTAGCATATGGAAGCTAGCAGGACTTTGTAACACTGCTGTACATCCTATGTGTAGTGCATTTGTTAAAACTTCTATTAACTACAAGGAGTTGGCATACACACATTTGATTTTCAAATGTAAGACTCCATTGTAGTGCCTTTTTGTAATCATGTAAAACAACCTAATTTGAAGCTGTTTCCATAGTACAAAGGTGCTCTTTTTTCTGGGTTATCTTGTACCATGTCAAACCTGTATGAAACTCTGTATGAAGATATTTTAAAGACTGTTGATAACCAAGCCGTTTTATTTTACCATTGACTTTTCTGACATTCTATATTTGTCCATACAACGGAAGTCAATAGGAACCAAAACTCAACATTCTTTAAATTTCTTAAGCAGAATAAGGAAATGAAAATGTTTGGAATGACATGAGGGTGAATTATGACATTATGACTTTTATTTTTGGTTGGGCTTACTTAATATATATAGCCTAGGCCTAATAGTTATCACACAATACCAGTAAACAGAAGGAAGTCTCCTCTAAGCTACTGGAGCCGCTCTTTCACACCAAAAGAAAAGGGAGATTCAAGCTATTAATAATTTGGAGGGAGTTCAGAGCATGACGACATGTGCCTATATCTCACTGTTAGAAACAATGAGCCGCTTGTACAGAGACCGCAAGACCTGAGATCTTCCTCCTCAAATCACATCTATCTATCTATCTATCTATCTATCTATCTATCTATCTATCTATCTATCTATCTATCTATCTATCTATCTATCTATCTATCTATCTATCTATCTATCTATCTATCTATCTATCTATCTATCTATCTATCTATCTATCTATCATCCATCCGTCTGTCTGTTCCACCCACCCGCCCATCCGTCGGTCAGTCCATCTATCTAACTTTCACTACTTTTTATTGTTCATGTTCTAATGTTTTCCCCTCTTCTGTTCCCTTGCTATTTCACACTTTCTTTTGCATATATTTTCTTTAGATTTGTTCATACTGTCTTTCAAATCTTCCTTTTGTAATCGTTCTTTATTTCAGACCCTTTGCTCTTTTCACCTTCTTTTTAAACTTTTTCACTTTTTTATTCCTTCTTGCACATTTTCTTTCAATCTATCACTCTCACATTTTTTATTTCACTTCTGCTTTCTCACATTCTTTCCTTCTTAAATTGGCAAAACATCTATTTAGAAAGTAGCAAGAAATAGCTGCAAGTGATCATCAAGCGAAAGACTGTCATAAAAAAAAACTATGTGTGCTTTATCCCTCTCAGATCAGGATCATTCATATCTCATTTTGACTGTCGACATATTTTATCATTCTGGTATCGGCACTGAAACCAAGTCAGTTTTCATATGCAAACTCTGTTACACTTAAAATGGTCAGTCAGCCCTGATAACTCAATCTGCAGTCAAGGGTTTAACTGTCCGAGGGGCTCTGCAGAGCGGCCTTATGTAATGTGGATATGATGTTATGTGCTGTAATGGTTTTAAGTGGTGGAGGGCGGGGGAAGCCCATTCTCTCATCACTGCACTGACTTCTTTGTTTACACACCACCATATGATGTTACATAACTGAGGCTGTTGCCACGGCAACTGCCTGACTCCCACGCCCCGCCCCTCCTTCTTTCCTGCAAACGTCCCTCCACTCCACACCACGTTCAAACAAAAGGGCTGAGACTCATTTGCCCCGCATCTAAGAGAGTTGAGCAACTTAAAACTCTGGATATTGGTCGTCCATAGTTCTGGAATGTGTTTTTCCCATTTATAAAGTCCTTGTTGGCATCCCCGCCCCCCATCCCAGAGATCCCAGTTCGAATCCCGCTCAGAGTTTGGTGCCGTTACCTGGATAGGAGTTAGGCTTAGGGGGGTGAGTGTAACATAGGCCAGTAAGAGCTGTGTGTGTTTAATCCCCTGACTTCAAGAGGTGCGTTAGCGACTGAAGTGGCTGCAGTCTTTTATTACTTGTTAGCACCGGAGACCCTGGTTCGAGTCCCGCTCAGAGCAGGTAGAGTAGGACCGGTTAAATTTGGTGCCATGACCCGGATGGGAGTGAGGTTTAGGGGGTGCTGTAATGTAGGCCAGTAAGAGCTGTGTGTATAAACCTCACTTCCCTGGCTTCAAGAGGCGTGCTAGCGACTGATGCGAACGGCTGCAGTCTTTAGCGTCCTTGTTATAGACCCCGGTTCGAATCCCGCTCCGAGTGGGTAGAGTAGGACCAGTTACAGTTGCACATCTGACAAATAAATCTTTAATTTCAGAATTAAAATTACTGTTAAAACACATGGTAATACCATTGTCTAAAACAAACAATAATGTGGTATACTTTATTACTAAGCAATGTAAATAAGTACTGTAATAAGTTCTCATGTTATAGAAAAGAAAGTCCTCTAATATCGGCAACCAAGACCACAGTATTGCCATTATATTCCTGCTGTTAAAATCTGCTTACATCTCAGTGGCGTGAAATTTATTCATAAAAACGTGCCTGTGGGATCAACAAACAACACTGTATTTGGGAAAACCTTGGAATATCCCAAACAGTTCTAATGAGAAAAGGATGGCCGCTCTCTGTATACACAAGCGTGATATCAATAGCAACTTTGTGAATCTTTTTACGAGCTCGTGGCTGTGTGATCCTCGTTTTATTACTGCACCAAGGTCACTTACTTTCCGGTTCTCTTCACTTTTCTGTCTTGTCCTCTCTGGGGTCCTTCCTCATCTGTCTTCACTCTGTGATCTGACCTAAAGCAACAGTGCTAAGTGCTTTTTCAGACAGCCGTATTTCCTCCGTACTTCATTCATCTGGCATTTGACCTCTATTCCCAGCCATCTGCTAGACTGTTGCATTACGTGTGATTTCACTCCGGACAGCAGTGCAGGTGTTCATAATGCATGCTGCTTTCCGTATGGATTCAATCAATTAAGTTCCATTTAATCTGCCTCTCTTGATTTATTTCTTTACTTTTTTTTTAGAACGGTCTTGATTCCTCTTCAGCTTTACGGAAATCGTTCCCAAGGTTTTGATGTCTTTTGTGCAGACTTGTTTCATTGCGTGCTTGTAGACGTAGCCCACAGGTGGCTCTGCCGATATGATTCAGACACTGACGCATTGGCCCGCTGGCGAGAGATGTTTGTATTCAAGAGTGTTAAGATTGGATATGGTGCGTATATAGGCTATATATTTGTCTGTGAGGAGAGAGTCTTCTGACAAATTTTTTAAAAATTTAAAAACTGGCCCAATCCCATGAAAATACACTGCCCGGCAAAAACCAAAGTCGCTGTTTTAAATAGCCAAATGGTTAAGAGTCAATGACTGAATCATTATTGCGGTAGTTATGGTGTTTCTAGCATGTTATATATGTTTGGCAACAGTTCTTCTAACACTAATTGATGAAGTGTGTAGTTTTTCATTCCTTAAGCAACCATGTAGGAAGACACATCGTGGCCACATTCCAGGATGACAATGTCAAGATTCATCAGGCTCAAATAGTGAAAAAATGATTGGGAGGATTTTCACCTAGACCTTACATTCATTGAAAGTCTTTGGGATGACACTTTACAGAGTGCTGGACTCTTGCATTGGCAATACAAGATCTTGACCAAAAAGTCACGTGTTACGATGTTATTTCCTACATGGTTTCCTACGTGGTTGTGTAAGAAATCAAAAGCTCCAACAAGGATCCAATCATTGACTCTTAAGTATTTGCCTAATAAAATCCAAACAGTGACTTTTAATTTTGGCCAGGGAGTATATGTGGATGTGATGTCAAGTTTTTCTCAATTACTTTGGCTCATTTTTTGAAACCGTAAGTGCAATTGTCTCATTTATTCTTCAGAATAATTTAGCCAATGCCACCTGGACATTTTTGTTATATACAAATTGCGGATTTACCTTACACACAAAATTGGAATATCCCATAAAACCTTTGTGAATACATTTTACATTTACATTTATGCATTTGGCAGACGCTTTTATCCAAAGGTGTGGATGATTGCCACCCTGAAGCAACATGGAGTAAAGTGCCTTGCAACATGGAGTAAAGTGCCTTGCTCAAAGACACACTGGTGGTGACCTGGGATCGAACCAGCAACCTTCTGCATGTCAGTTAGGTGGTTTAATCCACTGGACCACCATCTGCCACCATCTGAATAAAGCAGCATTTCCATCCCACCATTGCTCAAGAGAACAAAATCCTGGGAAATTGGCACAAAATATCTGTAATAAAAATGGAAGTTGCCTCGATCGGGGAAGAAACTGTGGCTCTTTTTTCCTACATCATAAATGACTTGTGTCATCTCAGAGAGTGCAGATGAAATGCGATAAAAGACAGACTTTGGCTCAGGCATTTCAAAATGATCAAACCAACATTTGAGATGCTGTGAGATTTGATTAGTCTGCTAGTTAGTCATCCAATCACATCCTCTACTGAGGCAAAGTCACGTTTTTTGTTGCACATCGAGGGATTGTATGCGCCTCAATTGAGTGCATACGACATACGTCATTGCCATCCAGCATTTTTTTATGCAATATCCCAAAATGTGCATAAAAATAGGCAGATGGAAACAAAGCTGTCAGCCCAAATAACAGGGAGTGTTCTCAGAACTTTGGCTAACAAAGTTATGAACAAACATTATTCCATTTACATTTAAAGAGTTATCTGGTCTTTGATCATTTTCACAAAAAGTTAGCAAAACAATCCTTATTTATTGCTCGCTTTATTTCTGAATTTAGTGGAAGATTCGTGGAACATTTTTAAAAGTTACTACTTGTCTCAAAATGTTTCAGGAACATTCAAAAGTAACATTCCCATAATGTTTGAAGAATGGAATGTTCTCTTAATATTCCAACATCCAAGTAAAAACGTTTTTATAACATTTCAAAAGCTGCACGCTTTGACCATTCAGAGAACATTTAGAAATAACATTTTTAAAACTTATATTCCATAATTAAATATTCTTAGAACATATTTTTGTTAGTTGGGAGTTTTATCTAGCTATATGCTTTGTATGTATACAGTAGCCTACATTTATTTTTGTAGAAATGTGTTACATGCCTAAACAGAAAACATTCCACGCCATAGATATTTGGAATATACATGTATGTCTCACAGATTTTGCAGTTTCTGCTTTGGCACATTTTTGTCTTAACATTCTCTAAAAAGTAAATGCAATTGCCACAACTGTTTGCTGGAACATCAGAACTCTATTGCATGTCTGCAAAACAAACAAAAAACATTTAATTCATGCTTCAAAACCTAGTTTTTGTGTCAGTAACTTAACCAATGACATCAAAATAAAAAGTGTTTTTTCTCATCGTGTGTGGTCAAAAAGTTTACATGTTTTTTCACCATGGAAGTATTTGTTATATATGAAGACTTCAGATTCAAAAGCCTTTAAGTCCATCTGATGTTTTTCTTTAAAATAAGAATTTTTGTCAGGCTCCTATGTATAGGTTTCTATCTAAGTACCCGTTCTTCTAAATGGGCTGGAGCATTCACTCAGTATCATCATCTCTTTTTTGACCAAAGTGGCTTTTAGAGGCTTTTGCATCTGAACTGATACAATTTTCATGTTTTTTTGTTGTTGATATTTTTCTATGATAGTTTTGTCTAGCTAGTTGAGCTTTTCAGATACAGATTTTATCATTAAGTTAAACTTTACTGGGAATACTGAAGTACACCAAAAGAAAAAGAAAATGTTCACTTATACATTTACTTTTGCAGAAATGTACATGTAAACAAAAAATTTACAATTGTGCTCATTTTTAAACACATTATTATGTCTTCCCGTAATACCACCACAGACCACACATAACTTCCTCCTCTTGAATTTACAGTTTACATGTAACAAATACTAAACCGAAAAAAAAAGTTGCTGATGCAACCACGCCATTATAACTTGTTTCTACAACGCGTTGAGCTCGCCTGTCAAGTCAAGTGTCGTGTTTCACACTCATTTCATCACAAGTACCAACTGAGCTCCTAAGCAAGTTTTAGCATCAGACAATCCATAAATATAGAGCTGGTTATGTGATGCAAAAATTTTAATGCATACAGTACGATGGTAACATTGTTTTGAGGTTAAGGGACACAGCGACAAGTCTTTATTAATTGATAATCTGCCCCTTTAATCATCATTTGTGTGAACAGGGATAATAGTTGTTCAAGAGTTTAAGTGGTTTAAACACAAAATCAAAATGGACTAAAAATGGACTGTAAAAATACTTAGCATTTGCATTCCTATATGGCTACCAATGGAAATGTCCCATTCAGCATGGCAGACTGAAAAATCTTTAGCCTAAATGTCCTGAAAAAAAAATGTCCTGTTTTTTTTGGGGGGGAGAAACCAACCAAACCATTCTGAGGGGGAAAATAAATTTCCTTCTTTTCCATCTGTAAGTGACTGGAATGTCATTAGAAGAAAACTTAAAACAGGAAAGCACTGAAAATGGGTAGCCAATGAAGAATTAAAGTGCTTCTTTATGGCATCAAATAACTTCCATGACTTTTTTAATATTTCCAATTTTAAGAAAAGTTAGACACAACATTTAAACAACAGTGAGGCAACATTAATTTCCAGAAGAACCAGCAGGCAGATTGTCGAAGTGACGTCTCAATGGAACATGCCTGATAAAGACCTTTACAGATAACTCTGTGGAGAGTCAGGAAAATATCAGCCTGAGCTTTTCCACTCACTCCCAAATGAATATAAATCAAGTCACCCTACATTTCAGTTTGATTCAGGTTTGTGGTTTGCAAAATTCCAGCCACATCCAAATGAATTGTTCCAAAACAAGTAGAACTAGACAGCATCTGAGGCCTGCTTTCGAGTCGTCCCACAGCTTGTAAAACAGTTGTTTACAGTAATGCACTTTTAAAAAGTTATGGTGCGTTCTGAAGAGTTTAATTAAACTCATATGTAACCGGTCCTACTAGACCCGCTCCGAGTGGGATTCAAAACCGGTGTTTTCGGCATGCAAGGCGGCGTGCTAATAACAAAGAAGCTAAAGACCATAGCCTCTAACATCAGTCGCTAGCGCACCTCTCAAGGCCAGGAGAGTAAGGTTTACACACACAGGGTAGACTTTGGCCTTCCGTGCACCGTCAGTACTGTGCACAGTCGTCGAAGAAGAGAGCGGAAAGAGTCATTCAAAAACAACACGCTTGAAACAGTAGGAGGAAAACACTACAATGGGCGGCAAACTTGATGAGCATTTGTGCATTGTTATTTCTTCTAAACTATGTTGCAATGATTGATCAACAACTTTTATTCTGTGACCCTGCTGAGTGAATGTCCTGTTGATGACAACTCAGTGCTGCCCTCCTGTGTTTAGTAGAGTATATAAAATTGCCCATCCGCGGTAGAGTATACTATGAAAGCTGTGCGGACACGACTGCGCACGAGACGTAACCGGACGCGGAATTTGATGTATGGCGTTACTGGCCTATGTCCGTTACACCCACCTCCCTAAACCTCACTCCCACTCGCATCACGGCACCAAATGTAACCGGTCGTACAACAAGGATGCTAAAGACTGCAGCCACTAGCGTCAGTTGCTAGCACGCCTCTTGAGGCCAGGGAGTGAGGTTTACACGCACAGCTCTTAGTGGCCTACGTCCGTTACACATATATTTGCTTAAATGATGCGAAATTCTAATGTTTATTTAAGATTTCCACTGTAAATGCGATTTCCACTGTAAATGTGCGATTACACTGTAAATGCGATTTTAAGATTTCCACTGTAAAAGCGATTTCTACTGTAAATGCGATTGCTGTTTGTTTTTACAAACTGAAGGAGGAGTTAAAATGAATGTCTCTGCCAACATGCCAGACCCACAGCAGGTCTTTAAACTTAATCCAAGTTGCTCAAGCAAAACTTTCTTAATATTGCTTCAGTTCAAGGAACCCATGAAGCTATCGGTTTAGCTATTACTATTAGTAATAGCTAAACCGATTGCTTCATGTGATCCTTGAACTGAAGCAATATTAAGGAAGTTTTGCTTGCTCTTAAATCATCAGAAGGGATCTGGAACGGTGCCGAAACCCTGCCAGCAAGAAGAAAAGAACATTATTACCCATCCTGGATTTAGAGGGTGAATCCCGTTGCTCTGGGGAGACTTCTGCTGGATCATACATCAGCTGATTTATGGTCCACACACAACGTCTAATAATCCTCCTCTAGCTCCACAGCTCAAGGGACCAGAGCGCTGCCACATACCTGCAGAAAGGGCATCATCTCTGGGTAACTGTCTGTGAAACGCCCCCGCTGGAAGCACAATGCCAATCGATGAAGGTGCTTTACCGCTGAGCAAGAAAGTTCTGGAGACTTCAGCGCTAATGGGAGAGAGAAGAAAGGAAATTACAGTGGATTTCAGAAGTGCATGTAACACAAGAAAATATGCAACATATTCGTGCCTCTACGATTTGTCCCTTACATGCCCTCCTACAGAGATCTTCACTCTAAAAATAAAAACCAATATGGAGGAGACTTCAGGGTTCATTTAAAAAAAAAAAAACGTTTTAACAGAAACAGGCCAAGTTAGGAACCTTTCTGCTACAACAAAGATTATAAAAAGAAATGGTATGGGAAATAAAGGGACCATTATATTAATTTTTAGATTTAAACCAATGACTCCCTTATATCAGTTCCAGATCTTCAAAATACATTGCTAAATAATACTGTAAATACTTTAGAGAGACAAAATATATTTATAAATATTATAAATGTGTAAAATATATTTATATAGTTGTGATATTCATTTCATATAATTCTGTGAAAGAACATTACATATTGATGACACTTTCACCTTTATTATGATAAGAAATAGAAACCAATGTCACCAGACAGGCAAACAATTGAAACTATAAAAACAGAACCCACCTCAGACTGTCGTAAACTTGAAACTGATTATGTGGTTACGTTTTCTGTCAACAAGTTCATCCAAAAATGTTTACTCACCCTTGTGCAGTTCAAAACCTGTATGTTATTTTTCTGTTTAACACAAAACAAAAGAATATTAATAAACATTAATATCTTCTTCATACATCAGCATATTGTGTTCATATTGTGTCATGACCCAACAAAAATAACAAATAACATCCTAGAGAACAATGTTGTGTGCAACATTGCAAGTTTTCAAGATGCACTATGCTATATTTGTCTGACAAAAAACAGACCCATATTTTAGTCGTTGTTCCCTTCTTTCCCCTCGTTTCTCTGAGATCTCATTCACAGTAAAACTATTGTTGGTCAGAAAAGCTGTTTGAAGACTGCATGTGGTCAGCATTTAGGACTGAAACAACATTTTATTTTTTTAGGTCAACTACTTGTTCAGTCCTTGTCCACTTACGTTTCGCTCGTCTCCAGTGTGTGCTCTGGCGCCTCCTGTGGGCTGTAGGCGGAAAACGCTTGTGTTTATTTCACGAACCTGAAGGGTCTTCTTGTATAATGAGTCACATGAGATTACAGCCCTGGTTTAGATGCTTGCATCATGTACATTATTGGTCTCTACGGTCTGTATTTAAAGCAAAACAGCACAATATCTGGTTAATAACTTGAGCTATTTTTCCATTTCATCCAAAGTCCAGTACAAGTAGGCCTATTTCTCATTCTCTCACACAATCCAATTTTTTGCAAGTAGGCTTTGCATGTTGTTTTATACTTCCATTCTATAGTACATTTAAAAAAAATGTATGCAACTGTTTTTAAGCCCTTGTTTTTAGTGACACCGTTAAGTGAACTTTTTATGTTCGTTTCCAGCTGTTCACACATTGACAATAAAAATGAATACATGAAAATTCTTACAGTCCATTTAAACTTATTTTACAGTGCAGTGATTCTCAGCTGGTTGTCACATTTCAAAAATACAATTGCAAAAATACAAATGCAAAATGCAAAAATGAATATCAATATAATTGGGCCCAAGAATAAATATGGTTACATTGCAATGGAAGAGATTTTCTTGAAAATAAATCTTTGTCATGTCAGACCATGCATCCAATCCAACAAAACAAAGTTTTTCACTTGATTTAATTCAGCGCTGATGAATTAAACATGGCGATGGCTGCCGCCCACTCTTGGCGTTAGGTAATACCAGTGGCGCGTGGAGACCGTATGCTCCTGAGAGCATGTGTGTATGTGTGTGTATTTTTACCCAGACTAGGGAGCGTATGCGGTGATGACTCACACCCTTTCACTTTGCTTTTACCCCCCTCGATACCGCCTGGAAGAAATGTTGGTTTAGGCATCTGAATCTGAATGATTCCTTTTTATGTTGTCATTGTGTTTCTTTTATATCTAACTTCCTTATGATGTTATTTAATTGACCTCTTTGCCACTCTACCTGCTACAAAACGCTAAAGTTATTGAGAATTAGGGGTATTTGCAATTACACGGAAAAAAAAACTGTTGTAGGATTTTCACTCAGAAATAGCTAATAGGCTACATTTCCACCAATTAGCTATTACAAAGAAACGTTAAGCAACACATATAATTTTTATTCACAACTTTGAAATGAGTATTATTTTTTCAGTGTGAGTCCTGATACAGTTCAGATTCAAACAGTCTCAAAAACATACGCAATGTGAACGCAAATGCTTAAATGTCTGAGTATGGAAGATTGTTTCCGCCATGGCATAAAGAAATTTAAAAGATAATTGCGACTTTTTCTCTCTCAATTCTGGCTTTTTCTCACAATTGCGAGACATAAACTCAGAATTGCAGATAAGCTCACAACTCTTACCTTTTTCGCTATTTTTTTAGAATTGTGAGATATGAATTCGCAATTGTGAGTTATAAAGTCAAATTCTGAGGAAAAAAATACACACGTCTCAAATAAATTGCTCAAAATTGCACAATTCTGACTTTGTAACTCACAATTTCGAGTCCAGAACTGTGTCCTGTCTTGCTTGCACTCGAGACGGTGAGTCTTCACTCTTATTGGTTTGCTGCTCATTTGCGTAAAGTCGACATTTCTGAACTTTTGTCTCGTCGTGCTTGACACCCATTCTGCCGCCAACGGTCAGTGTCGCTCGAGTTGGCAGTCGGTGTGAAAACTCGCAATTGTGAGTTTACGCCTCGCATTTCGGACTTTTTTCTCAGAATTGTGAGATAAAAAGTTGCAATTACTGATTTTTTAAATCGTTTATTCCGTGGCAGAAACAAGCTTCCATATCTGAGTAAATGTCAGTGCAACGCAATATGAATTGCATTCTCAGCATTGCATCAAGGGGCGCTATAGGGGAGACCGGGGATGGTTGTAACATTTTTGCCATTTCTGTCTATATCTTAGAGTACTTTTAAGCCAGTGTGTTCAAAATGTTATTCAAACTAGTCACAAGTGTCTGCTATTAAATAAGATTGATATTATCTTTGCAACACAAACAGAAAATGCATGGTTTAGTTTCAAACACGAGGAGTGAAATGTTACAAAATTCACCCCATAGTCTGGGTCAGTTGTAACATACCCTGGGGTTAGATGTAACATAATGAAATAAGGATTATGCTAAAAAAATATTTTGAAAGCTTTTTATTGAACACTGACCAGTCATCAGTCATCTCAATCATTGTAATTGACCATAATAATTTGAACTTGAACACAAACATTGTGTGTAAGCATGATTGTTACAGTCAGTCATAGTATTGGCCATAGTAAAATATTGAAATTGAACACTCGAACGTGTGTGTGTGTGTGTGTGTGTGTGTGTGTGTGTGTGTGTGTGTGTGTGTGTGTGTGTGTGTGTGTGTGTGTGTGTGTGTGTGTGTGTGTGTGTGTGTGTGTGTGTGCGTGTGTGTGTGTGTGTGTGTGTGTGTGTGTGTCTGTGTGTGTGTGTGTGTGTGTGTGTGTGTGTGTGTGTGTGTCTGTGTGTGTGTGTGTGTGTGTGCGTGTGTGTGTGCGTGTGTGTGTGTGTGTGCGTGCGCGTGAGTGACTCTGAGACTCTCAGTCATAGTAATTGACCATAATGAATTGAACTAACATTTCATTATTGTTACAACTAACCCAGAGTCATGTAGCCATGAACTAGCTCACATTACAGCTAACAACTAAAACATTAGCACTAACAACTTGCAAGAAAAATATCTACACAGACACATGATAAACATAATTTAAATTTGATGAGTTTAACTACAAAGCAGAAATTCCCATAACAAAAATAAAAAGAAGTAAAAAAGTTTCTTACCTCAAAATTGTTTTTTTCACTCTAACATCTGCTATGTCTCCCACAGAACTCTACTTTATCACATATGGAATAAGGGCTAAATTTAGCATGTGCAAAGTGAATTGGGTGATTTGTAACTAGTTCCTGGTTGGACAGATTGGAGTTGTTACAACTGACCCGTGTTACAACCATCGCCAGTCTCCCTATTGAGTGTAAGTCCAAAACTGTCTTCTTCTATGCTTCATTTTTCTCTTGCAGATCAACTACTGTCATGCAGTTTAATAAAATTTCGAGCAAGTTAGTTCAAGCTTGGTTGAGCCATCTGCCTTATGTAATCTTGGTTATCCTGACCATTCTTCCTTAAGAAAAAAACGATCTAATCAGGGCTTTCCAAGGGCTCATGATGGAAAGGTCAGTGGAACTGCTTGGAATGTCTTGGATATAAACAGCACCTCTGTTGCAGCGAGCGAAGGGTGGCAGGGAGACGCCAAACCTGCGGAGAAACATCGCTGACGGCTCATTAGAACAGCCTGAATGCCCCATCAAAATGTCAGGGCCAGGTCAGACCGGAAGGTGAGATCCGTGAGCTGATGTCTGGGGAGGTCTGATAGAGCTGAGCCATTGTGAAGGTTTGGGGACCTGCACCTCACACACCGCTGCTGAGGATCCACACACGCTTGGCATTTCACACGCTCACAGAGAACCAAAAAGGTTACATAACTGATGGAGAGAATCTGGGAAAAGTCAGAGCTGGGTTGCTGTTTTAAGAATTGATGAGGACGTGGAGATCATGTGCTTACAAAGACTCTTTTAAGAGAAGATTTTTTTTCTCAAAAATGGTCTTGTAGCAAATCTCCTGCCAACTGGCAATAATAATGTTATATTATCTAACAACTCTCATTTTAATGGAAGCCAATTTCTGCTACATAAGAAAAATTATAAAAATAATAATCATGCTCTGGTAAATTGTAATGACATAAAAAGTAGAAATTATGACATACTAAGTCATATTTATGGGATGATGACAAAAACCAAATGACAGTGACAAAGTGTTTAATCTCAAAATGAGATTAAAAGTCAAAATTCTGATTTAAAATGTCATAATTATGATATAAAAAGCTGAAAATATAACAAACTAAGTCATAAGTCACAAATATGACATAAGTCAAAACTGTGACTTTAAAGTCAAAATGATGACAAAAAAATCTAAATGTGATAAAGTTGAAATGATAACATTAAGTCATAATTATGAGATAAAAAAGACGAAACTGACAAATTCAAGTCCGAAATATGACACACTAAGTCAAAAAGTCAAAATTATGACAAACTAAGTCAATTTTATGAGAAGGTCAAAATGATGACAAATGTCCAAATTCTGATTTAAAAAGTCACAATTATGATATAAAAAGCTGAAAGCAATAACATACTAAATCATAATTATGGCATAACAGGTCATAATTATGAAGTTGAAAAGACAATATTATGACAAATTAAGTCATACTTGTGAGGTTAAAAAGTTAAAATTATGGGGAAAAAAGTTAAAATTATAAAATATTGTCATAATTATGAGATAAAATGATGAAATAATGACAAATTAAGACAGAATTATATGAAATATGAGAAATATGACTTTATATGTCACAATTTTTCTACTTTTTATACATTTACAGAAGCATTTTTTTCTTATGTGGCAGAAATGGGCTTCCATACATTTTAAAAAGCAATATCACACTATATTATTTTCTTAAAGCTAAAATACATTATTAATTTCTTTTGACAGTCTGATTAAACATGCATCTAGCAAAAACGATTGCACTGAAGGTGTGTGCGTTTGATCAGTTCCTGCGTTCCCTGAATGGAACCCATGACCTTGATGCTGCTCTTCTGCATGAGCTACAGGAATGCTCTCATATCTCAGAATGCAAACATATCTCAGTCCCAAGTCATTTAACATGTTCTGTATCACATGAAAATGTGGCTTACCCTGCACACATCCTCTTAATATTTCTCCAACATTTTCCTTTTTATTAAACAATACCGTCTCAGTAACTGTGAGGGATCCAAAGAAAATGACTCTGGTAGTGATGTGTTCCTTCCACTTATAACAACTTGACCTGAGCGCCTTAGATCGGCTAATTCTTGGCAGCAAACAAATGGACGCTTCTCTCACTGTGTGGCTTCATAGAGAGCGAGTGCGAGGGCCGCAGCCACAGTCGCCCCCTTGTGGTGATTTCTGGACAACACGGAATGTTTGTATTCTGCAAAAACTATTTGAACAAATTCAGCCACAGGGTTATTATCGTTAACTAAAACTAAAACTAAACTAAACAGAACAAATGACAGCATATTATTAAATAAAATTATATATATATATATATATATATATATATATATATATATATATATATATATATATATATATATATATATATATATATATATATATATATATATATATATATGTATGCCAAAAAATATTAGATTAGTTGAAATGATTACAGATAGTAATTGACAAAAATCTAAATGATAAGATGAAGCTGAAATTGTAACATTAACATATGCTGTAAAAATATGAAATTATGACTTTTTATGTCAAATTTTATTTAATGATTAATTGACAAAAATTTGATTCAAAAGTTTTGACAAGTCATAAGGATGACATACTAAGTCATAATTGAGGTTAAAAAAGTCAAACTTATGCCTTAAAATAAAAAAATATGACATAACATTAGCTAATAATTATGAGTTAAAAAGATGAAATTATGTCAAATTAAGTAAGAACTATGTCAATTATAAGATTAAAAAATCGAAATTATGGGATAATTATGACTTTGTAAGTCAATTTCAACTTTTTACCTCATAAATATGACATATAAAAAAGATTATAAGTCTAAAATATAAACATACAAACTCATTCTAAATATGAATTAAAAACTATAATAGTATCTTAATTATAACACAACACATATCAAAATGTTTGAATGTCATTGCATTAGAATGTAACACCAAGTGGCAAAAAATATTTCACAAACAAAAAAAAAATGTGTTAGGTTTCATATGAATAAATATTCGGACATTCGTTTGAAATGTCTAAATATAGCCATGTCTAAACATAAAGGCCAACAGCTTTTTCTGAAAAGAAGCTGATTATTATGCAACTGACATTTTTTAAGTCTTAAGGGACCGGCCCTGAATTTTCCAGAACAAAGGACAAATATGCAGGTAAAAGTCAAAGCGAGTGATTTTTATTTCAGCATTTTCTCAGTGACACGTGTCTCGGAGGTCTGTGGCTGGCGCCGGGACAGCAGGTGACAACTGACCTGTCATCGCACGCGACCGCCCGCTGTTGTCCCGACAGAGCGCTCACTCCCCCGAGGAGCTGAACAAAGGAGAGGCACCTTGTTCGGCGCCTGCCGAGGGGCGAGGATGCTCCATTGTTTGCATTTGGCTGCAGAGGCCGGCGAGAGCGCACTATGAAACAATGGAGCAGAGGACCGAGGCCCTGCTAAAAATAGTGTGATACACTGACCATCATAAATCCCCAGTTCATTGTGAGCTTTGGTGGGGCAGAATCACACACTTCTGAAGACCTGGAGCCTCAGCGTCACGCAGCTCAAAGCTTCCAGGCAGGAGTTTATCATTGAAGATGGTTTATAGGCCGAGGGGTCAGGTCTGCTTGCAGACGTTGTTTCCTCATTTTTTCCATTCCAAGTTCAAGAATGCAGGAAGTTCTATAGTCTGGATGCCTTCTAGACACGAGAGCACGTCTTACCCATGATATAGGCCCATTTGAGTGCTCATAAATCAGATTTACAGCATAAAACTACCTTATTTGGAAATCCACAGATTAATTTACACTTTAGGCTCTTCAGATATGAAAATAAGATATCGCAATATTGTGTTGGTCCCCCTTTTGCTCTGACCCGTCGAGGCATGGACGCCACTAGACCCCTGAAGGTGTGCTGTGATATCTGGCACCAAGATGTTAGCAGCAGATCCTTTAGTCCTGTAAGTTGCGAGGTAGGGCCTCTATTGATCTGACTTGTTTGTTCAGCACATCCCACAGATGCTCGATTGGATTGGGATCTGGGGAATTTGGAGGCTAAGTCAATACCTCAAACTCATTGTTGTGTTCCTCAAACCATTCCTGAACCATTTTTGCTTTGTGGCAGGGCACATTATCCAGCCACCAGGGAATACCGTTTCCATGAAAGGGTGTCCATTTCTTCTGATCATCCTTCAGATGGTTCTACACCTTCATTTGAGTCCAGCTGTGTTTAATTATACTGATTGGACTTGATTCGGAAAGCCACACACCTGTCTATATAGGGCGGCAGTGGCTCAGTGGTTCATGTAGATTGTCTACAAACCGGAAGGTTGGTGGTTCGATCCCCGGTTCCACCTGACCAAGTGTCAATGTGTCCATGAGCAAGACACCTAACCCCAGCTGCTCCCGACGAGCTGGATGGCGCAAATGCAGTCCATTTACCATTTACCATATAAGACCTTACAGCTCACAGTGCATGTCAGAGCAACTGAAAATCATGAGGTCAAAGGAACTGCCTGAAGATCTCAGAGACAGAATTGTGGCAAAGCACAGATCTGGCCAAGGTTAAGGTTCCTAAGAACACAGTGGAATCCATAATCCTTAAATGGAAGCCTCTCCTCAGTGCAAGACACATGAGAGCCAGCATGGAGTTTGCTAAAAAAAACACCTGAATGACTCCAAGATGGTGAGAAATAAGATGTTCTGGTCTGATGAGACCAAGATAGAACTTTTTGGCCTTAATTCTAAGCGGTATGTGTGGAGAACCAGGCACTGCTCATCACCTGTCCAATACAGTCCCAACAGTGAAGCATGGTGGTGGCAGCATCATGCTGTGGGGGTGTTTTTCAGCTGCAGGGACAGGATGACTGGTTGCAATCGAGAGAAAGTTGAATGCGGCCAAGTACAGGGATATCCTGGACAAAAACCTTCTCCAGAGTGCTCAAGACCTCAGACTGTGCCCTAAGCACACAGCTAAAATAACGAAGGAGTGGCTTCACAACAACTCCGTGACTGCTCTTTAATGGCCCAGCCAGAGCCCTTCCGTACCCACTGTATGTATATTGTGCATCACAAATATCATGGGCTGTCTTGGATATTTATCAGACTGATAATTAGACTGTCAACGATAATAATTAAAAATAAATCACTTGTTTATTATCTAGTTCCATATCTCAAATATGTAGATGTTGTCTTTTAAAAGTTAAATGCTATTACACTCACAGAGTCACAGATGAAAAACTGGTTGAGCTGGTTGAAACTGGATGAAGTGAAATGTCCTCAGTGCCCTTTAAACCATCACACTGTACGTGTGCCGAACCAGAACAGACTGGTTCGGCACAGAGAAGTGCTCCAGAGAAAGTCACTTCTTGTTTTTGTTTTGATATGAAATCATTCACTGTACTGTTGCTCCTCGATAATGAATCTGTTTTTCTGACCCACTGTTCAATTCTTTAAATTCCAGTAGGGTTGAAGGAAACGTCTTTTCTTGAGTAGATCACGTTACAGCAGTTTCCTGCTGTGTTCCCAACATTTCCAGGTCAAACACATTCACAATAAAGTCAGGCCGCACCGCTGTTTCGGCCGAGGAGACGGGAATCTGAACACAAACTACAGGAACAAAACAAGATATCGATGACAAACTGCTTTCCAATGCCACTGAATGATAATATGTGACAAATGAACTTCCAGTCCACTTCATTTGACCTCAAAAACACATAAAAGCGCATAAACACATTCATAGGAAGAAACATTACAAAAGAGGTCTCGGTTGTTTCCCTTAGACAACAATGAGACTGAATGCCGATCAAATGGATCTGATACAGTGTTATTTTAGGATTTATACACTAGTATAATATTAATTACTTTTAATTAGCTTTGTTTTCATATTTTCAGTTTTCATTGTAATGTTAGTCATTTTTCTTTGTGCCTGTATTTTTTAAATATTTCTATTAAGCTACAATTTTATTTATTTTAAGTTTTAGTAATGTTAAACTTAACCTTATTTCAGTTAGTTTGTCATGATATTTATTTTATTTCAGATATATTTCAATTAATAGTTTTATTTGTAGTTAACAATAACACTTTTTTGAGAACAATAAATAATGGCATATGGCATTTTCACACATTTTTGGGTGAGCTATCCCTTTAAGAGAAACGTATGAGACAAATTTGATATGCAGATGAAACAACTCAATGAAATGCACAATTAAAAAATTGACAGTTCTTTTTTAAATTAAATATATCACTATTTATTATTGGTATCATCACCAAAATAACTTCCCCTCCCTCTTGCAGCGACATCTCATCTCTTCTCTGTTGATGTGTTTACTGGCACGAGGGCGGGGAAACCTGTCACTCACAAGAGATCAACCAATAGCAAACCACAACCATTCTACCATCCAATCAAATCCCCAAGGACAAACTCAAGTCCAGCCCTACATTTGTTCTTGTTTGAGAAGCTGTTTCACTCGGATATATGTCACAATAGGAAAAAGAGTCTATTGCAACTTCCGTTTCATGCTTTTAAAGAGAGACGTTTGAACAATAAAATATTCCTCTGGGCATAAAAGATGATTCAGGCTACAGCTCTTATGAAACACTTCCTGTATCAGTACCCAGGCATGTTGCATACAGTAGAAACATTCTACCGTACCCTCGACTCCCTCCATACTTCGCTTGAAGTGTTGAAAGACTCCTTACACAGGGGCCAACTGGAGCACAGCAGAGCTGGACAGCACAATGCACACAATATCCTGGAATAAAATAACAAAATAACACAATAACAAAACCGAGCGATAATCAGCAGGGGACTTTGACTCGCAGACTAGCTGATTAAATTCCTCTGCTGTGACTCTATTGTACCATCTTGTTGAACTTCCGCAGCTGTGCTGTTAAAGTAATGAGCATTGTGCTCACTTAAAAAGGTCCACGGTGGTCTAAGCATCCAAATGGGGTAGAGGCTTCAACACAGGATACTTTGCCAGGGGACGGATACTCCAGTGGATACTCATTTTTGAGGGCTTTGATGTGGTTACGCAGCCAAAATAGGGAGTGGCGTGGCAGACAAATGACATTGTTGGGCATTGAACTAATCCATGTTTGAGTTTTGGAAAATGTCTGGGAATGGTTAGCCATCAGTTAGCATTATTGATCAGTGGCTCTGTTCCAGAACATGTGAGCCGAGTACATACTGTAGTGTAGGCCATATTTTATGGCATCACACAGCTATTTCAAAATGTTTGCAGCATAATTATGCCATGTTTTGTTTACTGCAAACATCACAGACTATGCGTGAAAATATAAGTCCTATACTTAAGTAAAATACGTAAGTCCTATAAATGCAATTATTAGTAACACATACCCACTGAGAAACAAAAATCAAAAGCATGAAAGAGAAATAAAATTTAATTTAATATATAATAATATATATAGTATATACTCTCCAACGACTTTATACAACTGTTCAACTGCTCCTTAATGCAAAAACGAATCAGCCAATCACATGATGGCAGCAACTCATTGCACTTATGCATAGACATGGTCAAGATGGGGTTCAAACTGAGCATCAGAATGGGTAAGAAAGTGACTTTGAATGTGGCAGACGGGCTGGTCTAAGTATGGGTCAGAAACTGCTGATCTACTGGGATTTTCACGCACAACCATCACTAGGGTTTACAGAGATCTGGGCAGAAAAAGAGAAAATATATCCGGTGAGCAGCAGTTCTGTGGGTGAAAATGCCTTGTTGATGCCAGAGGTCAGAGAAGAACAGCCAGACTGGTTCAGCTGACAGAAAGGCAACAGAAACTCAAATAAGAATAAGAACTTGTTAAGAACTTGTTACAACCGTGGTCTGCAGAAGAACATCTCTGAACGCACAACACGTCAAACCTTGAAGCAGATTGACTAGCAGAAGACACACCGATGCCACTCCTGTCAGCTGAGAACAGCAAACTAATGCTACAATTCACACGGGATCACCAAAATTGGACAATAGAAGATTGGAAAAATGTTACCTGGTCTGATGAATCTGGATTTGTGCTGTGACTTAATGTCAGAATTTGACATAAACAGCATGAAAGCATGGATCCATCCTGCCTTGGATCAGCAGTTCAGGCTGCGTCTGGTGTAATGGGACATTTTCTTGCCGCACTTTGGGCCTCTTAGTACCAATTGATCATCGTTTAAAAGCCACAGCTGACCTGAGTATTGTTGTGACCATGTCCATCCCTTTATGATCAAATGCCTCCACAGTCACCAGATCTCAATCCAACAGAGCAGATTTGGGATGTAGAGGAACGGGAGATTCACATCATGGATGATACAGACCAGTTTAAACCAGCTGCCATGCTTTAAAACATACCCAGAATAAGCTGGGTTTTTTTCAACAGGGAAGGTGTACCTAATAAAGTGGCCGGTGAGTGTATAGAGTTTTTATGTAAGCAACTCTGCAAGTATCCTTATAGCAAACAAGAGAAATATCAAAATGCTTTACAAGCACAGTGAAAACATTAATTGAATGGAAAAGTGAGAGAAGTGTTAATAAATATACCAATATTTATTCTATTCAATATTCATCTATTTTACTTTAGCCTAATATTGTCTCATTACCTTATTGAATAATGTTGCAAAGTCACTTTGGATAAAAGCATCTTGCGAATACAAATGCTGCCTTAAAAGCAAGGGAGTTTGCTAGTTTTGGAACACAGCCAGAGTCAGGTCGTGTGGCACAACCTCACGTCCTATATCCTCTGGCGGCCGTCATACATCCGTCTTCATGCCCGTTTTAAAGGATTTCTACCAGATTTAGTGCTCGGATTAAACAGTGGCTCTGAAAATAGTACAGTGGCGCCCTCCGGGAGGGCGGCTCCTCGTCCGCAGGTGGTAAGGGTGCGCTGGGTCTGCACGTCCACGCCAGTGTGCCTCGTGGTGGGTGCGCTGCTGAGGGAGATGAAAGGCCTCTAGACTAAATGACCCATGCAGAACTCACTTCTTGTCGCATTATATTTCTGCAACCAATGACTTATAAAAAGTAAACGAGTCAGTCTGACCTCTATTGTGATTTCTGAGTGGTTATACAATTGACATTGTATTATTCATCATGAATTCAGCAAAAAGGAGCCAAAAAGATAAAATGTCAGCCAAGACTATATTAAAACCAGACTATGTCCAGACACTGAGTCAGGATTTGATAACAATCAGTCAAATTGCATTTATTTATGCACATTGTTTTTTCTTCTTTCTAATTTTAATTATAAAATATTTCTACATTTTATATATGATTACATTTTTTTTTCAATTCAGAAAGGACGCATTAAATTGCACAAACATTCAAATAAATGCTATTTGAATTCATTTTTTATTCATCAGAATCGTAAAAAAAATTATCTCAAGTTCCACAAACACTGATAATAATCAGAAATGTTTCTTGAGCAGCAAATCCTCATATTAGAATGATTTCTGAAGGATCATGTGCCACTGAAGACTGGAATAATGATGCTGAAAATTCAGCTTTGATCACAGGAATAAATTACATTTGACAATATATACACATAGAAAACAATAATAATATTTCACAATATTACTGTGTTTTACTGTATTTTTACAGTTTATTATATATTTATTTTTCAAAATAAATGGCTTACTGTTTAATATTTATGAAGTGATTAACTTGAATTTCTGCATACACCATTTATTACTGACAAAAAGGTTTCATTTCAGTAAATGATGACCACAAGGCGACTTTTACTGCAAAACAGTTTTATTTCAACTGACCTCAGAGTGATTTACAGAGGAGCATTTGTACATAAATAGAGGTGCTGGAAAGCACAGCTGTTTGCTCATACAAAATTAAAAAAGAACTTATCATACACTATCTACACACGCCACTTCCTGCGGCGTGGCGATTAAGAAGGATTGTCAGAAATCCATTCGCACACATTTAGGAGCTGCATTTTTCCATGCAGTCACTGAGGTACAGACACGTGACAGTGCTGAACGTCTGTCACGGATGTGTCGGTATCATGTTCCTCTCTGTATTACAACATTCTCCATCTCAAGGCCTGACATCTTACCGTCCGTTCATGGCACATGCACATCTTCAAATCAAACTTTTTTTCACACATATGACTCATGAATAGCAACTGACCAATCAGCAGCTCTGAATTTGATTGGGTCATGAGGACACTCACCCCAGTCCAGCTGCAAAACTGGTATTATGACCCTCAAAACTGTGCAAAACAACAAAAAGCAAAGCTTTAGTTTTTCTATCTAAAAAAAGATGAGATACATGCAGATTTATTGTTCCCATAATCTTAAAGGCAGCTATAAAGGTGTTTCAGCACAATTCCGCTCAGTCAAACTTGATCAAAACATAAGAATCAATCAAACCTTCACGCAAAGGGAAAATACTCCATCACAAATCGGATTCGATACACTCAAACACACCTACAGCAGGCAGCAACACGGACAGCACTTCTACATGACTACAGCTTCACTCAAACACAGACACCTAAAGCTTGTGTTTCAAAAACATATGCCATGACTTTAGCCAATTATCTCTCTTTCCCCCTTCAGTTTAATGTTTTGTCCTTCCCTACATACTTGTGTTTGCAGATGAGGACTGAACCAATGAGACAGATTTTAAGGGGGAAAAAAACTGGATTCAACTGATATACGCAAATGCAAAATATTTAGCTAAAACTATGTTAAAAAGTTTATAGAATGGAATAATAGCATACTATGTAGTACACACTGTACACAGTTCCTTTTTTTGTTAAAGTAGCATGTGAAATTGTATGCTGTAGGGCAGGCTTTGTAAAAAATGTCAAATGTCACATGAACATATGTTTGATTCAGTCCTGTCCATAAAAATATTGTTATTTTGCATTTTTAATGCAATTTTGTGGTTATCATAGGGTATTTCATGCATATAGAACATTTTCATACTATGCACACTATACATTCTGCAAAATGTGTAAGATTTTCTTATTTAGTATTTAGTCCTGTTTTCCAGTAAAATCTAAACTTATCAACAACACACAAAAAATTCATACATTAACTTAAGAAGCAAAATGACAAGAAATTAAAGTCTTGTAGTCAAATTTGTATCCCTTAAAACGCCTAAATTACGCCCAATTGCTACTCAAAACTAGCCCAAAACAAGCCCAATCGTGTTTCAGGGGATCCTGGTAAAAAATCTTGTTCAGGTGGTAAAATATGCATTTTTGGCAGGATTCCCTGGTAAAATTTGCATTCTCAGGGCTAAATATCACATAATTGGGGTCGCTTCAACCCTCAGACATGAAAAACAGTCCGCGGCAACAGTGTTAAAGTATCCCAGTTCAGCCCCGACACAACGTTGCAAAACTTTTTTTAAACGGAAACGGTGGTACGTTGAACACCCTGTTCTGATGATGCAGGAGTTGCAACAATGGCAGCTGAGAAGGCCATTCTTTGTGTTCTTTTTGAATAATTTCCAGAGCCAGATGAAAACGGTAGAAATACTAATACGGCAAAACATGCTCGATGTTACAGTCACTGCCCTTGCCGTCCAGAATAAAAGAGTTATGGGATTTGTTTAAACCGTGGTTCCTAATTATTGTGATCCAACATTTGCCTCGCATTTCAGGATGACAAGACACACATGTCTTCTAATATCTTCAATTGTTGCGTATACCGAGCTGCAGCGGATACATTTGTAAACGACTTTACTTGGACCCATTGTGCAAGCTGTCTCTTTAACACTGCGCAGTTTATACATTTTGCTGTTGATTGGGCTGACATTTTTGACACGCCCACCAAACAAGTGAAAACGCATCTCAAACCCCGTCACGCACCGGTTTGAGCTTGAACGTGCCCCAGCTCAGAGATCCACTCCTTGACGATCACACATTGATTGGTTACAAAATAGTTTGTGACGTCAGAAACACCAGTGAATTAAAACTCGTTTTTGAGATTGTCTTTGGTTCACTGCAGTTTTAAGGAGAAAATACTCAGCAATGGTGTTGACGCATAAATTTGCACATGGTTTGTCTTAAAGCATATTACAAACACCACAGACAAACAACAATACAAACTTGATTTTCACCACAGAGGGAACTTAAGTCTTGTTTTTTTTTTTTTTTAGTTTATGCTTAGAACAAATATCTGCCAATGGGGTAAGATTTCCCTTTGAATTAAGTTTACTTTTCTTACCCCACTGGCAGATATTCTTTCTCTTTTAAAGCTTAAACTCAATTTAATATTTATGTCATTTTGCATATATCTTGATTAAAGAATGTGTAGATCTTTGTACTGGAAAACAAGTCTAAAGCACTAATGTCATTCCAAACAGCTACAGTAGCTAAGAGTACTTCTGGATTTCCTAATGAATCAATTACAAAGCAAATACATTAATACAAATACTTTTCCCACTCGCAGAATCCCTCATGAATAATGAATCAACACATCAGACAGAGCTACAGTCGGCTGTTCCCTCGACAGCGGGACGTGTTTGACTCTCACTCACAGTACACTGTCGCCCTCTGCAGTGCTGCTCTGGGACAGCAAGTCAACCATTAGTTGCATAAGATTGGAAATAAATAAATAGCCATTGCATCAAACGCCCTCATCAATACCTTAAACTCATTGATAACATCTGAACGCCTTTCACAGTAACAACAAAAGGAAAAATCAGCCTTTTCAGGAGTAGTTCAGACTTAAAACAGCTTCATGAATTAGTGCTGAGAAATCTGACAAGCAAAAACACATAATATAAAAAAGTCATAAACAGTTGTTTTAAAAAAAACATATTCAATTAAAAAAGTCCTAAAGCTGAAGAGATAAGGAAAACTTTGGCTTAAATAAACATAGAAGAACAGAGCAAAAGGAATCATTTCCCATGATCCTTTGTGACTTCTACGTCACTTGTTTCATACAATACATCGTTTTAGACATCATTCGCTTTGACACAACTGCCACACATGGAATGCACTGTTAATAAACAACAACAACAACAAAAAAACACATTACTTGTTTAGTAATGCTTAAATACAGAAATAGGAGGAGAAAAGATGAGTTTGATATCAGTCTTTGAAGAGATTGACAGGCTACATGCTATGAAAAATGTAAATAATACTTCAAA
Organism: Gobiocypris rarus; assembly: GCA_023029165.1. Classification (NCBI taxonomy): domain Eukaryota; kingdom Metazoa; phylum Chordata; class Actinopteri; order Cypriniformes; family Gobionidae; genus Gobiocypris; species Gobiocypris rarus. The sequence goes on along the minus strand of CM040919.1, from coordinate 34,233,486 downwards.
ATAATAAAATCATTTGCAAACTGAATGCAGTTGAGTTTGTTCTTGTTCGAAAAAATATATAACATCATCTATAAAGCCTGTATAGGGCTTTTAAAGGTATTTTAATGCATTATAAAGTTTTTCATAATACCTTAAAAATGCAACTGATCAGTTCATAAATAATGGTACCTACTACACTTTCCTACTCATAGTTATACAGCATAACATTTTACATAATACATTAAATTCTGTTTTTAATGCATTATACTCTTCATATGCCTTATACTCACACTTTGTTGTGGGTGGCTATTAGGTGGTTATAAAATTAAAATGTAATATACTTGTTTTTTTGTTATTTGTTTTTCACCCGTTAATCCGTACACCAGGTAAAAAGCATTCTAATTCAAACCTGATTTAATGAATGTTTGTTCAAATACTTATCCATAAATATTAAGAGCAATAAATAATAGTGATTCTTGCCTTGGTAACTGATAATTCTGTATAAGGCTTTATGAATATCTTTATGATGCATTACATATAAAGCTTCATAGAAAGTGCTAACAAATAAATATTAAAAAACCTAAAAATGTAATTATTTGCAAACATTTACATTCGAAACGAATCGGTGTTCATAAAAAAGAGACAAAAACAATGTTCTATCAATAATAAAGCCAGTGGCAGCAATGAGGTGTCGTAAAACACACCGCTGTCGTCACATTCCACACAGGTGAATTTTACCACCAGGACGCTCTCCCCTTCCAAACGTATGGAAGGCAAATTATTAACAGTGCAATTTCACATGTCTGTTGGCAAAGCCCCACGAGCGACCGCTTTCATTATGGCATCAGTGTGCACTTCCATGCAACAGCTTTCAAGTACAATACATTTGTCCAAGTATCCTAAAAATCACAAGATTCAGATGAAATTTGTGATGCCAATGCAAAGGAGAAAATCACCTCTCGATTTACTCACATAGACATACACCAGGACGAAGGTGTCTGTCTTGTCTTTTAAGGCCTGAGGTTTAAGTCCCCATACTCGAGCAGGGAGAGTATTGCCACAGTAATGCTGGATAAAATGGATTATACATAAAGACTTTGACTACTATGAAATGACATTTGTACAAGCTCAAATTTGAAAGTGTACAGGGCGGGGAATCCGTGACATAACCACAGGTGATGGACTACATCATAACACAGAACAAAAATTTGTAGGCCACAGTAACTTTTTGAATATTTGTCATCTTTGCTTTAAATGTTCAGTGTGTAGTATTTATGATGATCTATTAACAGAAATGCTATATAATATACATAACTATGTTTTTAGTGGAGTATTAGGAAGTTACTGTTATGTTTTTATGACCTTGGAATGAGCCATTTCTATCTCCATACACCGCCAGTCCCCTTACAGTGAAATCGCCATTTTGCCCCGTCATGTTTCTACAGTAGCTCTAAACGGAGAAACTTTTCTACAGAGCGCTAGTAACTCTCCTCTCTCTCTGAGGACGACGTTTTTGTCCTGTGTCGGCCACCGTAGCTTCTCTATGTGCTCTGAAAGGGAGGGGTGAGCACTCTGTGATGCAATTCACAACCTCACCGCTAGATGCCGCTAAAATTCACACACTGCACCTTTAAAACAACATTTGATTAAATAACAGATAGAGCTGCACGATTCTGGGTAAATTGAGAATCCCGATTTCTTTGTTTCAAACAGAAACAGACAACTAAACAAAATAGCATGTCATTTACTACACTAGAGGGTCAAATGAATGATTCAATGACTCACTCATAAAGAATTCACTTGTTTGATTGATTACTAGATGAATCAATGTTTTTGAATCTCTTGAATGAATGATTCAAAGACATACACTTTTTTAACATTCACTTGTCGACACCTGGTGGCGTAAAGATGTAATCGATACAATTATTATTTGAAGTGCCAAGTTACTTTCAAAAAGCTTCTGTAGACATCAGTGTTTATATCCAAACTATAATCTTTTATCTCAGTACTTCTGTGATAATATGAATATTTGTAACACAGAAATAATGAAACTGTGTGGTTGAAAAGATTCTTTGTGAAGTGGTTTCAACCCTTTATGTAAGCAGTCCTATTTGACCTGCTCCGAGCGGGATTTGAACCGAGGTCTCCAGCGTGGGAGGCGGGCGCACTAACAAAGTCGCTAAAGACTGCAGCCGCTAGCATCAGTCGCTAGCTTGCCTCTTGAGGCCAGGGGAGTGAGGTTTACACGCACAGCTGTTACTAGCCTACGTCCGTTACACTCACCCCCCTAAACCTCACTCCCATCTGGGTCACGTCACCAAATGTAAGCGGTCCTTTTCGAACCACTCCTAGCGGGCCTCGAACAGAGGTCTTTGGTGTGGGAGGTGGCTAACAAGGAGGCTAAAGACCACAGCCGCTAGCATCAGTCGCTAATGTGTCTATTGAGGCCAGGGGAGCAAAGTTTACAGCTCTTACTGGCCTATGTCGTTACATGACAAGCGGGCCTCAAACTGAGGTCTCTGGTGTCTGAGGCGGGTACGCTAACAAGGACACTAAAGACTGCAGTGACTAGTGTCAAGTTGCTACGCACCTGTCAAGATCAGGGGAGTGAGGTTTACACGCACAGCTCTTACTGGCCGTTACACTCACCCCCATAAACCTTACTCCCATACGGGTCATGGCTCCAAATGTAACCGATCCTATTCGACACACTCAGAGCGGCGTGGGAGGCGGGTACCTTAACAAGGATGCTAAAGACCGCAGCCGCTAACATCAGTCGCTAGCGCATCTCTTGAGGCCAGGGAGTGAGTTTAACATGCACAGCCCTTACTGGCCGTTACACTCACCCACCTAAACCTCACTCCAATCTGGGTCACAGCACCAAATGTAACTAGTTCTATTCAACCCAAAGTCTCCAGCGTGGGAGGCGGGTACCTTAACAAGGATGCTAAAGAACACAGCTGCTAGCGTCAGTCGCTAGCACACATCTTGAGATCAGGGGAGTGAGGTTTACACGCACGAGTGAGGTGGCCTACGTCCATTACATATACATGATAACTGCTCTCTCTTGGTCAGTGTCATAGCAAACACATATTTTTGTTCTGCTGTGATTTTGTCAAAGATTTAATAGACACAAGCAAATCACTGTCATTTAGGAATAAGATTATGTGGGTGTTTGAATCGAGATCACTTTTTTTTTAACGATTAATCGTGCAGCTCTATTGTAGGCCATAGTGACTTTTTGAATAATTGTCGTCTTGATTGACTTGATTAAATATCAGTTAAAATTCACACTGATGTTCCATTGTGTGATTCCATATTATAAATAAGGCATTTTCCATTATATATAAATTTATACAGGTTACAAGAGACCAGATTACACTTAAACCTCCTTGAATTAAGGCCCATATTGCATAACCTTCTACAGATCTTACACTTTTTAGAAAGTTTTCAAAATGCAGAAAGTGCAAAGTGCAAGCCATTTCTTATGGAGAAGAAAACTGGATGTGGTAATACTGCTGGACCAGTGTGAAGATCCATAATCACACTAACAGGAATGTTTCAGGCCGTTCAGTTGGGAAGAATTAGAAAATGTTTAGTGGTGTTTTCCCAAACTGATTGAGGATACACAGACATACAGACAGAGAGGATGCTTTTGATGCATCCATCTTGGCTTTATGGCCCAGCTACGACTCTAACAGCATTCAGTTACATAAAGCTGAAGTGATCCATGTGCAAAAACAAAACAAATGTTCAACACAGATGAACAGACATCCCAAGATTCATCTCAATCCTCCATCGAGGCAGTTGGCACGTTGATTGAGTTTCAGTCATTGGCCTATAATGCTGTTTTTGCTTCTTGAAATGCTGAATTCTCCAAGAGATGCCGCTCCAGAGGGTTTCATATAGTGGTCCATTGGCCATTAGCGACTCCTTAAGCTCATTTATTTGCACCACAGCCCAAATCTGTGTGGTTTAACCCCACTCACCTCAAGCCTGGCTCTTCTACCGGCTGAATGGCTGACTGGGTGCGTGAGTCAATGATGCTTGCAGTTCGTTCAAAGAGTGGCCAAGATCCGTGAGAATGAAATGATGACGGTAAAAGCGGTCTGGCCCACCCCGAACACCAGAGCTTCAAGAGGAGCCATGTCCTTCCCTGCCACACGGTACACACCTGCCACTGCCGCACCTGACACAGGACAAATGACAATTAAAATACATGTAGACAAACTTCGATGTTGGCTTAAGAAATACTAGTCTGAAGGTTTGTGGTTGCTAGGTGATTTCTGTTCAATTGCTGAGGTGTCCTGGATGGTTACTAGACAGTTGCTGGGTTTTAAGGGTGGTTGCTAGTAGGGATGTGCCCAAAGCCGAATGCAATCCCAGCTAACAATTTTTGGTCCCCAGAACGTTCTTTTTTAAGGTGTGTTTTGGTTAGCCAAGAAAGTTTTCTAAACGGAAATAGAATGTTAGTTTTTGGTTTGTAGAATTTTACTGTAACGATACTTTAACGGTCCCCAAGCGTTATTTTAATGTTACTCTAACGCTATTTTAATGTTCCCCTTACATTCCCGGAACGTTCCCCTAACCTCTTTACTCCGATATCATTACCGGTTGCAAAATAATAACCTAAAAATAAACATTAGGGAACCTTCTGTTTAAGTTATTTTTAGGTTATTTAAAACTAACCTCCCTGCAACATTCTGGGAATGTTATTTTATGGTTGCAAAAAATAAAACCTAATAAACGGAGCAATTCCAAGAGGATCCTCTTACCAACGGTGCTCTGGCCCTAAAAAGAACGTTCCTAAAAAGTTTGGTTCTCAAAAAAATAACCAAACAGGAACCAAATACTAACGTTCTGTGTTTTCTGGGATGCATTTTACAAGTTAAGATATTTGTCAATGGATCTGTTATGCACCAAATCCTCTGACATCTGTCAGTCATCTCTCCTCACTATCTTCACGTGATAAGTAAAAGCTGATGTACTGTTATGTAAACGATTACTGCAGCAAGCCTAACCATGTCTCTTTAGGGGCTCCATAGAATGTGGGTTTTTTTTTGTGCCTTTCTGAATTCAGATTTAGGCTAAGGGTACATCCTTAGTTGCTACGCTTTAAACCCAAATAAGTTGGCAAAAATCTAAATTTTTAAAGAAATTTTAAGGTTAAGAAAGCAGAACTTTTATTTTGTAATCATACATTTTAATTGCTCTGAACTTTAAATATTTGAGTAAGCTAATTTGTACATTTAACTTAAAAATATCATGTAATCTCAAATTTTGAATAGCGGTAACTTGACTAGCTTTAACTAGCTAATTCAATAAATGCCACCTTGCTAATGGGTTACACAATGTTTTGGTAGCATTAGCATAACATATCTGTTCTCAAACTAAGCTCATGCTCCACTTGTCACCATGATGGCAACGGGTGTTGTTATGCAGTTGCTAGGGTGTTCTGGGTGGTTGCTATATATATTTTTGTATAAACATTTTATTTAAACTCTGTGTGGAATTATATTTCAATTACATATATATTGTAGCTGTTTAGGGAAATATTTATTTAGAAGAAACATCAAAGGCAAAGTTGATAATTAAATGACACATTACCTCCAAGAGATCTCCAAGTCTACTGAGCAACATCTGAATGATAAAATCTTGCTTTTTTATGACTGTGACTGAGGTTGTTTGCAATATTTCAAGCCTTAATTCATTTAAGAGGCTGCATTCTACACTTTTGTATATTTAAAATCCCTGCAGTCTACTTATAATGTTAGTCAAGGTTCCATGCCCTGTCTAGCTTAGACTATATGACTATAGACTATTTTTACCTGGTTCTCTGACCCTTACAATTAAACAGGCTGTATTTGCTACTGTTTTCTTCTATATGTAAATTCTTTCTCTTATGACTGAATACCATCTTCATATATGAAACGAGTCACAACATGCCCACCAAGTTGCTGAAAACTGGAAACATGAGTTGATAGAGTATTTAATGAATTAGTTTGCCCATATAACCTTAAGATATTTAGGTTAAGCTTATTTGGCTTGCTGGCTACTGATGAGGGGCTCGATGAAGCAGCTTCAACTCGAGCTCTGATATACCCCCACGGTGAATAAATGATTATGTAGGGCAAGGTAGCTAAGATAAAGGTGGAGTTTGGGGAGGTGGTGGGATGCTGGCACTAAGGCTTTTAAACAAACACATTGAATTATGTCACTACAACATTTAATAAGTCAGATGTTTGCTTAGAGCAGGCATTCTCAACTCTGGTCCCACTGTCCTGTAGGGTTTAACTCCAACCCTAATCAAACACACCTGAACCAGCTGATTAAGCTCTTCAGGATTACATGAAAGCTACAGGCAGGTGAGTTTGATGAGGGTTGGAGCTAAACTCTGCAGGACAGTGGGCCTCGAGGACCAGGGTTGAGAACCCCTGGCTTAGAGAACCTAAATTACTGAGGCTAAAGTGATATCCAGTCTAGTGATTTTTGGTGGAAATATTTTATTCATTAACATATAATGGCCCACATTTATGTGACGTTCCAAACGTAATTTAGGGAGGAGCAAGCCCATCTTTTCTTCCAATCAACAGCCACAGTATATAAACAGCTGCTTACCTCTCCTCAGTCTCAGTGTGTAGTTTAAAATGCTAGTTCATTAAAAAATGAAAATCCTGACATGAATGTATTCGCCCTCATGTCGTTTCAAACCTGTAAGACTTCATTCAAAAGGTTCATTCTCGTGTTACAAAGAATGCTTGAGCTTCAGAAATAACCAATGAGGTTTGTTCTCACAAGCAGGTTTAGTTGAGCTTCTGTTCATGTTCACTGATCAATGTATATATTTGAATAAAAGCATAAACTAAATCTGTTCATCATATAAAGTGTGTGATTAACTTTTAATCCAGAATATTTGGATTAAACAGCTCAATTCATATGGATTTAGAACTTTTTGAATTGTCAAAGTGATAGTTGTGTAGCTGTCAATGGAGAGACAGAAAGCTCTCAGATTTCATTAAAAAGATCTTCATTTGTGTTCTTAAGATGAACGAAAGCCTTACGGGTTTGAAATGACAGGGTGAGTAATTGATGACTTTTTTTGTTTGTGTTTTTGGGTGAATTAACCCTTTAATGTATACAGTGTTTTGAATATTAATGTATACAGCTGTGTGTGACAGAGCCACTCACACACACACACACACACACAAAATGTTTCTCTCTCTCTCTCTCTCTCTCTCTCTCTCTCTCTCTCTCTCTCTCTGGCAGATTCATATTAATTAAAGACCTCTGTTCGGGCACTCAGTATAGGGTTATTTTTGAATCTAACTCTATTTGTGCCGACTGGAGAACAGCTAACAGCTAGTTCACTGACACTTTGCCCAACTAAACAATCTCCTCCAATTTTATCAGTCACAGATACTCTCTAAAAACCACACAGAACACTTTAGCAACACCCCAGCAACCTCCAAGAAACCACTAGCATCAAGGCGGTGAATTTAGCGTGAGAAAATGTAGAAATCGGATCATAAACATTTTCCAGTCTCACTTTGATTTGATTACAACAGCAAAATTGTGCATAAACGAATCATGCACAAATAGACAGTTCATGTTGTGTTCGAGAACATGCACACTAAATGTACTAATATTGGCCATAAAGGCTGATTGGAAAAGCAGAAGTGTGTGAGTACTGACTGGTGATGACCCCTCCGGTGAGAGAGGCCAGGAAGCCCACGCTGATGAGCACCAGTGTGATGAGCCGTCCTCTCTTGTGACGCTGCAGCGTCACACACATCAGCAGACCCACAGCGCTGTGAACGAACAGAGAGGAGAATAGACACCACAGGAACACCCAGTACCACATTTCTGCAGAGACAAAACAGAGAGAGAGAGAGAGAGAGAGAGGAGAGAAAACAAACTGGTTAGAAAGTTATCTGGTTTCAAGAATACAGCATTTCATTCAGGAAGTACATGCATGAATATGAGTTGCATGGTAATCCAATTTTATGTAAAAACTTTTTCAATCCAAGAATGAGTCAAGAAAAAGATAAAAACAGTCCTGATGCATACTGTGCATATAAAGAATATTGCAAAAGTAGTTTAGTAGAATATTTTAAATCGTTCATAATTACAAATATCATAAAAAAGTTCTGCTTTCTCCTTCTTGAGTGAAGAGGAACTGCGAAGTGAGGAACCTCTGTGAAAGGAACACTAACAAAGAGTTCTGCAACACACTTGCAACTTTTGATCATATTAATCTGTCATTTATTTGAATTACTTTTAAAAATATCTTTTATGTGATTTTACATTTTTTCACCTTTGTCCCACATTTCAATCTCAAAATACGAAAAATGTATTGTACATAAATTATGACTGTCACCACAACAAACAATCATGAAATAATGCATCACAAAAATATGAAGCAGCACAGCCGTTTTCAACATTGAAAGTAATGCTGCATTAGCAGCAAAGCAGCAATATTAGAATGATTTCTGAAGGACTGGAGTAAGAAACTTGAAAATTCAGCTTTGAATCACAGGAATCAATTACATTTTATAATAGATTCACATCTACAGCTATTTTAAACTGTATGCAAACAGCTATTTTAAACTCAAATAATGCAAAGCATGAACATATAATTAATTGTGTGTGTGACTGTGTGTTTAGGAACGCTGAAATTGAAATTTGCCATAGCGAGACAAATAAATGACTGTTTAAAATGCGATTTCTACCACCTAATATTATTTAAACATAATTTCAGGTGTAGTAAAAAATGTAATAAATAAATTAAGTTAAATCAGGAGGGAAAAAGAGACAAAAATAATTTAAATAAACAAAAACTCTATAAACGTCCACAAGACCAAATATGCCCATAGTTGAAGAAATGCTTGTGAGAGTCTTGAGTCAGAACACATTGTATTTAACAGTGAACCTCTCCCACTATCACCATACTCGCTTTCTCATAAACTGTCTGGTTCATATACTCCTCCATTGGCTTGAAGACCTTTATTATTTAAGTGCCTTGTCCACACAGATCAGAGGAGAGTAAATGGACAGTTTGGCTCCACTGAGAGAGAATCAGACGGCTCTGGATCGTTCCAGAAGATTCCAGGACATGAGCATCTTTGCTCAACAACGAAACTGATTATTAAACTGCTGTTGTCATGAACTCTGGGAAATGCAGCTCCACATAAATGAAAAAATGCTTGAGAAACCACACGCTCAGGCAGAAATACTGCTGACAGCCGTAATTTAACATGTCAAAGCGAACGCGTCAAATAACAAACTGCACAGTTGCACATGCAACGCTGTGTAGTGCTGATTAGAGCATTTGTACCCTAAAGCATGAAGAGACGTTATGCCATTAGCACCCTGTGTTCACTGAACACGGAAATTAATTTCCACCATCATTCCTCCAGTCTTCAGTGTTACATGACCCTTCAGAAATCATTCTAATATGAAGATTTGATGCTCAATAAACATTTCTGATTATTATCAGTGATGAAAAAAAAACATTTTCGCTGGTTAATATTTTTGTGGAAACTGGGATCCACTACTGTTCACTAGTTTGGAGTGTTTTTTTGAATGAAATGAATACTTTTATTCAGCAAAAACACATTCAATTGATCAAAAGTGACAGCAAAGACTTTTTATAATGTTACAAAAGATTTTTATACCAACGTAAATGCTGCTCTTTTGAACTGCCTTTTATTCTCAACTATTCATCGAATCCTTAAAAAAAAAATGTCTTGAGCACCTCAAGCATACGCTTAGCAAATTAGAATGATTTTTGAAGGCTGATTCTGATGATTCACTATCTTTGTGGGGACTCTCCATAGACGTAATGGTTTTTATACTGTACAAACTCTATCTTCTCTCCCCTTACACTAACCCTATCCCTAAACCTAGCCATCACAGAAAACTTTCTGCATTTTTACATTTTCAAAAAAATCCCATTCTGTATGATTTATAAGCTTGTTTCCTAGGAGACCTTGTCTTAGAATCTCCATGAGTCTGAGTGCATTCAGGTTGAAGTCCCCACAGGGATAGAAAAACACACACGCACGCTCACACACACGGATGCACACACACACACACACACACACAACACACACAGTCTATCTAAAGATTCTGGTTGGTTGCATTAAAACTGTTTAAAGCACAGGTAGTTCCAAGTCAGTTTAATCACTGTTCTATATTAATGCGCTGCTTTCATTGAAACACACACACACACACGTCACTCACACACAGAGATCAGAGATCGCACTGCGCACACACAGGGCCCTATATTAACAATCTAAGCGCATGGTCTAAAGCTCATGGTGCAAGAGCACTTAGGGCGTGTCTGAATCCACTTTTGCTAGTTTAACGACGGGAAAAATGGTTGGCGTGCCCAGTGCATGGTCTAAAAGGGTTGCCCAAAATAGCAACACGCCAACAATGTGCCTGAACACATCTTGTTTTCAGACCAGCACGCCCATGGGTGAACAGATGGGCGCGAGTGCATTGAGTATGAGGTCTCTGCGAAACAAGAATGGGTGTTTCTAAATTAGTGGGTGTTTTCAAACTGATGGGTGTTTATAAATCACGCAATGAAAATGATCCCCTTCACCCGACCCCACCCCTAAACCCTACTCACACTGTGACGGGCAAATCAGGTGACACAGTTGAAACCGTACCTCTGTTTATGGCCACAACCACTGATGAGGTAACTCCTATTACTAACCTGCAGAGACATATACTTGAGTGCATTTGCTGTTTAAACAACATGGCGCAGGACGAGAAAATGATAACTGCGTCGGGCTGAAACTAGCAAAAAACACTTGCATCATGCCTGCCGTTGCATTGTGCCGGGTGTATGATAGGGCCCACAGAGTGACTTTTATTATTAAATGAACTTCACTACTGAATTCAAACACTACATTATATTACTAAGCAAGGACGTTGTAATTTTGCTGTTTTTGAAGTAACTTAACTCACATCTTCATTGCTATTAGAGAGACACTGCACAGACGCAGATAATTCACACACACACACACACACACACACACACACGCACGCACGCACGCACAAACGCACACACACACGCACACACACACACACACATCTCTCTCTCTCTCTCTCTCTCTCATATTAATTTGAATGAATCAGCCTATCATGAGAGATAGGATTCATTCAAATAAATGTTATAATTTAATCAAATAAATGCAACCTTACCGCACTACTTAATCTCTGTCTGATTTAAAGGTTCTGATGTAATTTTTTGACTGTACTAAAGCACAGAAGCCAATAAACAAACTAGGTCAGAGATTTCTACCCAACCTAAAAAAGCCTCAGGATCAATCTAAAAAGCTCTATGTCCAGAGGCATATTAAAACACGGATAAATCAACTCATCAGCTTACAGTGTAAAGGCCCCAACATACTCCGCAAGAACCAAGAAAAAAGTTCTTGTTCCCAGGGCTCCGAGAACAAATGACATCAAGCCCTGGGAACAAGAACTTTTTTCTCGGTTCTTGCAGAGTATCTTGCGGAGCCCTGGTTTGGAATTGGGAGTTCTCGCAACTCGTTCTCGACACATCGAACTGAGCAGAAATTGTTCTTGTGGGTGTCCGAGAACTATTGTGTGATTGGTCAGAGATTTAAAGTGGGCGGGGTTTAACAGAGAAACGGAGATGTTCGGCACCTGCTGTTCTCGTGAAGTAGTATGTAATGTCCTGGCTAGAACGAACTTTGTTCTTGTTCTTGCCACCTCGAGAAAACGAACAAATGTCTCTGTTCTTGCAGAGTATGTTCCAAGCATAAGGCTTGATTGCCTTCCGTTGTCCATTGCGATAATTCCTGTTGCATGTTCTCAAACTGGCAACCCGCATGAGCATTGAGTCAGAGGAGGAGGAAGAAACAACCCTCTCTAATACTTTTCATTTGGACTGCAGTACCCCTTTCAGGCCCGGTTCTACGGGGGTGCTAAGCACCCTCAAACGCAAGCAAAAGCACCCTCAGTTGATACTAAGAAAATATTGACGAAACATTGCAAATTTGTGTCCAAGCTCTGGAGAGCGTCAAATGCATCTATTTACAGCGTGTTTCTGCAGCGGTGAGTGATGTAGCCAATCACAGTTATAGTTGTGTTGATCTCTCGAACACAATCAGAATCTCACCTTAAAACGGCAGAGTTTTTATTCAGTGTTGAGTTAATGCAAGCTCACGAAACCTCTCATTAACAAATAAAGTCTAGACACGATGCAAGCAAGAGATTTATTGTTGACAACTTCATTTTTTTAACGGAACGTTGTGAGAACGCAATGAACTGGCAACAGCTTTTTAGTTATTGTAGCGATCTTGTCTCACTTTCGAGGCTACAGTCATTCATTGAATAAAACTAATGTTGCTACAAGGTCCGATGGCCAATTACATGCTGCAAAGTTTCGGAAGTGACATCTTATATAAATGCCACTCTGAACGAGACAGAAATATCCTCCTGAGACCCAGAATAGAGGTTTACCTCTGTAGAGGACATTATATTTTAGAGAATTTCTCTGACAACATACAGAGTTTTAAGTCTGGATATTCTTATGAAATATAAGACGTTCTTATTAAAATATTATTACACGTCTTTTTACATTACATATTGTCCCAAAACATATATATATATATATACTAGTAATGCATTAAAGCAATGTAAAGGCAGACTAATACATTAATAGACAATTTGTAGCTAAATACTTTTGGAATTCCAATTATTGGTAAATGACTTATAAATAAATGATCATAAATTTCTCACTGTACACTGCTATGGAGGAGCCATTGCTTAGCCTGCACTTTACTAGAGGGCCGTTAGCGATTTGATTCTGGAACCGGGCCTGACCCCTTTCAACCACTAGCTGTCAATATTACATACTGCACCTTTAAAGCGGACAGACAGAATGCTATAGATCTAACGAGTGGTATATATATATATATATTCTCTGTGCATGGGATCATGAGTGACATGTGAAGGGGCCAAGTATGGTAACCCATAATCAGAATTTGTCCTTTGCATTTAACTAATTCAGGTTACTGCACACACATTAGGAGTAGTGGGTTGTGAACACAGACACACACACACACACACACACACACACACACACACACACACACTGGACAGAAAAGCCTCAGAGCCATGCTGTGCCAGGAACACTGCTGCAGTTCTGAGGTCAGGTGGCACTGCCTAACAAAAACCACAGATAACAGATAAATACTGAGAAAGTTTAGCAATGAGACGCAGGGAAACGGACACTTTAGTACAAATCTACTTGAAGAGATAGAGAGAGTGAGAAAGACTTAAGCACAGAGATATAGGAGCAAAACTGAATGACACTGATGGAAATTATTCCTTCAGTGAATGTACTACTGACCCACATTGCCAGTTACTACAGAGAGACACTCATTTTTACCACAAATGCATATAAAACTATTAAACCATGAAGAAGCAAACCCCAAACAGAAACACGTTACAGGTTATGGTAGGTTACTCTAATTTACATAACAACATCCAATCATGATATATTTTGAAGGTTGCAATGCAAAGAAAAAGGTGGAGGGGTCAGTGTAAAGCGCTCGGCTTGTGAAAGCCCTCTTTAAACACCGTGGACTCTCATCGTGTCAACAAAGCAGTTTCTGAGGTGACAAAAAACCTCTTTTGTCAGGCTGTCAACAGTCACAGACTGTAACAATGTTCTTCAACATCAGCATCGGACAAACAGACAAAATTCTTATTCCAATTAAGCGTGCACACATAAACAAACAATAACCTAGCGCTATCTAACTCTGTGGCATACACAATAAACATAGTCGAATGCTAAACGAGATAATGTTCACCAAACAACAAGTAGCAAAGTTGTCACATCTCTACTGCTAACAGGGTTAGCAACCTTTCAAACAGGAAACTCAATAGCTGCATACTGAGATAACTACAACTTCATTAGGGATATAATGGATGTTTCTATGTTGGTTTTGATTTCACAGTTAGATACTATTATAAGCAGTGTCTGGCAGACGATAAAATGGCAAAAAAAACCACAGACTTACACTGAAAAGAGACATTAATAGCAGCAACCCTACCGATCACTCACAACCCCTAATGCTGTGAGTTTTTTCACAGGAAGCAAGTTTTCTTTAGAAATATATATATTCTTGCAATACGCACTAACGTGTTTTTTTATGAATTATGAATACTTCAGCAAGGATTAAGCATTAAATTAAATCAGCATTAAATTGATCAAAAGTGACAGAAGACATTTATAATTAGGGCTGCACGATTATGACAAAACACATAATTGTCGATTATTCCCTTGAAATTTTAAGTGCGGTTATTAATTACGATTATCACAATTTACATTGAATGATGTTTTGAATTAGCCTGAAGTGGCCATACTCAATTCTAGTCAGAATATGAGTCTGATACTGCTCCATTGGGCTTTGATTATGGGGCGTTTCAACCAAACCAGGAAAGACCTCAATTGGATAGACCTACAACCAATCAGAGCAACGGAGCAACGCTCCGTCAAATGTTAGTTGTCAAATGTCAACAGAACTCAACTGCACTGTTGCCAAGTCCGTGTCTTTCCCGCGGGTTGTTCTCCACGGTTTGAAGCGACCCTGGCAACCTGGACTTGGCAACCCTGTCCACACGCACGCTGGATTAAGTAACATTAGAAGAAAAAGATGAGTATAAACGATCTTTGTCAGTGTTGTAAAAAAAGAATTTAAGGATACCCAGAGTACTTACCAACACGATCATCATTTCTGAGAGAAATAGTGAAGGTAAATGCATATACGAACAAGTTCTCCGTTGTTTAGGATAATAGCAAATTCAACCCAAGCGCCTTCGATGACGTGGATGATGTTTATCATCTGTCCATCATCTTCTAAAGCCCGCTCTAACAATTTCATTGGTCCGAACAGTTTCTGCTCGGGCATAATAACTCCTCTATGGATCGAGTCCAGACCGAAATGCCCAAGCATAAATGTTGTGGGCGGGGCTAAATTCGGCTGGCATCCAGGCTAATTTTGAATAGCTTTATACCATTGATTGAAGCAACTGGATGCCATATTTTTATATGAAAAATAAACAAGCTGAAACATTTTTACTGCTTTTTCTATAGCATTAAGCCGCAAACTACATACTGGTTTGGTAAAAAAAAAAAAAAAAGCATAGTATTATAATGTTATACTAAAACCAAAATTAAACCATGAGGCAAAAAGCCCTTAAGATAACTTAAAAAAATTTTTAAAAAAAAATCTTAAGCACACATAATAATGGATGTAGACTGTTTTCCTGTTTTTATTTTTGTAATTGCGCCTTTGAACGATTACGTAATTGTGGCATCCATAATTGTAATCATGATTAGAAATTGAATTATTTGTGCAGCCCTATTGTGGCGAGGTAGACAAGCGAGAGACGTGGGAGGAGCGAGAGAGACCGGTGCGTGACTGAGAATGAGCGCCACCTGCGAGTCACGCACCGGTCTCACTCGCTCCTCCCACGTCTCTCGCTCGTCTACCTCGCCACAACTTATAATGTTACAAAAAGATTTCCATTTCAAATAAATGCTGTTCTTTTGAACTTTCTATCAAACATAGAAACCTGAAAAAAAATAATAATTCCACAAAAATTAAGCAGCACAACTGATTTTAACATTGATAATAAGAAATGTTTCTTAAGCAGAAAATTAGCATATTATAGAATAATTTCTGAAAGATCGCGTGACCCTGAAAACCGACATTTCTGAGAACACACACTGTTTACCCAAAGGCACAAACAACAGCTAAGTAGGCAGAAGTCTTCCTCCTTCATAAACAGCAGAAGGAAATGAAATGACAAAATAGGCTTGTTTCACTGACCAAAACAGGAAACACCATTAACTTTCCTCCGGAGTCATAATCTCCCTACATTCTCATGGAGTCTCTGTGCTTTTGCACCTGTGCTGTTCCTTCACATCATCACAAAGACAGATGTCTACTCTGTAACACATCTGAACACAGCTGTCTCTGTCAGCGGCAGGGGCTTTTGAGGTGCATGTTCTGACCACAGCTGAGGAGCAACCTCATCCCATCATGTTCTAAGGCCAAACATTTATATTTTATCATTTTTACTCATCCTTAATTTCTTTCCAAACCCGTATTCCAAAATGTGTGGTATTTTCATGGTGCTTTTTTTTGGTCACTCTGCCCTGTTTTTATTTAGAAATACACTATATTGCCAAAAGATTTGGGACGCCTGCCTTTACATGCACATGAACTTTAATGACATTCTTAATCCGTAGGGTTTAATATGGAGTCAGCCCACCCTTTGCAGTTATAACAGCTTCAACTCTCCTGGGAAGGCTTTCCACAAGGTTGGGAGTGTGTTCATGGGAATATTTGACCATTCTTCTAGAAGCACATTTGTGAGGTCAGGCACTGATGTTGGACCCACAGTCTCTGCTCTAATTCATTCATCTAATTCAAGGTGTTCAATCGGGTTGACGTCAGGACTCTGTGCAGGCCAGTCAAGTTCCTCCATCCATACTCACTTATCCATGTCTTTATGGACAGAAGACTTGTGCACTGGTGCGCAGTCATGTTGGAACAGGAAGGGGCCATCCCCAAACTGTTCCCACAAAGTTGGGAGCATGACATTTTCCAAAATGTCTTGGTATGCTGAAGCATTTAGAGTTCCTTTCACTGGAACTAAGGGGCCAAGCCCATCCCCTAAAAAACAACCCCACACCATGATCCCCTCCACCAAACTTTACACTTGGCACAATGCAGTCAGGCAAGTACTGTTCTCTTAGCAACTGTCAAACCCAGACTTAAAATTTATTCAAAATGTCTATTTGAGTGCCATGATTTGGAATACTGTGTTGCCAATTTAGCAACTTTGTCAAAAAAGCAACTAGCAAATTTAGTGACTTTGGACTGCTAGTTGGTCACTGTATCACACTCTTTCGGTTGTCTGACAGAAAATATGTAAGTGAAAACAGCTTTATTGGACATTCGGCTTTATTGTATTAAAGTATGTGAGACTGAGAGAAATAATTTGTTAAGTGCTGACAGTTGCAGTATTACATCTAGCAACATTTAGCTACTTTTTGAGCAGGCTTCAGCTACTTTCTATTGAAAATACTGATAATGAATGATGGCAACACTGTTGGAATGACATGAGGATGAGTAATAAATTACATTTTTTTATTTTACTCATGAGTGAATTACTTGCTACCTCACATGCTACCCGTCCTGCAGTTCTCTCTCAAGCTGCATCATGTGTTGCGTCACACCAGATGTCCACAAGATTGCAAAAATTATAATCTGGCCAAATCTCGGAAGTGAAAGGACGGGTGTGTCATGTGCCTCATGCACCATAAAACTGGCCTACACTTGCTCCTCTCAATATGCCTTTATGTTGTCTTTCAGAAACATTCACCTACCTGCTGTGGTCTGGCTGTTATATTACATCACATTATTCATTGCAGTGATTTTATTTCCAGCATTTCAGTGGTTCTAAACCAGTTTTGCTTCAGGACCCATAAAGGTAAAGTAGATATTTTAAAAATGGACTGGATGAAGAGGAGCAACAATAATATATGTTGTATAAACAATATCACACTTGTTGTAGTATATCAGCACACTACGGCCGAATCACAGTCGTGCTGATATAAAGCTATATCCTCGGCTACAAGTGTGATATTATATATATACATATACATATACATATACATATACATATATACATATATATACATATACATATATATATATATATATATATATATATATATATATATATATATATATATATATATATATATATATATATTTAATTACAGTATATATGTGTATATTCATGATTTTATTAGCTTTTTTTGGTCATAACTCACCAATTAAGAACCACTGCAATCTGTCAAAAACAAATCAATCAAATATATTAAATAGCATCCATATAGGCTACACACAAGAATCTGATTGCAACACATTTAAGGAATGGAAAATATTATTGCTGTAGTTGTTCATACAACTACAGCATGGGTGTAGCTATCTTATCTGGTCCCTTACAAAGGAAATGAACTATTCTTTGGGGTTTTCTTTGGCAGGTTACACCCTTGACATTGAATTGAGGTTTTTACACATAGTATGTTGACTATCACAGCCTGGTCTCACTCAAATGTGACTGCATGACACTAACACACAATCTACAAGGTAAAAGACTGTAATGCTACACAAAAGAAGCCCATGAGCACTGCATCATGTAGAGACCAATATGGTGACGGTAATTACTAATGATTACTCCACTACACGAGCCCAGAGCCGCCAGGCACGCTGCAATGACTCAAGATTAACTAAAGATTAATGAGTGGCACAATGCTTTTTAGACTGGCTGAATGCATTAGAGCACTACGGTCGGTCTACGGTGAGCAAAGCTTTTACTGCTAATACACAAACAGACATCTCACAGTCAGAGGCATGGGGAACTATTGTTACTATAAAAAATACTATAGTTATAAATAAAGAATACTACCATGGTAAAACTAATTTCATTGGTATTCATTGAAATACTGTACCTTGGAGTAGTATAAAATATCACAGTATATGAAAATGATACAGCATATAATTTGTCAAAGAAAAAAATGCCACCTTTACGAAAAATACTTTTCCAGCACCATTATTATGTCACAAAGGCTACATTTGTATAGTATCGTTGACTGGCAATACACACTTCCTATATTAAGTACTGCACGCGATACTACACCTGATGAATTGTTAATTTAGCATGTAAGCACAGAGTATACAGTGTGATGTGAAGTGTGACCTTGTTCAGATGGGATGCGCACAGCTGCTCGTGTGTCTGCCCGGTACAATAGACTGGCCGGTGTGGAGAGCCGTGTGCGCGCGGCTGGATGACACACATGAACCCGTTTCACCCGATCCTTCTCCTCGTGTGAACGTACCTGTGAAGTGCTGTAGGGTCGGTACCGTGCCCTGGACCCACAGGCTGAGCACTTGCTGCACCGATAGATTAATGGAATAATCCTTATTCATGTTCGCGCTGGGCGGCTGGAGCGCGGCCCTCTTGCTCAGATATCTGACCAAGGATGGGGGACACATGGAGCCTCTTCACCGGTGCCGCTGCTCGCTGGAGGAGGATGGCGGAGCCGCGGTCCGTCTGATCAGCTGCTGCTCAGGGGCCATGATGGGTACGGCTGACACACACATAGACACGCACACGCACACACACACACACACACTCACACACACAATCACTCACTAACCATACACATTCACATCCACGCGCACACACACACCGGCTCTTAAAGGCGCAGAACTCTTAAAGGGAGGTGAACGTCACATTTTACACTACGACCAAATACAGCGGTTTATTAATGAATGAATAATACAAACAAATTAACAATTACTTAATTCAGCAATGAATCAACACACACACACACACACACACACACACACACACACACACACAAACATATATATACCATAATGTTAGTCATTTATACAATATTAAATAATGCAACAACAAAATTATTACAAATTATTATTATTAATAATAATGCTTTGATTATGCATAGATGATTATGTTAAACCAAATGCTATACTATTTATATGTTTAAATGTCAATCATATACAATACGACTATTATTACTAGTACTATTAATAATATAAATATAATTTAAGACATTTCTGCAATATTACATAACAATTATATTATTAAAAACAATAATTCTTGTTGTTGCTGTAATTAATATTATAATATAAAAGGATAACAATAATACTTTGATTATACATATTATATATACATAATATTAATTTGTATAGCCTATTTAAATATCAATTGAATATGTAATATAAAACAATGATAATTCTATTATTACTGATAATAATAATAATAATAATAATAATAATAATAATAATAATACATTCACAATAATGATTTGATTACATAATTTATTAAGAAAAGGTGTTACTGTTCTGGAAAATTCCTGCCAAATAAAACCAAACCATTTTTAGGAAACATGACAGAGTTAAAATTTAAACGCTGTCTAGGAAGTGTAGACATTAAGAATTAATATTAATGTCTCAACATTTCCTAAAGGAATTGAAGAAGCTTTCCTAAGCTCCTGGCAGTTTGTGGAAGATATTAATGTGTTCCCTGTAACTACACTTGCATAATCATTTTGCAAATACAGATTGCTATACATATGTCAAAGCACTGGAAAAAAAGCAAGTTCCCAGAACAGGTTCATGGACTCGGATTAAAACCTAAACATGAGATTTTAAATGGGACAGTGACATAAGCGGAGCAGCTTTTGTTCCTCAAATACACACCCTGATCTTTTTTTCCACTATTTATCGACCTGACATTTGAGCCTACGCTTGTTGTATTACCTTACAAACCCAAACCTCTCAGCTTCTGCTTTCTCATTGTAAAAACGCTCCATTGTAGGAACAATATGAAATGATGTCTGAATCGCAGGTCACGTGAGGAGCCCAGAGATCACCACACCAAAGGACTGGATGGATTAGTTTGAAGGCAAACACCTGACACATGATCACAGCTGGGATAGGAATGACTTCTGGACCTTTTGTGAAGAAATCCCAGCTCCTGTAAATGGCCGAAGGGTGTTTCCAAAGGAATCATTCAACTCCACAAGCATTGTGGGACTTAAAAGCATCACTAGCTGCTTTTACACAAACCTAACAGCCACAGAAATGAATTTAAGTGTCATTGAGTATCAGTATCAATCATTCAGTTTTGTACAAATGAAAAACTTTAAAAAGCTTAAAAAAACACTCACACAAAAAAACACTCTCCCGTGTGGTTCATCAGCCTTGAATTTAATGAGGTTTGCTGCAAGATGAAATAAATAAACATCATACATTACTGAGACATTCCAATGTCCAATCTTCAACAACACAATGCAATTGGTTATGGAAAATTCCATGTCGTAAAATAACGTCTTTCACATTATCCAACAGATGGCGCTGTGAACTAACATTGTACTGACTGACACAGTAGTTTTCCAGTGTCCAAAAGCTCAGTGATATCACTGTCTGTCTGTCTGTCTGTCTGTCTGTATGTCCTTCTGTCTGTCTGTATGTCTTTCTGTCTGTCTGTCTGTCTGTCTGTCTGTCTGTCTGTCTGTATGTCCTTCTGTCTGTCTGTATGTCTGTCTGTCTGTCTGTCTGTCTGTCTGTCTGTCTGTCTGTCTGTCTGTCTGTCTATCTATATATCTATCTATCTATCTATCTATCTATCTATCTATCTATCTATCTATCTATCTATCTATCTATCTATCTATCTATCTATCCTTCTGTCTGTCTGTCTATATTATATATATTAGAAATGTGTAGTTGTATTTTAATATATTTGTGTGTTTGACTTGAGCAATATGAGAATTTTCTTTGCGTGCAATGCGAGAGCTCAGAGTCTGACTGTAAAGCTCTCAGCCTGTCATCAGAATGGCCTCAGGTGTGTGAATGTGCGTGAGTGAAACTCCAAGAGTTTTCTCGCAGCCGCTGCATCTAATTCCGTAGGCTACATGTGCATCGGCTGTGTGTAACTGAATCTAAGGGAGTGACATGGCTGGAAGCGGGTTATATCAATCTATTCATACTTCTTATTTACTGGATTCTCTCATTGTTTGTTTCTTCTGCTCTTCTTTGTCTCTCTTCAGGTGAGTCATGTCTTGGGCAGCTCGTCTGAATATATCACAACTGTCAGAGTGTGACGCGATTCACTGGAATGATCATGTTCAAGCCTGAGTCACAACCACAGACCCCACTGAACACGCAACACGACACCAGGGCCTATTCATCACCATAAAGTTCCCCTCTTAACTTTATGTGTTTTAGAACTTTTTATATAATAAAATGTATTAATATATAATATACATTTAAAATTATAATTATTAACATATTAAAATATTTGGTAACACTTTATTTAAGGCAACGTAGGTAGGTACACCTAACAGTAGATTATACATAATTACAATAACTCTTAACTGGTAGCATAGTCCCATTCCAGATGTACTTCTAACTGGGTAATAACTATAGGTACTAACCCTGAACCTACCCCTAAACCTAATCTTAACCCATATAGTTGGGTTAAGATTAGGGTTAAAATAAAATTCTAGGTTGTTTTAACCCAATTATGGGTCAAATATGGACAAACTTAAACTAAGTTTAATATTAAAAAAATGTAACCCAATGACTGGGTTTGTCAATATCTGTACCTACACTTAGTACCTTGAGTAAGTACAACTACTTCACCTTAAAATAAAGTGTAACCAAATATTTTAACTTATTGAAATGCTAAAAAAAAAAAAAAAAACTTCCAATCAAGATGTAAATATATCTGCTTTTAAAATACAGTTCTTGAAATTTCTATAATCACAAAACGAATAGTGGTTATTTAATATGACCACTCCCAGTTTCTGTTAATAAAAAAAGTTGGGGGAAAAGCAGCTTTGTCAGAAATATCTTAAGAAAGAAAATATCTTACCTTACATTTTAATATTTTGTTAGATCAGCAGTTCCCAAACTTTTTTGTCAGCTGAACCCCAAATGTAAAATACTGAAGTACCACCTGAGATTTTAATGTAATATTTCAATAATTTAATGATACAATCATGGTGTTTATGGTTCTCTGATGTCAATATAAGCTAATATTAGTAGTAGAATGTTGACTACTCTATTCCAAAAATGAAGACAAAATATATTGTTGTTGTCAATTACAATTGTACTGTAACTTAAAAATGAATATTTGATAGTTATTATAAGTAAGGAATAATTGATGAAGCATGAAATAATGGAAATTATTTTTGTGTGGCTTTTGTAGGCTCTAAGGACCTTTGAAATAACTGAAATCATTTGCCAAAGTGAAATGGTCATGTAATGCTGGAACTACTTTAGCCGGGCGTTTATAATTGCAGTGAAAATAATTGCACACGTTAGAATGTTCATCAACCAATCAGATTCAAGCATTCAACAGCCCCGTGGTATAATGAAATACGCTGCATGCTTCACTCTGAAACATGCAGTGCATCAAACTACAGTTATTTGATTTGATAGCTGTCATGACTATTGTGCACAAACACCTGTTTGAGTGATGACTCACCTTTGTGACTTAATTCTGGAGAACATAAAAGGAGATTTTTCTCAAGAATATCCTGGTGGTCAAATTCCAAAATGACAAAAAAAGCACTTTAGATGCATTTTTTTAGACGTCTTCTGAAGTCAAGCATTTTTTGGCATGAACAGCCTAAAATGTAAGTCATTGTTTACTAAAAATCTTTGCTGTAGCTGTCAACTCAAACCTGATGCAAAGAGACTAATGGTACCATATTAGATTTGTGAAATGGCTCCAGTTGTTGCCTGGATTATACAATACTTTCATAGTGCTTTCGTATAATTTCGGTGTTTGACAGCCCCATTGCACCCAGTATATTCTTCAAAAACTCACCTTTCGGTATTGATGCACATGAGACTTCAAAGCGAGTTCTCTGGCAAATAGAGAAGATTCAAAAGTTCATTCAGACCAGTTCAAAAAGAGAACGGCTTGCTTTGTTGCTGTGTTACTCACTACAAGGCGTTTCACATGTGAAACTCTCCTGAGGTTGTTTAACAAATAATAGGCTGTACAGGCTACTGATGTGGAGACTTTAAAGCTTTAACCAGGTTTGACCTGGTCGCTAATCAGTTGTAAGATCATTCCAGATGAAATTGGTTGTAGTACAGACACCTGTGGGAGACCTGCCCATACCTGCCTGAGACTAAAAGGTATCCTAAGGCTACGGAAACCAAATATTGGGACTTTCAGTCTGATTTTTCACGGATTACTCGTTTACACTTAAACCTGCTCTGATCCTAATGAAGAGAATTTTTCTTCTGACATAAGACGTATCGAATCACACTCTTATGGAAAGCATCCTTTACATCCCATTTTTCCAAGAAACTTGTTGTACATACACTTTTGGTTTCAAAAAGAACAAGAAATGTTTTTACTGCTTGCGGTTTGTAAAGTTATTAATTCAGACAGTGCATATAAACTATGATTCAAAATATTTTTTTTGGAAAGAAGTCTCTTCTGCTCACCAAGCCTGCATTTATTTGATCAAAAATACAGTAAAAACAATAATATTGTGAAATAGTATTGCAATTCAACATAACTATTTAAATATATTTCTATTTAAACATATTCTAAAATGTAATTTATTCCAGTGATCAAAACTGAATTTTCAGCATCATTCTTCAAGTGTTACATGATCCTTCAGAAATCTTTGTAGTATCATGATTTGCTGCTCAAGAAACATTTCTGACAAAAAAAACCTCTTACTGACCCTACTTTTTAACTGTAGTGTTTAGGTTGAAGGACATTGTTGTAACAAAACACAATTCTGCCTTAATTATAGTTCGCTGTTATGAAATCTTGTAATTACACATTATGATCTGTCCATTCGACAAAGGGTCTGTGACATCAAACAGACCTCCTGTCAATCAAAATCAGACTCCATGGGAACTGGTGGTCTAGAATCCGCTCCAGGCAACCTAAGTTAAAATAGGAGGCGTAACTCAACAATTTTTGTTCATGGTTCCAAGAATATGGCATTAATTAGAATGATACATAGGGTTTGAGCAAGGCCTATCATATTCTTGTCACAACGTGAAGGTGTAAGTCCTCCTGGCTTTGATAAAACAGCCCCAGAGGGTGTGGATTTTCAAACGCAGAATTCCCCTCGTTCAATCAGACATGAGTAAGATTGTGCAGACGTGGATGCCATCATCAAGGGATGATGTAGACATACAGTTTTCATTGGAATCACAATTATGTTGGATTTTATAGGTTTTGTCAACTTATTCAACATTACGTTGTTCACATAATAGCAGGAAAGTAAAAAATCATCTGGATATGACATAAATCTCAAAGACCTGTACTAAACATCAAAGCTTTATCTAGGGATTCCTGCCTTTGATGCATTTGACAATTAACTCACTTTAGACATCTACTGCAATCGCAGCTAAAACACATTAAAAATAAGACTTTAAAGGAAGAGTTCACGCAAAAATTAAAATTCTGCCTCATTGGTTCTTGCTGAAGCTCAAACGTGCTGCATAACACAAGAATGAACCTCATTGGTTCTTGCAGAAGCTCAAACGTGCTGCATAACAAAAGAATGAACCTCATTGGTTCTTGCAGAATCTCAATTGTGCTGCATAACACAAGAATGAACCTCATTGGCACTTGTGGAAGCTCAAACATGGTGTGTAACACAAGAATGAACCTCATTGGTTCTTGCAGAATCTCAAATGTGCTGCATAACAAAAGAATGAACCTCATTGGTTCTTGCAGAATCTCAATTGTGCTGCATAACACAAGAATAAACCTCATTGGTTCTTGCAGAATCTCAAATGTGCTGCGTAACACAAGAATGAACCTCATTGGTTCTTGCAGAATCTCAAACGTGCTGCGTAACACAAGAATGAACCTCATTGGTTCTTGCAGAATCTCAAACGTGCTGCGTAACACAAGAATGAACCTCATTGGTTCTTGAGAAGCTCAAACGTGCCACGTAACACAAGAATGAACCTCATTGGTTCTTGCAGAATCTCAAACGTGCTGCGTAACACAAGAATGAACCTCATTGGTTCTTGAGAAGCTCAAACGTGCCACGTAACACAAGAATGAACCTCATTGGTTCTTGTGGAAGCTAAACGTGCTGTGTAACACGAGAATGAACCTCATTGCCTCTTGTGGAAGCTCAAACATGCTGCATAACAAGAACAAACCAAAAATTGTTTCTTGCTCGTCACACTGACAAAGTTGAGCTTCCATTTATAACTGATGTTTGAGTTGATGAATGTTTATATGGGATGCTTGACAATTTATAATTTATGTCTAAGGTATAAACTGTGTAGGATACGTTTTTATATTCAAGGTTAGTGTTTTGTTCAAATGGCTAACCTTAAGTATGATCAGTATAGTGATGCTTGACTTATCAAACACAGATGAGTATCCTTCAGATGAAGATTCTTCAGTCAGCAGCTGTGATGTCGAGGGGCATGATCATACAGGAACGACACGCCTGACTGGAATAGTGTCAGCTCAGGTTCTTCTCATCTCAGCTGAGATAAACAGTGACGAATTACAAAGGCAGGTTTCAAAGACTTTTGTGCAAACAAAGTTCATCTGACTCTGTTGAATGGAGGGTGAAATTAGGGTGTATTCGTTTCATATAGGAAGAACAGAACCTGTTCGTCCTCAGAGTAAGGACAGATGTCCTGCCAGAATCACACATCACACCGGCATCACGGTGTGTTTCAAGACAGTGTGTTTCACGTGTACTCGCTTCATGAGGTCAGAACGTGGTTATGCTGAAAAATAACAAACCACAGATGGTTCGACCCACAAATAGGCTGTGAAAACTTTCTGCAAGACCAACATGCAAAGTCATTACACATCACACTCCAGGAGTGTAACCTTTTGAGAAACTCACAACTCATTATATTTAAAGGAGTTTTGTAGTTCATCCAGTATGCGGCAGTCCTGTGGGCGAAAATGCCTTGTTGATGCTAGAGGTCAGAGGAGAATGGGCCGACTGATTCAAGCTGATAGAAGAGCAACTTTGACTGAAATAACCACTCGTTACAACCGAGGTATGCAGCAAAGCATTTGTGAAGCCACAACACGCACAACCTTAAGGCGGATGGGCTACAACAGCAGACAAATAGGAAAAAGAGGCTACGATTTGCACAAGCTCACCAAAATTGGACAGTTGAAGACTGGAAAAATGTTGCCTGGTCTGATGAGTCTCAATTTCTGTTGTCAGAATGAGTCAGAATTTGGTGTAAACAGAATGAGAACATGGATCCATCATGCCTTGTTACCACTGTGCAGGCTGGTGGTGGTGGTGGTGTAATGGTGTGGGGGATGTTTTCTTGGCACACTTTAGGCCCCTTAGTGCTAATTGGGCATCGTTTAAATGCCACGGCCTACCTGAGCATTGTTTCTGACCATGTCCATCCCTTTATGACCACCATGTACCCATCCTCTGATGGCTACTTCCAGCAGGATAATGCACCATGTCACAAAGCTCGAATCATTTCAAATTGGTTTCTTGAACATGACAATGAGTTCACTGTACTAAAATGGCCCCCACAGTCACCAGATCTCAACCCAATAGAGCATCTTTGGGATGTGGTGGAACGGGAGCTTCGTGCCCTGGATGTGCATCCCACAAATCTCCATCAACTGCAAGATGCTATCCTATCAATATGGCCAACATTTCTAAAGAATGCTTTCAGCACCTTGTTGAATCAATGCCACGTAGAAGGCAGTTCTGAAGGCGAAAGGGTGTCAAACACAATATTAGTATGGTGTTCCTAATAATCCTTTAGGTGAGTGTAAGTCGCAATTGAGTGTTATAAAGTTGTAAGAGATGTAAACTTGCAATTCTGAGATAAAAAGTCGCAAACGCGTTCTTTATTTTTTATTCAGTGGCGGAAACGAGCTTCCATAAATGGCAGTGAATAGCGACCAGCATCAATCTTTTTTTTAAAAAGATGCAAAAGTTTCACAGAACAATCCCATGCGACACATGCCATATATATTCTAAGTGTTCTGGTAGGGTTTGGTGAAAAACAACCCAAAATTTGAGCGAGTTTGGCAAGAGCCAAACTGTGATGGCTAGACGACTGGGTCAGAGCATCTCCAAAACTGCAGCTCTTATGGGGTGTCCCAGTCTGTAGTGGTCAGTACCTATCAAAAGTGCTCCAAGGAAGGAACAGTGGAGAACCAGCAACAGGGTCATGGGCGGCCCAGGCACGTGGGAAGCGAAGGCTGGCCCGTGTGGTCTGATCAAACAGACGATCTACTGTAGCTCAGTATGTCAGGACTGTTTTGGTAGCAAAAGGGGACCAACTCAATATTAGGAAGGTGTTCATAATGTTATGCCTGATTGGTGTATGACAAGTGTTGCTTGTCATCTTTCTGTGATGCTTTTGCATCTTTTTTGAAAAGCTTGATGGCCATCACTCGTAACATGGGACCCACTGGAAGTGAGCTAACTGAAGCTAAGTGCAGTTTTTTTTTTAAATGTGAACAAAACACAAAAACAAAGACATGGCTTGACAAGGAAAAACAAAATTATGGACAAAACTCACCAACAGGAGATTACATATAACAATATTAAACAAAGACACACGGCAAACATGAGGGCTTAAAAACACTGACTCCTAATGATAAGACAAGGGACACATGTGCACAATGAAGACACTAAACCAATCAGAACATGACAACATAGAACACATGACAAGGGAGCACATGGCAGGATCACATGACTCACAAACAAGGGAAGCACATGGCAAACAGGAAACATGACTGATTCAAAAATAACATGAACAATAATGTGAAACAAAACCAAAACATTAGACATTACATCACTATTCACTGCTATTATATTAAACCAATTCTTCTTTTGTGGTCTGAAAAAGAAAGAACAGCAAACAGCATTAGAACAACACCAGGGTAAGTAACTGATGACTTAATTCTTATTTTAGGGTGAACTGTCCCTTTAAAGTGTCATCTTTGTTTCAGTCTTTCCTATAATTGTTGACGTACATAAAGAGTACAAAGCTATAACACTAATGTGGACCTATTAACTGAGAAATATTTAAATTCATATTGAGATCTCTGACCTTTGATTGCAGGTACCTTGGACAAAGTGAGTTGAGATCTTTTCTGAAACCAGAGCAAGCATGTAAATGAATAAAAAGTAATACAACTCAACAAATAATTCAAAATAAAAAGCAAATAAATAAAGAAAATCCCCTATCAGGTGTCACATGGTGTCAGTGGTCATCCACAGCGCAGAAGGGGTTCGGCATGCCGTGTGTTTGTGGTAATTACTTGCGTGATTGAAGACATAAGGTCAATGGTAACCTAGTGGTTCAGGCATTGGGATGATGCCATGAATGTCTTGGGTTAGATCCCAGATCAAACTTCTCTTGTGATCTAAAACAAAACACTTAACTTAAGGTTTCTGTTGAGTTTACAGCAAAAACAAGATTAAATAAACCACGAAGACCTGACTCTCATATTGAGACCACATGCCAGAATGATTTTCATGAGTAACAGTCACGATTATTTTACATTGCATTATTGCATCACAGCCTGATCTGCTGGTGATTTGATTTCGCCCTGCAGCTCAGTCTGGAAACCTGTACATTTTTCTATCCTGCTTCTGTTACAAATTTGTAAGGACCAATCACAAACCGGCTTATCCACCTGGCATGCTATTGGCGGGTTTAACACAATGACGGATAGAGAAGCGATAGATCGTTGGTCTGATTGGTTGAAGGACTATCCAATTGCGGACAGAGTCATTTGAACTATGCCCGTTGATCACGCCTCTTGTGCAGTAGAAAATACAGAGCAGACTCCACAGACCAATGTTCAGTCTTAAAAGATTGAGCTGGTGATAACTAGACAAGTCTATATTGTCACTTTTTATCAATTTAATGCATCCTTGCTGGATAAAAGTATTCATTGAAAAACGTACAAAGCAGGGGCGTCATTGGGCCCATTTTAGGAGGGCTTTTGCCCCCCTAAAGATTTGTGATTAAAATGTAATATGTACACTAATTGGTGAAATGTCAAATATATATACACTCACCTAAAGGATTATTAGGAACACCTGTTCAATTTCTCATTAATGCAATTATGTAATCAACCAATCACATGGCAGTTGCTTCAATGCATTTAGGGGTGTGGTCCTGGTCAAAAAAATCTCCTGAACTCCAAACTGAATGTCAGAATAGGAAAGAAAGGTGATTTAAGCAATTTTGACCGTGGCATGGTTGTTGGTGCCAGACGGGCCGGTCTGAGTATTTCACAATCTGCTCAATTACTGGGATTTCCACACAACCATTTCTAGCGTTTACAAAGAATGGAGTGAAAAGGGAAAAACATCCAGTATGCGGCAGTCCTGTGGGCAAAAATAGAGGTCAGAGGAGAATGGGCCGACTGATTCAAACTGATAGAAGAGCAACTTTGACTGAAATAACCACTCGTTACAACCGAGGTATGCAGCAAGTCTCGGTCTGATGAGTCTCGATTTCTGTTGAGACATTCAGATGGTAGAGTCAGAATTTGGCGTAAACAGAATGAGAACATGGATCCATTATGCCTTGTTACCACTGTGCAGGCTGGTGGTGGTGTAATGGTGTGGGGGATGTTTTCTTGGCAAACTTTAGGCTCCTTAATGCCAATTGGGCATGGTTTAAATGCCACAGCCTACCTGAGCATTGTTTCTGACCATGTCCATCCCTTTATGACCACCATGTACCCATCCTCTGATGGCTACTTCCAGCAGGATAATGCACCATGTCACAAAGCTCAAATCATTTCTAATTGGTTTCTTGAACATGACAATGAGTTCACTGAACTAAAATGGCCCCCACAGTCACCAGATCTCAACCCAATAGAGCATCTTTGGGATGTGGTGGAACGGGAGCTTCGTGCCCTGGATGTGCATCCCACAAATCTCCATCAACTGCAAGATGCTATCCTATCAATATGGGCCAACATTTCTAAAGAATGCTTTCAGCACCTTGTTGAATCAATGCCATGTAGAAGGCAGTTCTGAAGGCGAAAGAGGGTCAAACACAGTATTAGTATGGTGTTTCTAATAATCCTTTAGGTGAGTGTATATATATATATATATATATTTTTTTTTTACCCACACAAGTTTGTTTATATTCTTAATCAATACACTCTAAAAAATGCTGGGTTGTTTTAACCCAAATTTGGGTCAAATATGGACAAACCCAGTCGTTGGGTTAAATTTTTCAATTAAAATTTTAACCCAAGAGTTATTTTTGACCCAAATTTGGGTTAAAACAACCAAACATTTAGAATATATGAATGAATATTATCTGGTTATTTAAAATTGATTAAATATTCAGGGATTGACTTGATAGTATTGTTCATGCCTACCTTAGTATACAAACAATATTTAAATCATACCCACCTTTTGAAATCAATCGCACCTGGTACCAACCACAAACTTTTTGAATGGTATTGTATATAATGCAGTGTTTTACAAAAGCAATAAGGTATCAGAGGCTTTTCTATGTTGCATTACAATAAATATAATGAGCACACAAACCTCCCATTTGTTCAATGAATAATACATCACAAACCCGTCATGTCGGTCAACCGGTCCCTTTCAGACGGTGTAAAAAGCTGTAACACATTTCTACTGGGACACGAACAAGGTCGATCTGTGTTCTGCTGTCTGGATTTCCTTATCAGCCTGTGTCTCTCACCCCTGCTGTGCTTATGGCTTGATGACTTCCTCACAACTCTCTCCTAGAGCAGACAATGACCAGTCTAGTGCTTCTATCTGATAGATTCTTATCAGCACACATCAGTACAAAACCCAGCACTTCCTGCAAATAAAACCCGGCAGAAGAGACATTCCCTCAGTCTGGGTCCTGTGCAGTCTACCTGTGTAAGGTAGCATGAGCTGAAGTGTGCGTGTGACTCATTATCTTGCTTTTTAGATCAATATATGCAGCATGATGTCACGTTTAGTAAACACGCCTGCTCATATACTCGCATGCGGGTTTCCCTCAGCAAACACAATGACAGGACACCTGTCATTCAATCCAATGCTCGATTGGATTGAGAATTGGCTCTGTGTATTCTGACACCTTTCTATCAGAACCAGCATTAACTTCTTGAGCAATTTGAGCTACAGTAGCTCGTCTGTTTAATCGACCACACGGGCCAGCCTTCGCTCCCCACGTGGATCAATGAGCCTGAGCCACCCATGACCCTGTGGCCGGTTCTCCACTGTTCCTTCCTTGGAGCACATTTGATAGATCCTGACCACTGCAGACCAGGAACATCCCACAAGAGCTGCAGTTTTGGAGATGCTCTGACCTAGTCGTCTAGCCATCACAGTTTGGCCCTTGTCAATCTCACTCAAATCCTTACGCTTGCCCATTTTTCCTGCTTCTAACACATCAACTTTGAGGATAAAATGTTCACCTGCTGCCTAATATATCCCACCCACTAACAGGTGCTGTGATGAAGAGATAATCAGTGTTATTCACTTCACCTTCATATCAATGTTTTTTTTTTTTGCATCGAACATGAAATTTCTTCATGAAATATCTTCATGAAATATCGAAAGCCTTGTAATATCTCATATCCATATGTTCAAAAGCTTGTGGTCAGTTAGATTTGTAAAAAAAGATTTAATTTAATACTTTTTATTCAGCAAGGATGCATTCAATTGATCAACAATGGCATTATAGACTTTTCTAATGTTACAAATTATTTATTTTTCAAATTAATGATGTTCTTTTGAACTTTCAATTCATAAAATAATCCTGAAAAAAAAAATAGTCTCACAAGCAACTGTTTTCAACATTGTTATTATTCAGAAATGTTTATTGAGCAGCAAATCATCATATTAGAGAGATTTCTGAAGGATCATGTGACACTGACTGGAGTAATGAATTACATAAATTACATTTTAAAATATATTCTAATAGAAAATAGATATTTTTAATTATAGGCTAATGATAATTTATTTCTTATTCCTTTTTATACAGAATTTTTAATAAAATAGGTGAGTAAAAGAGACTTCTTAACAACCCCACATTTGAACAAATAACACAAAATCTACTTCAGTTAGTTTAAATCTTGTTCTTGTTTGTGCCAGTTCTCACTGTAAAAAAACAAAACAACAAAAAACGAAGGTCATTTGGTTATTCAACATCTCGTCTACGGCTAATGTAACAATCCATCTGTGCCACATGCTAAATGTTCCGGTAAACACAATTATTCCACGCCTGAGAAAAACATGGCTCAGTCTGGGCGCTCACACTGACGTCAGCGGCTAGAAAAAGCGCTCCAGTATCTGCATGGCTGCAAATTACAGGCTGCAGCAACCAACACTCAAACTGGCAGGGTCTAAAGCCTCCTAAATGAAGCTCTTTTGTGGCAGGGCTTGGCATGACGGATGAGGGCAAGATTCTTCTTTCCTTCGCGCTCCAGAAGTGCAAGCCAGGAATGAAACCTTTTGCGTCCGACATAGAGGTGCACAGAAGCATGGTATGTTAGTGCACGACAGTCATGCTGGAGTCTCGATATATCTGTCATGGCCAGTAACTCAAACAATATGCAGATGTCAGGTCCCTTTGAAGTCGTCTTTAAACTATGAATGATTTACTCTAATGAGGCATACTGTGGACTGTGGACTGTGTTGGTGTTTGAAAACTGAGAATGATTTTCTGTTAAAGTGCTTTTCACAATGTATCCTTTCAAATATACTTGATATGACTGCCAAAACAGACCATAGCTGTTTAATTCAACACTTTTAGAAAAACAGGTTCAGTGGAGTTCTATGTAGTTGCTGTTTTTTAATCACAAGGCAGTTATTCTCTACTTCAGTGTGCACTGTTTCTGAACTCCCTGAAACACCTCCATTGTAGTCTTGAGTTTTGCTACGGAAACAAACATGTCCTCTTTTAAATAATTTCCGCTCAAGGCATAAGCAAAATAAAGGGCCGAAGCCTGGTTGAGTTTAGCCTCAGACGTCACGCCCATGGACCATTGACTGAATGTATGATGCATGAGGCACACAAAATGGGAAACACGTTCGAAGTCGCTTCTTACAATTAGAGATTGTTTCAAAGCAGCTTTACAGTGATAACAGGAAAATAAAGCTGCTCTGGAGAAAATGTGATGTCATCGTCCAGCTCAGCTCAATTATCATACAACGGTGTCAATGCAGGCAGATCAGTAATGTAGTTGAATATTTAGTGACAATGAGCGCTTATCAGGATCAACTAAATTCTGAATTATTAAAAGTATGTGAAGTATGTATACGCTCAAAGCGATTGACCAATCACAACACACTGGTCCAGCCAACCAATCAGAAGGAGGGGTTTATAGCGACAGGAGCTAAACAGAGCGTTACTGACAGACTGGGAAGAGAGGAGCTGCAACAATGTCAAAAATCAACCCGTTCTCACTCCCAAGGCGTCAAAATCTGAAACAAGGCTGATTTATACTTCTGCGTCAGTCCTGTGCCGTAGCCTCTACGCCGTGGTAATTAACTAAAAGTGAGTCCTTGATTCCATGATAGGAAAAAGGTTCTATTTATGAAGCTCCTGAAGAAGGTTCTGTGACTTTTTCTTCTAAGAGTGAAAGGTCAATAAGAGTAGAAATGATTCTGATCAAAAGATCTACAGAAACAAGTTCAGCTGTAAAAATCTGATTTTAAACTCTCTTCTGAAATGTTATTCTCCTTACCGGTCTGTGTCCTCTCACCTCGTCTCTTTACCCCCCGAGCTCTCTCTGCATTCAGAACGAGGTCCGACGTGCTGCTTAAAATAACCTCTGAGTCTCACATCTTCAGCAGGAGGGCATCCCAGGGGTCCGGAGTCACGGTTCCGTCGAATGTTCTCGCTCTCTCTGTCTGCCTCTGTTTGTCCTGTGATGTTCGATTGCATCCTGAAGAACAAGGATAAGAAGTACAGTGCATGAAGAGGTTAAGCTGCAGAGATTACTGGAACTAAATAAATACTCAACATTTATTCATTTAGCTGATGCATTTATCAAGTGCGAATTATCTGTATGTCAGGGGATTTATGGGCATACTAAACATATTCCATTGTTTTACATGCATGCAGCTGCAAAAGGTATTTGGACACTTCACAACCAGAGTTGACTTCTTGAACAGTTTGTTCTTCTCTTATGACATGTTTAGCTTGAAGTCTGCTTGTGCTATCTTTATTGTTTGTTTGTCTTTAGGCAACTTTTGACCTGATATGTTGTGCTACAGTTCAAAAGTTTAGGATCAGCATAATAATAATAACAATAGTTTAATACTTTAAAGTTAGTAATGCATTACTGATCTTACTGACCCCTCACTTTTGAACGGAAGTGCAATTATATTCATGCATTTTTATGTTTCCAAGCATTCATGTACATTGCACTTGTGATCAGATAATCTATGGATGTGAATATCAGGTGTAAAAGTGGTTTCATCAGCAAAATTTCAAATGTACAGTGCTGGAACACTGAAATAGAACAGCGCTGTGTGTGTTGGAAAAAGTCACGGTGTGTGCTCCGGAACAGTAGCTGTACCCAATATGAAGTTCTCCTCCTTTCCTCTCATTCTGGGCTGATTGATTTAACAGCAGTCCTCAGCTCTGGCCTCCAAACTGCTGCCCTGCATATAAAGCAAGATCCGGGGATTCAAGGTCAGGTGGATTAAAGCAATAGTTCACCAAAAATGAACTTCTGTCTTTATTCTCCGTATATTCAGCATCATTTTCAAGCAGTTCTTTACTAAAAGTGAATGGTTGCTGTCAATCTGCAAAAAACAAACAAACAAACAAAAAAAAACTATATACACAACTGCTCTAAGTTTTGGAGAAAGTAATTGAACAAATTAATAAATAAATATGCAAACTAAAACCTTTATTCAAGAAGGATGCAAAAGACTGCTATTTCAAATAAATTCTGTTCTTCTAACTTTTTTTTTTTTTTTCATCAAATAATCCTGAAAAAATTTGTGTAGATTCCAATAAAATATGAACGGTTTTCAACATTGATATTAATAAGAAATGTTTCTTAAACAGCAAATCAGCATATTAGAATGATTTCTGATTTTCTGAAGGCTGGAATAATGATGCTGAAAATTCAGTTTGATCACAGGAATAAATTACATTTTACTATATATTTAAATAGAAAACACTTATTTTGAATTCTAATAATATTTCACAATTTTGCAGTGGGTATTTTTGATCAAATAAATGCAGCCTTGGCACGCAAAAGAGACTTTTTTCCCAAAAACATGAAAAAAATCGGACCAATCCCAAATGTTTGAACTGTTGTGTAACGATTTTCAGTCTTCAGAAGCCATACTATGGGCCCTATTTTAACGGTCTGAGCACATGGTCTGAAGCGCAGCGCAGGAGCACTTAGGGTGTGTCTGAATGGTCTGAATCCACTTTTGTTAGTTTAACAAAGGAAAAAAAGGTTGGTGCGCCTGACGCATGGTCCAAAAGGGTTCTCCCAGTTTCTTAATGAGTCATGGCCGTAACATGCAATAAACCAATCAAAGTCCCATCTCCCATTCCCTTTAAAAGCCAGTTGTGCTTGCACATAGCCAGTTGTGCTATTTACATGGCGGAATTTGCGAGCGGAAAAACTAAACGCTTCTCCAGAGAGGAATCTTTTCATTTTTAATATTTAAAAATGTTTGTGTGCTGCTGGCGTCCTAAGCAAAATGTATGTGCGTTGTGTATCCGCCTATTACTAACACACCCTTTAAATAACACAAAAAATACAGTCATTTTCAGTCCCTCAAAACACACCTTGCTTTCAGACCAGCCTGCCCATGGGTGAACAGATGGGCACGAGTGCATTTGCTATTTAAACAATGTGGTGCAGGAAGTGAAAATGCTAACTGCGTCGGGCTGAAACTAGCAAAAAACACTTGCGTCGCATTGCACTGGGTCTATGATAGGGCCCTATACCCTCGTGTGAGAAATAGACAGAAATTTAAGCTGGCAGTTGCTGAAAAAATATGTATTAAAACATGTTGCATGCAGCGACGTTCAGAATAACACATTTTCATACTTTTCTTTTAGGATGCTTCTTCGTCGACTTCCAAATAAGTAACAAAGCTGTTAGCTATCAAACACATACTGTTAAACTTATGGCCATGTGGATTGGACGGTGTGGCCCTTTCCTGCCTGGCATCTAAAACGGGCCGAGCAGCCCAATGACTCAGCCTGTGAAATATGAAGGCTTTTAGCAGCCCGCCACAGAGGATCATTTACACTCAACTATGTCTCATTTTTGGGTTTTCAGTATATATTTAGTCATCCTGTAAAAAATGAGGAGTTGAACAGCAATAAAATGTGATTAAAAGAGAGTTTTTGCCATGTCAATTTGGCTTGGTCAAAGAAAGACTACCATGACGGCGACTTGCATTACATGCATTTATCACCTTCAGACAAACATATCAAGACAAATTACGCCGATCCATGGGAGAGGGACTCAAAGAACTATTTGTGGCCTTTTACAAGCCATCTTTGGATTTATTTGTTCCGGAACAATCTGTGCGGTGAGGAAGAGGCCGTCCAATGAGCCGTTCTCAAAGCAGAATCATCTGGACTTGGACTGTTTGGGTCTAACCAAACCCTTTAAAGTGGGCTTCTCTGATTGGTCCACACCAATGCCAGAGGACCAAATGTGCTCTTTTTCAGCGGCTGGAGAAAGTAAACACTTCAGAACCAAATCAAAATTCATGTGTGGTTGTTGCAGCTAGACGACAATCTTTAGATGTTCAGAAGGCAAATTAGATGAGCTATTGTTTCACAGCTTGATAGATGAACTTCACCTGACAGAGACAGATGAGGGGGTGGTTTTATTGGTTTAACAGAAGGGGCGAAAACAGAGACTTGAATGAACCAAAGCTAATTAAAGAACCAGAGGAAGGAGTGAATGATATGCTAACAAGTCTCTCATTGGCAGTTAATCATAGATGCTCATTAGGAGCACTGATTACACCACACAATAATGACATGCAAACATACACTCTCACAAAGTGTACACACACACACACACACACACACACACACACACTGCCCCTGCCCTTAAACCTACCCATCACAGGAAACATTCTGCATTTCTACTTTCTCAAAAAAACTCATCCTGTGTGATTTATAAGCCTTTTGAAAAGTGGGGGACCGCTGGCTGGTGATCAGTATAGGTGATCTCAGGTTTTACTATCCTTATGGGGACATTTGGTCCCCACAATGTAATATAAACAAGGACACACACACACACACACACACTGTTTTCATGTTTTATGGGGACTTTCCATATATAATGATTTTTATACTATGCAAAATGTATTTTCTAACCCCCTACACTAAACCTAACCCCAAACCTACAGAAAACTACAGCCATTTTTACTTTTTCAAAAACATAATTTAGAATGATTTATAAACTGTTTCCTCATGGGGTCCAAACAATGTCCACAACAAAGACAAGGATTTCAGATATTGCCATCTGTGTGTGCATTATTTTGTTCTCATAACTTAGGGTTTACCAAGCAAGACACACACACACACACACCTCAGCAAGGAGCGGATTAGACATCAGGTGGTCTGTGTAATTAGTGTCAGATTAATTAGAATTTGTTCAGCAGCTTTAGCGCTTGACGATTCTTTTCTCATTAATGTGAGCTTGAATTCTCTCCAAAAACAAACGAAACTAATATTTGTTAAGCCGTACTTCCGCATTTGTTAAACTTGAATCCACAATGTCGCCTCTAGGTCATTTGGCACAATCGAATTATGGAAATATTTCTCAAAAGCAGCAAATCCAGTGAGTCTAACCTAGTGCTGGTTGTGCTTCAAGGTCAAAAAGCTACAAATGCTTCACACTGTATAATGAAGAGAAAGAGAGACCCATTCAATTCCCATTCCAGAGAGAGTACAGTATTTCAGTCCAGGAAACATTCTGGTGTCAGTAGTCTGGTTTATCTGTCTATGACTGCAAAACAGTTGCACATTACTTACATTAAAACCCACATGCACACATTCTGTACACACACATACTGTAAACACAAACACACAAATCACTGCCTATGTTTGTGCAGTATGTACAATATCCTGCTAGTCATCAGATTATCATTCCTATAACTTTACTTCGAAGGAAAAACGGTGGTCATATTTCACATGACATTAGCAGCTTTTGGGAGCTGCTGAATGGAGATAAACCACAGAGTTTTTAACCAAAAGAAAATGGAAAATAGTAGGACATCTGCAGCAGTTATTGAATTTTTCCATTCCTCTCCATCTCCTCTGATGGATGAAGATCTGGCACTTGCAGTTTTCACATTCGGTAGCACCTGCAACGACATCATCATTCAGACCTTCACTGAGGAATAAATCATTCTGACACACACCTGCAGGACTTTCCCTGAACATTTGAAGATCTCACTAACCTTTCCAATAAGACGTGGTGTTACTCATCCCATCTCACTCGTCCTGTTTACATCTTATATCAAGATGTGTTTTGGTCGATGGGATCACAAGTAGACGAGGGAGACACATACCCATTTACACCTGTTTTTTTTTTTTTTACATTTTCTTTTTTTTTATTGCTAGGACCCATTTCTCAATACTGGTCACTTTTTCAAAACTCTTCTCCTAACAAACTTTCATCTTGGCACAGCAGTTCATTTCTCATTCAAAATGCACTAAAACTACCAAAACACTTCCTTCATCTCTCAAATCAACTCATTCCTCCTTAACAAAGGTTTTCAACCAACAAACACACTTTGTCAATCATAAAACGCAGACCTAAAAACACTAACATCAGGTAGCATTATACAATGATTATATACTTAATTTTTTTTTTTAGTTCTTTACAAAACCAGAATGTCTCACTTATAATTCACTGCAGTTAATGTTACATAGTCCATGTTTACATCACAGTACAAAATTATCCCTAAGATTTCCTCTTTTGAATGGATGGTAATGTGTATGTGTTCAGTTGTGTAAGTGTTCAGCTGTGTAGGTGTTCAGTTGTTTATGTGTTCAGCTGTGTAGGTGTTCTGCTGTGTATGTGTTCAGTTGTGTATGTGTTCAGATGTGTATGTGTTCGGTTGTGTATGTGTTCAGATGTGTATGTGTTCGGTTGTGTAGGTGTTCGGCTGTGTATGTGTTCAGTTGTGTATGTGTTCAGATGTGTATGTGTTCGGTTGTGTAGGTGTTCGGCTGTGTATGTGTTCAGTTGTGTATGTGTTCAGATGTGTAGGTGTTCGGTTGTGTAGGTGTTCGGTTGTGTAGGTGTTTAGCTGTGTATGTGTTCAGTTGTGTATGTGTTCAGATGTGCAGGTGTTCATTTGTGTAGGTGTTCAGTTGTGTATGTGTTCAGATGTGTATGTGTTCAGATGTGTATGTGTTCGGTTGTGTAGGTGTTCAGTTGTGTAGGTGTTTAGCTGTGTGTGTGTTCAGTTGTGTATGTGTTCGGTTGTGTAGGTGTTCAGCTGTGTAGGTGTTCAGTTGTTTATGTGTTCAGCTGTGTAGGTGTTCAGCTGTGTATGTGTTCAGTTGTGTAAGTGTTCAGATGTGTAGGTGTTCAGCTGTGTAGGTGTTCATTTGTGTAGGTGTTCAGTTGTGTATGTGTTCAGATGTGTATGTGTTCAGATGTGTATGTGTTCGGTTGTGTAGGTGTTCAGTTGTGTAGATGTTTAGCTGTGTGTGTGTTCAGTTGTGTATGTGTTCGGTTGTGTAGGTGTTCAGCTGTGTAGGTGTTCAGTTGTTTATGTGTTCAGCTGTGTAGGTGTTCAGCTGTGTATGTGTTCAGATGTGTATGTGTTCGGTTGTGTAGGTGTTCAGCTGTGTATGTGTTCAGATGTGTATGTGTTCAGATGTGTATGTGTTCATATGTGTAGGTGTTCGGTTGTGTAGGTGTTTAGCTGTGTATGTGTTCAGTTGTGTATGTGTTCAGATGTG
This sequence comes from Gobiocypris rarus, assembly GCA_023029165.1. Lineage (NCBI taxonomy): Eukaryota > Metazoa > Chordata > Actinopteri > Cypriniformes > Gobionidae > Gobiocypris > Gobiocypris rarus. Next base: position 34,192,921 of record CM040919.1, on the reverse strand, counting down.
TATATGTTCGGTTGTGTAGGTGTTCGTTGTGTATGTGTTCAGTTGTGTAAGTGTTCAGATGTGTAGGTGTTCAGCTGTGTAGGTGTTCAGTTGTGTAGGTGTTCAGATGTGTAGGTGTTCAGCTGTGTAGGTGTTCAGTTGTGTAGGTGTTCAGTTGTGTATGTGTTCAGATGTGTATGTGTTCAGATGTGTATGTGTTCGGTTGTGTAGGTGTTCAGTTGTGTAGGTGTTTAGCTGTGTATGTGTTCAGTTGTGTATGTGTTCAGATGTGTATATGTTTGGTTGTGTAGGTGTTCGTTGTGTATGTGTTCAGTTGTGTAAGTGTTCAGCTGTGTAGGTGTTCAGCTGTGTAGGTGTTCAGTTGTGTATGTGTTCAGATGTGTATATGTTCGGTTGTGTAGGTGTTCGTTGTGTATGTGATCAGCTGTGTAGGTGTTCAGTTGTGTATGTGTTCAGATGTGTATGTGTTCAGTTGTGTAGGTGTTCAGTTGTGTATGTGTTCAGATGTGTATGTGTTCGGTTGTGTAGGTGTTCGGTTGTGTAGGTGTTCGGTTGTGTAGGTGTTCGTTTGTGTAGGTGTTCAGTTGTGTGTAGGTGTTCAGTTGTGTATGTGTTCGGTTGTGTATGTGTTCGGTTGTGTGTGTGTTCAGTTGTGTAGGTGTTCAGTTGTGTATGTGTTCAGTTGTGTATGTGTTCAGTTGTGTAGGTGTTCAGTTGTATAATTTTTCAGGTGTGTATGTGTTCAGATGTATAGGTGTTCGTTTGTGTGGGTGTTCAGTTGTGTATGTGTTCAGTTGTGTAGGTGTTCAGTTGTATAGATGTTCAGTTGTGTAGATGTTCAGTTGTGTAGATGTTCAGTTGTGTATGTGTTCAGTTGTGTAGGTGTTCAGTTGTATAGATGTTCAGTTGTATAGATGTTCAGTTGTGTAGATGTTCAGTTCTGTAAGCACCACTTTAGTCAAAGATGATTGACAATTAGCACATAGTTTGAAGGAGGAATACAATGCCAATCACAGCATACATACACTCGCCTAAAGGATTATTAGGAACACCTGTTCAATTTCTCATTAATGCAATTATCTAATCAACCAATCACATGGCAGTTGCTTCAATGCATTTAGGGGTGTGGTCCTGGTCAAGACAATCTCCTGAACTCCAAACTGAATGTCAGAATAGGAAAGAAAGCTTTGAGCGTGGCATGGTTGTTGGTGCCAGACGAGCCGGTCTGAGTATTTCACAATCTGCTCAGTTACTGGGATTTTCACGCACAACCATTTCAAGGATTTACAAAGAATGGTGTGAAAAGGGAAAAACATCCAGTATGCGGAAGTCCTGTGGGCGAAAATCCCTTGTTGATGCTAGAGGTCAGAGGAGAATGGACCGACTGATTCAAGCTGATAGAAGAGCAACTTTGACTGAAATAACCACTCATTACAACCGAGGTATGCAGTAAAGCATTTGTGAAGCCACAACACGCACAACCTTAAAGCGGATGGGCTACAACAGCAGAAGACCCACTGGGTACCACTTATCTCCACAACAAATAGGAAAAAGAGGTTACAATTTGCACAAGTTCACCAAAATTGGACAGTTGAAGACTGGAAAAATGTTGCCTGGTCTGATGAGTCTCAATTTCTGTTGAGACATTCAGATGGTAGAGTCAGAATTTGGCGTAAACAGAATGAGAACATGGATCCATCATGCCTTGTTACCACTGTGCAGGCTGGTGGTGGTGGTGGTGTAATGGTGTGGGGATGTTTTCTTGGCACACTTTAGGCCCCTTAGTGCCAATTGGGCATCGTTTAAATGCCACAGCCTACCTGAGCGTTGTTTCTGACCATGTCCATCCCTTTATGACCACCATGTACCCATCCTCTGATGGCTACTTCCAGCAGGATAATGCACCATGTCACAAAGCTCGAATCATTTCAAATTGGTTTCTTGAACATGACAATGAGTTCACTGTACTAAAATGGCCCCCACAGTCACCAGATCTCAACCCAATAGCATCTTTGGGATGTGGTGGAACGGGAGCTTCGTGCCCTGGATGTGCATCCCACAAATCTCCATCAACTGCAAGATGCTATCCTATCAATATGGGCCAACATTTCTAAAGAATGCTTTCAGCACCTTGTTGAATCAATGCCACGTAGAATTAAGGCAGTTCTGAAGGCGAAAGGGGGTCAAACACAATATTAGTATGGTGTTCCTAATAAACTTTTAGGTGAGTGTATATAAGCTCCTTCAGTACTATCAGCAGCTGTCACGTTTCTCCAGAGCTCATTTACCCTCCTCCATCCCCAGCTCCTCCTCTCATCAGTCAGGATTTGGCACTCTGATTCCCCTTGAATCAGACTAAATTCCTGAATGATGTTGTACATTTAATATCAACATTAATGATATCTGCAATGCATCATGTTGGTTCTGTTCTGTTTACCCTAAGGGGGTTATCGCTGCTCTCGCTGCTCTTATCCATGCTAAGCTGCATGAATGTGCCCATAGATTGAAACATCTGAAAAAAAAACGTACATTTACCCACCCATAGAACCTCCTCTCGAAGAAATCAGGGCAGAAGTGGACAAAAGTGGACAAAAGAGACTAAATTAAAACACCAGGTGTAAACAAGAACGTGTCTCCCTTGTCCACTTGTGATCCGATCGACCACAAAATGTGGTCTACAAAAGCAACATGGTCAAACGCGTTTTCGAATATCTCTGGAAGAGGTCGAAAGTGGACAAGCTTAAAACATTTTAGACCTCGTTTACACATTATAGTGTATGCCACTTGTGATCGGATTGTTGGAAATGCTTCTTAATACCAGGTGTAAACAGGGCCTCTGGGAGAAAGGGTTCCTTCAGGGTGGTCTAGAAGGAAAAAATATTTGTGCATGTGTTTGTAGAGTACTAAAGGGCAAAGCGGAGTCTGGCATTCTGCACTGGAGTGTAAATTTCACAGGAAGGCATCACATACGCATCTAGAAATCAAAACCTGGCCTTGAGCTCATTGGAAAGCTCACAGAGAGGCTCCTCACACACACTCGAGCAACAAAGGTGTCCTGTATCACCTGTTTTCACAATCCAAGAGGTCCTATAAACCCTCACAGATCCCGCAAAAAAAATCAGTTTTGTAGAATATTCTGATTGAGAACAATCTACACTGTAAAAAAAATTATCTGTAAAATAACTGGCAGCTCATTACCCGGACATAATCCAGTCATTTTGCAGACATCTCTGTTAAAGCTGAAACACAACTCAATGGAGTGCAAAATCCAAAATAAATACGGAAAATTACGTTAAATTGTTTCAGTGCATTGTGTCCTAATTTTACGAGTGTACTGAAACAAGGCCTTCTGCGACTCTGCAAGAAAACACAAATATAAAACATGACAAATGCATTCACACACTGACCACATCATCCCCCCGAGTGTGTTTTCACACATACTCGCATTTGCTGTTGTGACAATCTAACACGGTTAAAGATCTGAACTGGTAGCTGGAAGGTTATAGCTTTCTACTAGATTCAACCTTGAATATCAACCATAATACCCCTAAAAAAGGTGCATAGTCAACATGAAAATTAAAACTGACCCAATTCCTTTCTTAATACAATGTAGTATGCTGATGCTTATATATATATATATATATAAACAACCCAAGTTGGGTTGAAAATGGAAAAACCCAGCAATTTGTTTGTTTTTAACCCAGCATTGAGAATTGACCTATTCTTGTGTTTTAGGTGAAGACTGAGGCCATTGATCCGAAATCCTGATAGATTAGATTACAAAAACAGTATGATCTGAGGTCAGTGCTCTATTGTGCAATGATTTAATGGTGAATTGTATTTTCTATAAATCAAACAGGAAGCCCCACCAAAAGGAAACAAAAGTCATGCATGCCACCACACGGATGAAGGGAAAATACTTCATTGCATCAGTGACTGAAAGTGAAAGAATTACAGCTGTGATTACACATGGTTGGTTAAGTCACTCTAAAAGCATGTGGAATGGGAATCTGATGGAGAAAATGAAAGAGATCTAATTTTACGAGACTGATTTGTCTAATGCAGATGGAAGCCGGCTCATGTTTTTCAGCTTAAGTTGTTAGATATTATTGGTTTTATTTGATCACATTTTTGTGGTATTATTTAAAGATCTTAAAATGTCTCTCTCATCTGGAACATGTAGGTAAACTATATTTTCTGGCCTTTTATATCCCATTTAAAGATTTTTTGGGACTCACAGCCAACTACACCAGGTGTTTATCAACTCAGCTGATCTGACAGTGTTATATATATATATGTGTGTGTGTGTGTGTGTGTGTGTGTGTGTGTGTGTGTGTGTGTGTGTGTGTGTGTGTGTGTGTGTGTGTGTGTGGACTGGTAATCCTACGGTATGGGGACAAAATGTCCCCACAAAGATGGCAATATCCAAATCCTTGTCCTTGTGGGGACATTTTTGGTCCCCATGAGGAAAACAGGTTATAAATTACACTAAGTGATGTTTTTGAAAAAGTAAAATGCAGCATGTCTCCTGTGTGATGGGTAGGTTTAGGGGCAGGGGCAGTGTAGGGGGTAGAAAATACGGTTTGTATAGTATAAAATGCATTACGCCTATGGAATGTCCCCATAAAACATGGAAACACAACGTGTGTGTGTGTGTGTGTGTGTGTGTGTGTGTGTGTGTGTGTGTGTGTGTGTGTGTGTGTGTGTGTGTGTGTGTGTGTGTGTGTGTGTGTGTGTGTGTGTGTGTGTGTGTGTGTGTGTGTGTGCATTGGTGCATTCAAGCGTGAGTGTGTGATCAAGTTTTCACTTGATCTAATGGAGCAGAAATCTTGGACCTGTATAGACGTTATTGCACCAAAACGCACTCTGACTCCAGACACAAAACACACACCTCTCATAACTCATAGCGGCAGCATTATTTATGGGGATTGGGAAAGTGCTGTAAGTAAACTGCATGTGCTGCTCGAGCCACACTATATTTTACAATGTGATCTTTTCTTGACAGTATGAATTCATATATTGCACATCGACAAAACCATGCAAACTATATACTTCGGAACAGAATCACAGTATTCTTGGAAGTACCTTAGACTACCATATAAATACCATGGCATGTAAATGATATGTATATATTACAGTATGGCACTGCCACATATGCTGACACTTATACATTTCGATTTGTACTTTATAATTTATAAAACAGAATTCAGGTGTTTAAAAAGTGTGTACAGTGTATCTTAAGTATGTATATTCATACATAAATCAATTTGTATTGCCAATGGATGAACAGCTTGTAATGAAACTTAAAGAAGAGACTTTACCTGACTTCCTATATGTTATGAAAGTCTGTTTTTAATTTGAAGGACTAGTCAGGACGTTTTTCCCGGGATCAAAAGGATGTGATGTTAACGTGCACTTCAGAGCCTCTTTTCCCTTCTGTGACGCATTAAACGAATGATTTACAATGTTCAAGATAATGCCAAAAGAGCCATTCTGTACTGTAATGTCAACGTGTCATACAAAGAAAAGGGATTCATTCAAACTCTCACATAGCCAGAACTAAATAGTCTACAGTCTCAAATATCAAAACATCATAACAGTGTTATTTCATGTCATCTGTCGACATGATCATATGCTTTCTTAACTGCTGCTTTCTCACCGCTGTATTGTGTTTATTTTGTTATTGAAATGAATGCGTGCAGCACATATTTACATCATATTCATCTAAACAGTGCTCTCAGTAGTGTGGACAGTGTCTGGCTGTTCATTAACACTATGGACCCTATCATACACCGGTGCAATGCAAAGCCAGGTGCGACGCAAGTGTTTTTTGCTAGCTTCAGCCTGATGCAGTTATTGTTTTCAAGTTTAACTCCACATTGTTTAAATAGCAAATGCACTCACGCTCATCTGTTCACTAATGGGCGTGCTGGTCTGAAAACTTGGTGTGTTGTTGGCACATTGCTGTTTTGAGGTAACTGAAAACGAAAACTATTTTTTGTGTTATTTAAAGAGAGTATTAGTAATAGGTGCCTATAGATGGGTGCAAAACGGACACACACTCTGCTTACTACACACACAGGGATGCATGAGCAGCAGCACACAAACATTTTTAACTATTAAAAATAAAAGGATTCCTCTCCAGAGAAGTGTTCAGTCTTTCCGCTCGCAAATGTAAATAGCGAATCCGCCATGGCGCAGGCACAGCTGGCCTTTTAAGGGAATGGGAGATGAGCCTTTGATTGGTTTATTGCATGTTATGGCCAAAACACACCCATGACTCATAAAGAGACTAGGGACAACACTTTCGGACCATGCGCCGGGCACACCAACCATTTTTTTGTTGTTAAACTATCATTCGTACATGCCCTAAGTGCACCTGCGCTGTGCGCTTTAGACCATGCGCTCAGATCATTAAAATACGACCCTATATCTCTTTACTTTACTTCTGTGCGTACAACGTAAAAGAACTTGAAGGCATCAGCTAACACGACATAAAAAAAGTTACCATAGTAAAAGTAAAAACAGTACCACAGAAAAAACCTGTAATGTTGAGTTACACCAACACATTCTCACATGTGAAAGGTTATCCCATTTCTTAGGGGATTTAAATCTCGGCGGTTTCACAACCAGAAGCTACGCAATGTTGTGGCATCATTGATTCTTAAGGCCCGTTCACACCAAGGATGATAACTATAAAGATAACGATAAAGATAAAGTTCTAAAAATCGTTCTCAGTATTTAAGAATAGCAGGGTTCATACCACAGCTATAACGATAACAGCACAGTGAAACGATGTTGTTGTAATCACTTTCAGAATCCATTCTGCTTTAACAAGCTCGAGCATTCAAAGCGACAGACAAGCACATGCTTAGAATTCACAGAACAATATCCACTAGTGCGGATGCTAATATAGTTAAGCTGGTCAAGTGCTGATCCTAAGAAACTAGCTCCAGCTCAGGACCAGCTTATAACCATTTTAGGACTAGCTTAAACCAGCTGCCATGCTTCAAAACATACCTTTTTAACAGTACTGAGAGTGACGACGTGCTGACCATTCCAAGATGCCGTGCGTGCCGATGTGTCTAGAGTGGTCGAATGTGGCATCTATCAGGCCTTGAATCAAGTTCAGTCTCTTGTACGATACTTGTGCACAAGTGCAAAACGAGCAATAAGTTGCTGGCTGCAGTTCACTAAATGGCCACCAGTGTTGTTAATAATAAGAGTATCTGTATTCTATTCATTACCTATTTGGGTTTTTGTTTTTTTTACCTCAAACTGAAGGATTTCTTAAAGTAGTCAGTTTTTTTTTGTAGACAAAACTTCATTGTGTGAGATGGCATGAGTTCTCCTGGCGTATGAAAGACTGACAAACAGCACCTGGCATTGGCCGCATTGTACGCTTGATTATCGTCAGGAAGTCTTGTAGAAAAGCACAATAGGGTGTTTTGTTTCTCTTTCAACTTTCCTCCCTCCTTTTCCTCCTCCTCTTTTCTATCAGACAAAAGCTGAGCATGGCTGTTGAGAGTATACAGTGATCCACCACCTGTGTGAGTGTGTGGATACAGGTCACATATTTAAAGGGCTTTAAAAACAACAAAAAGAGTGTTTTTGCTGGCAAGACGTCAGCGGCTGTCAGTTTCCAGGAGAGAGGCCTATTTTTGGTTTGGAGTTAAACGAAGCGCAGCACACAGTGTCACTCTACCACACAGATGTGAAATTCCAGCTGTCTGTCAATCTTTGGCCGCCGTTTTTTGCAAGTAACTTCACATCTTCATGTTGTACAAGCTCAGAAAACATTACAAATCCTTTCAGGGAAAAGAGTGAGTAAACAGTCAATTCAAATTCAGCTATTGTGCATTGTATGATATTACAAGAAAAATCTTGAATGCAAAAAAACAACAACAAAAAACCTATTTGACATCCAAGCTTTTTAGACTAAAGCACATTATCAGGAATAAATCCAATGCTGAAAATGCAATCCTATGCTTTATTCAAATACTATGCAATAAATGCTAGCAGGCTACTTAGCTGAAAAGCAATTTTATTCTCCTGTGTTAATGATTAACAAAAGACAGGATTCATGAAATTCATCTAAGTTCAGATAGAGGAAATATCCGTGGTGTTATGTTACATTTGAGTGATTTTAAGGATTAAATTCAGTGGTTTATAGTTCTCCATTCATCTTTAACTGAACAACCAGTTTACTCACCCACAACACCCTATAAACCATAGATGTGTATACACAGATGCCACATTTGACCGCTCAAGACATGTCTGCGTGCCCGCTATCTTGGAGCGGTCAGCGTGTCGTCGCTGACAGTCAGGATCAATGATGCCACAACAATGTGCAGCTTCTGGTTGTGAAACCAGAGGATTTAAATTCCTGAAGAAATGTGATAACCTTTCACAGGTGAAAATGTGTTGGTTTGCCTCAATATTACATGTTTTGCCTTGCCTTATGTTAGTTTAGTAAAATCATCTGTCTAAAAAGTCTATTTCATATATAAATATTCTATTCATGTGTGCGTCTAACTACGATTGCAGACGCTCAGTCAACTCGCTCTCGAATTCTAACGGGCTGGCTTTGACCGTTCCAATATGGTGGACAGCTTATATAGCGGCCCATAGAAACAGCCGCTAATGAGAACTCTATGTATATATATATATCAGCTATAAATCACCTAGTAATTCCCTAGCAAACACCCAGAACACTCTAGCACCATGGCAGAAACTTTTGCAGAGGAAATCACCACTCATTGTATGCAGACAGTATATACCATTCAAAAGTTTGTAGTTGGTAAGATTTTTTAAAATGTTTTTAAAATAATTTTCGGTAGCACTTTATTTTCAGTTCTGTTCCCCATGTAGCCTACTTATTACAGTAATTGCAATAGCTGGGTAAAAATTTGGTACTAACCATAAAACATACCTCTAAACCTAACCTTGGGTTACATTTTCAGCATCATTACTCCAGTTTGATAAATATAAATTTATTTGAAATAGAATTCTTTTGTGCATTATAAATGTCTTCACTGTCACATCTGATCAACTTAATGCATCATTGTTAAATAACAGTATTAACGATTATATTTTAAAAAAAAACCTTGGTGTATAATCTTTTTTACACTGATCATAGTTTAATATGTAGTTCTAGAAAACAACTCAGTGCCTGTTATTAGTGATCAGAAGCTAGGTGTTTCTACAAAAAGAAGCTCAATACCTCACAAAAGGGTCATGTTACACTCATTTTCAAATGTTTTGTGGAAGCCTGCTTATAATATTGCATAATCTCACCGATAACCGATGACATGCACATGATTATAAATGTTTATACCAAGAAACTTAAAAGTGTTGACAAAATACCTCGGGATATGGCAGATAGAACACTGGATATGAGTAGCTGGACATCTCACAGAGATATAACTCTCCCATTTAGCACAAAATGTAGCATAACTGGTTGAACAGTAGCACTAGCAATGCCAAGGTCATGGATTTAATTCCCAAACAACATGCAAACTGATAAAATGCAAGTTTTAAGTTGCTAAGGATATATATCCACCAAAGCGTTTTTTTCCCAGAGGCTAGTGTATTTTGTCCAATGGTTTTCAATGGGAGTGCCAAGTTTTTAAAACACCAGCAGGGTAACACTACATTCACAGGGGGTGTTGGCGTCGATGCTTGATGGACGCTGTGCGATACTTCTGTCGCGCCGAACTCCACTTTATTCCTATGGGTGACGTCAAGCGACTTAAACGCGCATGCATAGCATTCCGGGAAGCCAGTGCTGTATTTGAAAAATTGCTGAGCTTCAAAAAAGCTGACCGATTCTCATCTTTATGCAAATGAATCCGTTGACCGCGACACGACAATCCAATAGAAGTAGAGCACATGGAGTACATACTCTCAAGTCGCTTGACGTCACCTAAAGTAGAGTGTGGCGCGACAGAAGTATTGCACTTACAAGTGGATCGGCACCTTTAGTGTTGATATAGTCTTAATGACAACAGCCAATCACAATACTTTCCGGTGTTGCATGAACGCAATTGACTAGTGTCTGCTCTAGGGGATTTGCATAAGGCAACCAAATTTGCTGATGCCTGCGTTTAAAAAAATGTAACCTCTGCTGCAAGCAATGGCGGTGAAGCGTTCATGCAGACGCCCCGTGTTAATGCACTGTAACAAGGCGCTGAGTGTCAATGAGTGTCGCTGGGAATGTTAGGAATGTTTAACTTAAAGCGCTCATCACTATCACTTTTTACCCAGCCGTCCAATCACAGTGGAGGAGGGGCGGGACAAAACCAACACAGACCAACCGCCACATTCTGCCTGTACAATTCCAACAAGAAGCATAATAAAGAAAAGACTTAAAAACCTTAGACTTAGAGCCAGAGCAAATACTTTACATTGTATAGACATTGTTACTGTATATATAGAAACAATACAGAAACAGATACTGTGAAATTAGATTCTGGTAACACTTCCATGGATATTCGTATCATAGCAAGCAAAAAAAAATGCTCTCTATAGTGCCCAAAGCTAATCTTTCAGCTGGCTAAAAACGCTTTGGTGGACACATTTTTAAAGTTGGCATGAAACTGAGGGAGTCTTTTCTTCCGTATTGTGACGTATATCTCAGAGAAACAGCTTCTCGAACAAGAACAAATGTAGGGCAGGGTTTGAATTTGTCCATTTGGGAATTGATTGGATGATTGTGGACAGGTTTTCCTGCCCTCATCATCAGAGAAGAGCGAGGGGAAGTCATTTTGATTGAAGAATACAAGGGCACATGATTAAAAAATAATAATAATTCAAATTCAATTCAAATGTCAAAAGTCTTCTTCAGTAGGCTAATCAACAGTTTTAGTTATTTGAAATAAACATTTTTGCCCTTATACGAAGCACACAACACACGTTTTCTCTTTTGCCTGGAAGTAGAACTCGTTGTGAAATTCCTCAGGAGTTCTGTATTTTCCCCACAAAACAAAATATGTTTGACGAACAGCCATCAACTATATATGGATTATCCACATGGTTTGGGGGGAGTAAAATATTCCCAACTCAAGGTCCTGGGGTTTGGCATGGGATGCTTCCATCTGAACTAATCTAAGCGGGATGCCAAACAGTGGAAAGACAACGTTCATAAAATAGGAAATCATTTGTGACATCTTAAAGGTGCCGAATGGACTTTCGCAAATCTGGCCTGCTTTCTTGAGGAAGGGGATTGAATTCAAAGAGAGTTTGTCCGCAGCACTCCCTGCCAAACGGAACAGGCTGAAAGACCGGAGAGTGTCCGTCACCAGGGAAACCACAGATCCGATCGAACTCGCGGCGAGGGGCGAAGCCAACATGGGCAGTCTGACCCAGTTTTCACGTTCCTTACAGACAGTTGGTTTCCTTGCTTTTTTGATCTGTTCGATGAGGGGAGCAGATCCAGACCCAAAGGCAACTTTACACATATGTTTTGTCTATGTTTAAACCTCTACACGCCTGGAGGAAAATCTCAAAAGCAGACTATGGGGTTACAAACACACACATGCACACACACTCACAGTCTGAAACATTCTTAAAACAGGACGTAAAGAAACTTCTTTTGTTCCTGTTGTGCCCTAACTATAAGATGTGTCTGTGTGTGAAGGCCAGGAGACGTAACTCCTGAATTATGTCAAAATATTTTGATTTATCAGTTTCAATAAGGCAAGCATATTGCTAGGCTAAAGAAAGGTTACACAAACAAGCACAATAATACATTGAACTATATTATACACAATAATACATTGAACTATATTATACACAATAATACAAATCACTGGTCCTGATTCAGTTCTGAAAGTGATAGTGAGTGGGATATATTTACTGTACGTGAAGAAAATACAAAATCCATCATGAATGTTTAGTTTGTATATGTTTGCTACATCTAAAGAGTTGTAAATAAAGTTAGCAGATTTGTTCTAGTGAAAAGAGCTATCTTCATTGACGGGGAGAGTCTAGTCATGTCTGCTTTTACGGAGGCATTACTGGGTTTGAGTGTCTTATAATCAGCATATCCTGCAAAATAATGGAATTAGTTCTGCTCTGTCTTCCTGAATCCTGGTTGCGAGCGTTACATGGGAAACTGTTGTGATTTAGACAATCTGTCCCATGATACGTTTCAAAAGACAGACTTGCTTTGTTTGAAGACTCCAGGTGCTGATATATCCATCTATGAGTGACCTAATTCTGAGCCCTCAGAGAGGCAGCAATCATAAAAGCACATACAGCATATCATTTGAACTCGCTTACGTATGTATGTATGTGTGTATGTATGTATCATTTCTATATCTGGGCTTGACATTAACATCGGCCAAATGCGGGTGAATTTCAGCAGTGGCGTGTAACGCAGTCACTCTAGCCATTTTTGCGGGTTGAATTTGATATATAATATAAATGTTTTCAATTGTAGTCTTTTAAAAAGGCATCTGAAATAATAAACTAAGTGCAATGTGGTGTCGAAATATAGATTTTTTTCAATACATATCAATACTGAAATCTCTGAAACGTGCCCAATACTCATTTTCCACAGATACACAACACCAGCTGCGCTTTCTCACTCTCTCTTTTCTCCGACACCGACTGACACACTAACCCGCCTCCCCTCACTACTTTCATTTGCTCTAGATGAATATTGTTGGTGTTACAGGGCTTGAATTTCGGTGTGGGATTGCATGTATTGAGCATAATTTTACTCATTCCTCCAGATTTTGTGCTCACTCTCAAAGTGCACGCACATAAAGCCTCCTCTCAGTACTAATACACAGCTTATTGTGCTTAAACAGTCAAATACACAAACAAAATAATGTCAAAATGCTGGTCTTGGTGAGTAAACACAGTGGCTGCGTCCAAAAGTAATTACTTCACGACCACTTAAAAGTATGAATGTGTGTAGAATGTGATCCTACCAGCGTCCCTTCACAATCCTCTCATGTGGCATCATGGGATGGGTAACGTGAACATCGAATGTGCATTTCAGAATCTTGCAAGAAGTAGTAGGTCAGTAGGTCAAGTATGTATGTTTATGCTGAAATATAATAAAATAATGGTTTCTATTTTTAAAAACACATATTGCGCGTCGTTGTCTGTCGTTATGTGTAGTGAGTTTGCTCACGTGATTTAAGTTTCGCGCTTCAGAACGTTTCAGTACACTGGAAGGATTCTGCGATTGAGACAGCCCTTAAAATGGCCTACTCCCTGATTAGTGCCCTAACTACTGAACTAGGGAGCCGATTGAGACGTACCCATACTGTTTGGCCAACTATATGGTAGGGAAGTATGCGATTTTGGATGCAGCCACAGTCAGTTATGTTTTAAGTGAACATAAACAGTTGAGAAAGAAAACGCATGTGTAACAGTAGGCTATAATGGATCCGTGTGTCAGGTCTTAAAGTGACGACAGCCTATTAAACCTGCTGTCAAATTATGAGATACTATTAGAAATATCGACCTGGCAGATTTTTCCCAAGGTATCGATGTCAAAATTGAATTCAAAACTTTGAACAAGAACTAGCCACAGTGACTGGTGAGCAAAAAAGTTAACATCAAACCCTGTCTGTATCTATATAGGCTATATATATCTATATACAGTATGTGTGTATGCATGCATGTATGTGTCAAGACTGTAAATACCGTTTCCCTGTTGTAGACTCCCAGGCTGAGGTGAGACTGAAGACAGTAGAGACATATTTGACACCCCTGACCTGTTTAGATGACCTCTCAGTCTGTCTGGACTCTCTCCAGCATTACATAACGAGAATATTTCATTCCCAGACAGCTCTATTGTTCTGTTCTTCCCTGCAAATGATGTCCAGACTACAACAGACAACACAGCAGAAAACACTATAAACAAACAGGGCTGGAATTCACGACGAGCCGCAGCACTACATTACGTCCAATAGAAGTTTTCCCTCAAGACCAAATATGGATGAGCGTCTGTATCTCCCCCTCGGCAGACGTGAATGAACAATGAAATCCAGTTTTATAAATCCACAGCATTCCTCAGAGGGTTTCCATCTGCTGCAGGCGAGCAACATACAGACACAAGCCTCAGTTGATGTGAGATGTACTATAGGGGTTTGAGGGTTATAGTGGAATACACAAATGGCATAATATATCTGCATACTGACTGAGATTCTGGGTGTCCTTGCAGGCAGGTGAAGGGGCATTGGAGCACAGAAGCTCAAACAAGCCGCAAGCAGAGAGCATTGTGGGGGTTTGTATTTGTGAGTCTAGTGGGTTAGATGTGGCTCAGATCCCACTGCAGATTTCCAAGCGTCTGGTGTGCTTTTGTCTGAGCTGCGCAAATGGAAAACTCCTCAGCAAGAAATAATGACTGCGAAGTCACTTTATAGAAGCAAAAATGTGTTTCATTTCCTCAATTTGACATTTGGCTTAATTTAAATATTTTTAAAGTTAAATTAAGTAAAAAAATGTCATAAAAAAACTAATTTATTACATTTTATCACTTACTTCAACAAATCAAATCAAAATACCAACAACAAGTTTCCCATGTCAATTACTGTCTGTCCTCACTGTCTATTGACTTGTAGCTTAAGATCAAGTCAACGCTTACAATTCTGACCAACATGTAAAAACAAGAAATCAGTTGCTTTTGAATGTTTTTAGGGCATGTATCGGACAATATAAGATGATAAAAGATCTACTTGCTACTAAGTGCCTTAAACAAAAAAACCCGGAAAACTGGCCTTGTAAACATGACTTCCAGATGTAGTTGCAAAAACCCAGTCAATTCAAATCAAATTGATTCACGAGCAGATAACTTTTTACTATTTTTACTTTTACATATGCATAACATGAATTCTGAACAAATTGTCTATATTCTAGTCTTTAAGCAAGTCGGCATCACACCTCCACGCTATTAGCTACATTTATACTGCAGGCTGTTTTTCTCATGACAGTGTGAACAGCACAAACCACATGGATTCTGATCTTCTCAATTCCAGTTATGGGCCACTTCGGCTACATTCACTAATTATTTGTGTATCTGATTCGAATCTGATCTAAATGATTGACTCTCCACATTGTGTATTGCAGATGTTCAGGTCCGATTTGTGTGTTGTTCTTTTTGCATTAATCTTTATTGGTTTCTATGGCAGTGACGTTAAGTTGGTAAGCATACACCAAAAACAACAACAACTGCACAATGGAAGGGTTTGCAATACAGATGTTGTCTTATTTACAACACGACAATGTGTATCCGCACACTGAAATACTGCGTTATGAGGCGGCAACGGAGAAACATAGGCTGGTATGAGCGGCTTTAATCCACAGTCATCTCTGCCGGTTTCAAACAACCTTCCGGTCTCTCTCTTGAATCCATCACGGAAGTGACATAAACTGCAATTCACCGACTGGCCACTAGAGACTTTCTAAAAGGGAGTTAATCACAATGACAACTGTGAGTGGGGTGAATCTTTTATAACTCATCAGTTCAAATTATATTAAGCCTTAAAGTTCTGCATAATTAAGTAAGTGGCCACTAGAATGACAGGTGGATTGCATCTGCTGTCACTAGCCGTTTGTCTGCTGTCTGTTAGTCCACCCATGTCAAGCCTCTTTGCCCATTTTTGGTTATCTGGGAGTGCAAGATGGCGACTGCCAGCTCTGCCCACTCTGGGCTTCAAAAATTATCTTCAGAAACCTACGGGTGACGTCATGGGCACAATGTCCAAATACGACCACAACCTTGTTTCTGCAGCGACTTTCAGCATTTTCCATTATCCGTGACGTTAGAAAGTCGCACGCAAAATCCGCTCCTGGGAGTCACTTCAAAGATTTTACACATGCTTAAGTTTAAGTTGTGAAAGGTATTCAGTGAAGGACAGTGATGTGTCAGAGCTCATAAGTATTACAGTGACAGCTTTATATAAAAGCAAAACATGAGGGCTTGTATCGCAAATGTTTAAAACTCTGCTCTCTTTTTTCACATCCTCGTCTTTGTTTTTTATATTGCCTGCACATAAATTAGCTGGCTCCCACTGCAGATCTCACAATGAATAAATGTGTTTACTTCCGTATGACAGCGTTCTGTGATGTTTTTATCAGTGTTTTTGCGCATGCGGGTCAGTCTAGGACTATTATCTGTTCACACTGAAATATGATTTTGGCCACATCTAAAACAACAATGTAAACAGCTTTACAAAAAAAAGAAAATCAGATCTGAGCACTAATGCTTGCAGTGTGAATGTAGTCTTCAGTTCAGTGGGGTTCTTAACTCAATTTTAAAGAACTTTTATGCCAAAAAGGTTCTATATAGAAGAAATGTCTAAAATTATAGCATAATACTACCATGTTTAACAGGTTATTTAAAAAAAAATTCTTGTGATAAACTATGTTATGTAATTTAAATTAAAATACATTTCATTAATTAAAACTAAATCCATTAAATTATCTCATGATGGGAACTAAAAGGTTATGAAGCGCCGGACAGAAGGTTCTACTTAGAAAACCCCCCAAAGTTTGTGCTTTAAAGTGCTTAAAGACTTCTCATCCAATAAATTAAACTAACGATTGGTGTTTTAAACATTATTTGGCTGCATAAAAGAGTAGATAACAAAAACAGAGCAAGACATTTACAGCTATTCAGAACATATTGATGTTTATTATATTTGGAGTGGGATTCAACACCAATGATATTTTACTGTGGGTGGGGCTGTGCATACAAAAATAGACACCAAACAACCAGCAAAATGTTACATTATCACAGATAGGATACACTGTACACGTATGTACCCAAACAGTACTAGCACAGTACATACAATCTGTACTATTGTCTCTGCAGGCGTATTGTTAAAACAGAAATGAAAATCAGAATATCTGGATTTGGCATTTTGGCATCTGGCAGTAGAATGTGGTGATAATGGCACAAGTGTTAATGAAAAAGGAACAGATGGGGAATTATTGCACTGCCAAACCAAAGTCATGCACACAAACTATGAATATGTTTCCCTACTGTCCAGATACATTCAATAAAACACAGGATTTGGATGAAAAAAGGCAGATCTGAATTCCAGAGATGATGATTTTTTCATCTGTGGAAAGGTTTTGTATAGTTCTGCTCTCCTTTTGGAAACGCTAAGACAGCTGAGTTATGTTTCAGACCGAATCTTGTCTGCATGGGGATTTGTTTTTGTGCTTCTTTATAAATGTGGATCTCTAGAAGTGAATGAATTGTTTTTGGGACAGCGAGAAATAATAGATGATTTGTCTGTTCCACTGTTGAATGGAGAGGGTTGGTGGGGTTTTTACAAGTCTGGAGTGCAGGTCAGGATTGATTTGTTTGCTCAGATGGTCTGAGACAATTGATCAGCAGGTGTGACAGGTCAAAACTATACATGTACTTCAGTTCAAGACATCAGCACTTTTGTATTCGATGTTGTTAGAGGTTTACCCATAAACCTAATATGCTGATTTGCTGCACAAGAAACATTTACGATTATTATCAATGTTGAAAACAGTTGTGCCACAATATATTTGTGTGCAAACCATGATAATTATTTCAGGATTCAAATAAATCTTTTGTAACATTATAAATGTCTTTACTGTCACTTTTGATCAATTCAATGAGTCCTTGATGAAAAACTTTTGAACAGTATAGAGCAGATTTTCACAAGAACACATCAAATTGTGGTGCAGTTAATCTAAAGAAAGAGTATTGCTTAGTTTTGTTTTGGGAAATAGATTTCCCGTACAAGACGTGCTTAAAAAAGGAGACAAAATAGATTTAGTGTTATCATTTTATGCCCTTCAGATTTACAAAACAGAAAGACAGATAGCACTGTTTGTCTCAAGCCAGAGTTCAGACTGAGAGCAACTGGAGAGAGTGTGTGTGTGTGTGTGTGTGTGTGTGTGTGTGTGTGTGTGTGTGTGTGTGTGTGTGTGTGTGTGTGTGTGTGTGTGTGTGTGTGTGTGTGTGTGTGTGTGTGTGTGTGTGTGTGTGTGTGTGTGTGTGTGTGTGTGTATGTTTCTATCTCGGGGTCTCAAACTGAACCCACACAGACTCATGGGGACTCGTGTCACCGCTGAGGACCTAAAGTGAGGTCCCCATGAGGAAACAAGCTTAAAGCATACAGAATGCGTGTGATGAGTACGTTTAGGGGTGGGGTTAGTGTGTGTTTTCCTGGGAGGTCAAAAGTGAGTGGAAATGTTGAGGTCACCTGTTTTTTTCCTCAGAGTGTTGATACAGCATTGTGTGTGTGTGTGTGTGTGTGTGTGTGTGTGTGTGTGTGTGTGTGTGTGTGTGTGTGTGTGTGTGTGTGTGTGTGTGTGTGTGTGTGTGTGTGTGTGTGTGTGTGTGTGTGTGTGTGTGTGTGTAACCAGACAGCATGAGTGTCATTAGAGTGTCCCACCCAAGACTGAAATACTCTGAACTCTGACATGAATGAGAGGTCTTTAGCTTATCTCAGTTCAATCAATAGTGTTCAGCCTCTTTGATGCACAACTAAAATGTGTCTGACCCTTCAAATCTTAAAAAAAAAACACTGCAGGCCTTTTGACCTGCAAATAAACAACCACCTAGCAACCACTAAGAACAACCACTCGCAACACCTTAGCATCGAGGACGACTTTTGAATGGCCAGTATTAGATTTTGTTCTAAAAATGTCTAAATCCAAAATAAAACTTTTTCAAAAAATTATTTTTGTTATTATTTATTTTATTAAATATAATATTAACTATATATTTTTTATATAAAATAAAAATACTAAATGTTATCATGCTGTTGCCTTCATGTCATGACAGCAAATCAAGGTGATTAAGTATTTTATTTTATTTTTGCTTTTTCGGAACACCTGATACACTTGCTTGATTGTTTATATCACCGTAAATGTAAGATATACTATCACCCAGATATAATCTGCAAAATTAAGATATTATAAACCTTAACATCAGGATTTTCTGTAAAGCTACTTTTAAACAGCTTGCCAACACATCACTTAAACACACGCATTTTCCATACAAAACGATTCTCAAAGCAATCACTGGCTAAAAATTCTTTCATGCACGGCTTTGGCATTTCACGGGACATCGTGTTGCTGCTTTCGATGGGATTTGAGGCCATTTGAGTACCCCAAAAAGGGGTATTTTCAACCAACACAGCTGGTGCAAAAGAGCCAAAAGTAGGTCAATGAACAAGCCACAGCACAACCCGCCACAGTATTGTGTGCTTGTCTTCAGATAATATAGTGGACCAAGGGAAGAAAAGGTATTTTCAGTGGTAAGGAACTGTTTTGTGATGGTGTAAATGGCATATATTCAGTATTATTATGAGTATTTCATTACATGAGAGCTTGGTTCAGTACCTTTAGTGTGTGTGAGCGTGCTGTAAATTCATACAGTGTACATGCTGTTCATCTTAACACACTCACAATGAAATACCCACAATGCACTGCTGTCTTTCGTCAAAATGCCCCAAAGTACACCACAAACAGATGGCACAAAAGCTCAATGGATCATTTCCATGAATAACTAGACCAAAACCACACATCTCCATCCCAGGCCTGCCATCTCTGTTCTAGACATCTCCCTCAGGAATCCTAGGCTCTGTCCAGACATTCTGCTCACAGACAATTAAAATGGGAAAAACAGAAGAGACGCAAGGCACTGGAAATCGATGTGTTCTGTTTCTATTAAAGGGGTCCAATCATGAGGAATCAAATTTTCCTCAATGTTTTGTGATGAAATAACTGTTCTTTGAAACCATACCGACAATTTCACAACTTCCTCCCCTGTTTAAAAATCCTCTACTTAAAAATAAACTGCAAAAAATGACTCATTCTAACATCTGCAACTATGTTCAGTATTACACAATTAAAATGGTTACACATTTACATTTACAGTTGGGTGTTCAGAAAGTCAACCCGCCCAATCACAGTGAAATTAGGAAAATTAATATAGATGCTAATATTCCTAAAGACCAAAAGAACAGCCAATCATAATGTAATAAGTGAAAGTTTGACAAACCTTTTGTGTGGGTGATGCCTGCAGCTCTGAATAGCCTTCTGAAGGATTGAAACATTGCAAAAGAGTTGTGTGCACCTTGGTTTGCTTCTAAATGTCAAAGAGAGCGAGGAAAAAATTAATGAAAAGCTCAATTATTAATGTTTTGACACAAAGTACATAGTAAATGACTCTCCATTCATGCACGCTATTGCCATAAACTACATCAGAATTCATATTCATAGACAGTTATGTGTTAAACCCTTAAAGCATAATACAATTACAAAATTTAAATGATTTAATAAATGATCCTTCCGCAAAGTGGAAGGATGTCTGCCAATCTGTCTGGCAATCCGATGGACAAGTCTGGGTTTGGCGGTTGCCATGAGAATGGTACTTGCCAAGTGTAAAGTTTGGTGGAGGGGGGATTATGGTGTGGGGTTGTTTTTCAGGGGTTGGGCTTTGTCCCTTAGCTCCAGTGAAAGCATACCAAGACATTTTGGAGTTTCATGCTCCCAACTTTGTGAGAACAGTTTTGGCGATGGCCCCTTCCTGTTCCAACATGACTGCACACCAGTGCACAAGTCTTCTGTCCATAAAAACATGGATGAACGAGTTTGGTGTGGAGGATCTTGACTGGCCTGCACAGAGTCCGGACCTCAACCCGATAGAACACCTTTGAGATGAATTAGAGCAGAGACTGTGAGCCAGGCCTTCTCGTCCAACATCAGTGCCTGACCTCACAAATGCGCTTCTAGAAGAATGGTCAAAAATTCCCATAAACACACTCCTAAACCTTATGGAAAGCCATCCCAGAAGAGTTGAAGCTGTTCTAGCTGCAAAGGGGTGGCCAACTCCATATTAAACCCTACGCATTAAGAATGGGATGTCATTAAAGTTCATGATTAGATGTCCCAAAAGTTCCACAGGGACAGATTCTGCATATCGATAACCATTTTTTTTTTAACTAAAGGTACACTATATGACTACAATATTATGTATTTTGACTTGTTGATGCATTAGTCTGACAGTTTTTAAGGTGCAGAATAAACATGGTGTTTTTGCACTGATTTCACTTTGGGGCAGAGAAACAAAGTGACAAGTACCAGCAAGAATGAAATAGAAAGAGATCAAATTCGGCTCAGTGCTCTTTGTAGAAGAGAGGTTTAGTGATGAAAGAAAGTATGAAGAGCAGAGCGAAGAAGAAAAAAAGGCGTGTGTGTGCTGTATTCCAGACATGTAGGGTGTCTCGCACTGGAAATGGAACTGTCAACACCCTAGCATGCATCATCACTCACATCACACACACGCACACACACACACACGCACACACACACACACACACACACACACACACACACACACACACACACACACACACACACACACACACACACACACACACACACACACACACACACATACACACATACACACACACACGCACACTGTTGCCCTCATTGCAACGGTATGAAACTTCTAGAAAAAAAATTGGGACAGAGAGGGGGATGTGTGATGTTGTGTCCAAACGAAACTAATTCTGCTCTCCAATCATTGTAAGAATGGTAAGATCTTTAACACTAATGTCACGATTATTCATCAACATGCAGAAGGTTATCTCAGGGTTACCAGGAAATAGTACTTGCAACCCATTTTACCTCTGTAATGTGATATTTTATTTTGCTTAAGGATATTCAACAAGAAAAAATAGAGCGGATTCTTGATTCTATCCATTGGGAATTTGTTTAATTGTAAAAAGTGGGCAGGTGATTTTAGAGGAGGGGATGAAAAGTAAGAGGGATTGGTTTCGTGTTGGCAAAATGAAGTAAACAGAGTCGATTTTGATTCATATCAACTTCAAAGCTTTTATCTGGTATGAATCCTACAGCATTTGATGATTGTAGGTCTGAGGGAAACACAAGCAGTTTTTGGCGAAGAGGTTTAGAAATTGGGGTCAAACCAAACCAGCAACAAACAGCAACAGACATTCACGTGCTGCGAGACACAACAGAGATGTCTTAACAAACAAATGTACAGGAAGCGGGTGATATATGCACAGGAAGAGGTCAAACCCCATTAATGAACATTATCATCCTTTCAGCTTTATCACCCTATCTATCAAGATCACTCAGCCTTTCACATGACAAAAGCAAGACATTAGTCAACAAAGAGAAACAGGAATAAGGCGATTTATGTCAAGAATTTGAAGAACAATCCAACTAACACCTTGTTGTTCCACTAGTAAAAGGCAGTCCACCATCAAGACCAGTATAAACCAACCTGGACCTGCAGGTGTTGAAATGCTAGTCTTTTCTATAGGTTATTATTTTCTTATAGGTGGCATGGCATTTCAAACAGTGTCCTCCAGTGTGACATGCAAACAATTTTTAATAGATTTTTCATACATGCAGTATAAATTAACTAATTAACTAAAAGGCTGCATGTAATATTAGCACTTTTTAATGCATTTATCACACTTAAGAACCTGCATAAAAAGCTTAGTGATAATTAATAATGGTGAAATGGTCAGAACATTAAAATATATATATATATACTTTGACTTCACTCAAAAAAAAAAAGAATGTGTTGGCTCGACAAATAAAGGGAATAAAACAAAATGCATATATATATATATATATATATATATATATATATATATATATATATATATATATATATATATATATATATATATATATATATGCAACTTTAGTGAATTTACATTCAACCAACAAGCTACATTGAGTTAGAGGAACTTTTTAACTTTTGTAAGCACTTGTTCACGCCGACAATTATCGATTATCGTGCGTGACGATTATCATGCACGTTTATTGCCGATGTTTAAGGCCTTGTGACTAAACATACGGAGCCAATGTGAGCGTGAATACCAACTTTGCTTTTTTTTTATGTCTCGGGTTAGTTTTTTGGGTTTGACGTGCCGTGTTAAAACAAGGCTTACCAATGACATTGGTGCTTTTGTTCATGTGCCTGGAGCTGCTGTTACAGTAAAACACGACTTGGTGGCAATCAAGCACAAAACGGTCTTGCCAAGCACACATTGATACCTAAGAAGAAGACGACAAAGACGACGTAAGCAAGGGGGTAATCCAGCACCCGGAAAGCGTACCATCCATAGGGGCGGCCATTGCTAACCAAGCCATCACCTGCTGTTAGCATCCCATTGACTCCCATTCATTTTGGCGTCACTTTGACAGAGAATAACTTTACATCTGAGGCGTGTAAAGACTCCATTTGTCCATCGTTTATTTCTAAAGAAACACCACAATGTATAAAAGGCTCCATTACCTTGTATCTTACACTATTGCCCCGTAGAAGCCGTTTTTGTAAAAAATAGGCTAACGGGTACGTTATAACCACGCGACTCTCGTCGCATAGTAGAGAAATTACCGTATAGACAGGAGGAGAAGCTTGCAGGCAATCTTTACTGTCTATGAGGCAATCGGGGGGACGTGGAGGCATAAAGTCTGATAAAGTCAAGGGAGAAGCATGGGGAGAAGCCCAAAGAGAGCCAAAAGCCACGGGACAAAACATTTAGACAACGTGATTCAGATTTCACTTTCCACAACTATAAGAGGACTTACAACTGTCAGACAGGTTGCTCACGTCACTACGTCGTCAAGCTCAGTCTGAGGCTGCGCAGTACGCTCAGCCATCAGGAAGTGAGTGCTTCTAATGGACTTCACTTTCCCCAGTCGAAGCCTATGGGGTCGCTGTGTCCATTTCTTTTACTGTCTATGGACATAAGTAGACGAAGAAGAAGATGCAATGAGGCCAGATGAATGTAGAGCTGCTGATCTCTTTGGTGTCTAAACACTAACGCCACAGCACCTACAAAAAGTTGTTATGGAGAGTCCTACGCAACGCATGCTGGGAACTAGAAATCCACTGCCTAATCTCCAAAGTTATCAAGACAATTTCATTAAGTTACTACAACCAATTAAAAAAACAATGAACGCAGACATTTGAGTTTAAATTACATATTAAACTACATATATATATTAAAACAATATATTTTAACTTGCAACTATGCATTTATTTAAGTTGTGGTACCAGTCCCCTAAATTACTTTTTAGAGTGTTATGCAGATTTAACAATTTGCAATATATCTATTGAAAAATACAGCTCAAAGAGGAGCTGTGCATATTAAATACTGTATAAAGATTGCATTTTCATAATCAGCAGTCCAATTATAACAAGCGCAGCCTTTTCTTTCAGAAGAGAGAAAAGCAAATGATCCATTCATCAGTGAAATCCAAGGAAACAACTGATGATGTACGCACTGCAGGACGTCCTATAGGACTTATCTAAAGGTACGATCTTCAAAGACGACATACTGGTTTGTTGGCGGGGGTCTTACCCTGGTGTTTTTGCTGAGGTGATAACTCTTATAAAAAAGCCCCTCCACCCCAAATGATAGAGGTTTCATAGCTCTTTATTTCGTTCCCTTGGCCTTCACATGCCCTGGATTCCCACACAATGCACCGTAGCTACAGGGTCAACAAAGGTCAGCCTGATTATAAAGGACCTGGAGAGACATACAGAAAGAGAATGAGAGGGGCTGTCAAGACTTTGCTGATGCCACAGGAAGCTCTGCTGATTACTTGTGTTGATGGATTGGATGGGCGGTACCTTCACAGTATCCTGAAGGACCTGGGCTGCTAACACAATGCTTTCAGGTTCAATCTCAAGTAGGAAAGTTACTGAGAACCAAGTTAAATCATCATTGTGCCCTTGACCACAGCAGTTTACTCCTGAGAGACTGTCGCCAAATGAAAATTTTAGTGTTCAGATGCCGCTCTTTTACTGCTCACAACACTTAATTGAGTTATTACGTTTCATTGAAGTATCAACTATGTCTCAGATGTTTCTCCTAAAATTCCTTAGGATAAGTAAGAAAATCAGTGTGATTGTAACTTACAAATTGCTGTAAATTTCACAAATATCTATAAAGGAAATGCAAGTATAACACCAAACTAATTAGGAATTTTTCAAGTTGAAAGACTGAAATAATATTTTCTAACGTACTACAATAATGATTGTTTTACTGTGAATGAATAAATGTGACAATTTTTGACATATACTATACATAACATTAAATGAATGTTGGTAGCAGCTCAGATTATTTGCCCTTGGAAGAATTTGAAAAATTAAAAGGCACAGTGTGAGACATTGTTAAAAGATCTCTTCTGAATCTTTTTCTGAGTAAGTAAGAGACTTTTCAGTCTTGCTTTTTCAGATATTACTTTTCTTGCAGTGTGTAATAGAGCTGTTTGTGAATGTAAAAGTTAAGCAAAGTTGTAGAGAATGAAGTTGTCATCAAAGAAAGAACCGATTCTAAACTGCCTGAAATGAGTTGTCAGTCATTTCAGTCTTACTTTCTGCACAAACCTATGTAAGTTTGTAAGAAATTTGCATAATGCCCACCTATGGTCTTATTGGCTGCCTGTGAACAACATCTTCTTTGCCCCATCCTCAAACACTGTTGTAGCTGAGGCCTGGAAGAGTCTGGTTCACGTAGTCAGCTTGTCAAAATGTCGAGAAGGCATTGTTTTCTGAGCTGCAAAAGCAAATTCACTTTGCTGCACTTCCAAAGGATGAGGGCTCGGGATTTTTCCTGTTCATATCACTCTGCATGCAAGTGCTGAGGAAGATCTGGAGCTGAAATTCAGATATGGTAATGGAAGTTTCATTTCTGAAACACTGGAAGTGGTCGACCAATCAGAACAGACTGTTCCACCTGACCAATCAGAGCAGAGGAGCTCCCGGAAAGGAGGGGTTTAGAGAGACTGGATCCTTTATTGAACCGCTTCAGACACTATGGGCCCTATCTTAACGATCTAAGCGCAAGGTCTGAAGCTCACAGCACAAGTGCTTTTAGGTAATTTCTGAATCCACTTTTGCTAGTTTAACGACAGGAAAAATGGTCGGCGCACCCTGCGCATGGTCTAAAAGGGTTACCCCTATTCTCTTAATGAGTCATGGGTGTGTTTTGGGTGTAATGAGCAACAAACCAATCAGAGTCTCATCTCCCATTCCCTTTTATAGCCAGGTGCGCTTGCACAATGGCGGATTCGCTATTTACATGGCAGAATATAGACACCCTCGACCTGATGAGTCAGTTTGAATACACGTGTTTTGCCACGATTGGTTACCGCAAATAGGTAATTCTGATACATGCAATGGCTATCCATTATGACATGTATGTATTTTTATCTTTATGTTCACAATAATAATCTTTTACAATGTGCTGCTGTGCGTCCCTGTGTGTGTAATAAGCAGAGTGTAGATGCGCTGTGCACCCCCTATAGGCTCATATTAATAATGTGCCCTTTAAATGACACAAAAAATACTGCGCTATTGACTTTAGAGCAGGTTTTTGTTGGTCAATGGCGCAGTCGTTTTCTGTTCCTCATAATAGCAACACGCCAACAATGCGTCTGAACACACCTCGTTTTCAGACCAGCACGCCCATGGGTAAATGCGTCGTACCTGCCGCCACATTGCGCCCTATAAGAAAAAAATGAATGCTGCAAAGTACACTTTTACGCGTATGTGAGTATATGCGTACAATATAATGCACAAGTATACTTTTTTTAAATCGTACACGTACACAGGCGTTTGCCGCATGTGCAGTTGTTAGCAATCTCTCGCCACGAGTTACAACAGTTAGAAAATACGTAATGCGCATGTGCGACCTGGGCGTACTCTTCTGATGATGAAATCTGCGTACGCTGACCCAGTATGCGCAAAAATTGAACAATACTTTGGCCTTATTTCATGACCGGTGTTCGTCAGTATGTGTTGAGTCAGAGGTCAGTCTTCGGCCGGAACTAGACTCACATACAGAAGCCAGTGACTCTAGTTCATAAAGTTATAAATATGGATATTTTTCTGACAAAAACACTTCACTTCAGAAGACCTTAATTAACCACCTGGAGCCATGTGAATTACTTTTATGATGGATGGATGCACTTTTTTGGGCTTTAAAATCTAAGATCCCATTCACGCCCATTATTATGTAATTTTAATATAACTCTGATTGTGTTTGGCTGAAAGAAGAAAGTCAAATACACCTATTGCTTGAGGCTGAGTAAATTATGGGATAATTTTAATTTTTGGGTGAACTAACCCTTTAAAATAGCATAATAGGGGCGCTTTAAGAAAAAGGTTACATTTATTTTTAACTTGATCTCATTGCTGTCTTATAAGAGCTCCCTTTTGTGTTTTTTATTCCCCAAAGTTAGTGCACTATTGCATGAAATACATCACATTACATCCACACTTCCTGCCTATAATACAAAGACACACACACACAGTACAAAGAGGGCCAATCTTCAACACTGCTGTGCACCCAGTTCACAGACAAACTCCTAAAGGACACATTTGCTACACACTTGGTGGTGCCTCAGGAGTCAAACAGAATGATCCCATTATGCTAACCCATTTTGAGTTTTTATTGTGTAGCCCAGCTGTTAAACACAAAAATAGTTTGAGCATCGCCCACCATCAACGGCCTGCAACCAACTAGAACCTGCAGTACAGAACGGCCACAAATCTCTTGGCCTTGGAAGCCATCGTTATGGCAACGTCTCAGAGTTAGCTAAAACTAATAACTTCAGTCTTCACAGAAACAGCAAACGAATGACTTTTAGTCACACAATACTGAAAGAGCTCTCTGGCTGAGAGCAGACTGTTGACTTAGTCATGTACATTTTCTCTGACAACAACCAAGGGACTGTTCCTGAAACAACTGAGGTAAAGCTCTCGACAAAACATGATATTCGATTTATTATGAACTAAAGTTTAATACTTTGAATTAGAAGTTCAAATCACTAACCTAATTGTGAGCAACAGTTATAGTGACACTTGTCTTTTACAACACTAATTAACCAAAGAAAACCTGATAAAGAAAAAAATGCTCTGTGGTGTTCTAACTAAGTCTTGTTATAGTGAGAAAATGAGGAAGTCATTTTAAAGGATGTTTGTGAAGGAAACAGGTGCACAAAAACACAGTCTTGCACTTTGTGTCACAGAGAGCGCCTTTTAACTAAGTCCCAGCTGCCACTAATGTGTGACAAATACTTGTTTTGAGATCTATGATTGTAGATATAATTGTGGTCCTGGAACAAAGAGTGGGGCTCTGATTCAGGAACTATTCATGAGACCTGCAATGAGAGACAGGCAAACATGAGGGATAATGCTCTTAAGGCAGAATATTGCATGTACACTGTGTATGCATAGAGCTGGGACACCTACTACAACATTTTCCAAAATGTGCAATAAACAACCGTATATATTTCCATAGTTTAATACAGCAAGGGCCTATAACTATGCTAACTATTCCCAAACATTTGGGAAAAACCTGGATGATCTACTACTACATTTGTAAAATAAGTACTGTATTGTATCTCAAAATGCAATGCGACTTTAACTGGAAGTAACAATATTATATGCATGCAAATTTAGCTGCAAATCTTGTAATTGGCTAAAACAACACTGATAAAAATGATTTTGAAAATGATGTAATTTCTACATGAAAAAAGTTAGTTCAGGCAAGAATTTAAAAAAGTAAATTCTATATTAGTACTCAATTCAAGCTTGTTGAAATTAAAGCGTAAATATCAACATTATAAAATTAAGTAAAATTTCTGATACTGGTGTTCCCATCATGCACTGGGGTTTGAATAATTAATAATGTTGTTTTTTGCTGTTTTCCAGCGGTTTTTACATTGTTTTTGTTGTTAGGTTCAGTAACTTGCCATTTTCTCACATTTGTAGTTCATTTTCTACTCAGAATTACACATTTTAAAATCGAACCATTGAATGTTACCGTCATTGTGTATTACCAAATATTGAGGTTTCTGCATTTGGGTACCATGTTACTTTTATAATGTAGATTTGTAATATATTATTTTCTTAGATGTATTTTCTTAGATGATAGTAAAGCATACACTTTAAAAGTGTGGTTTATTAGAGTGGTGCAGGTATGACGTCACTTTGTAGGCCATCCTGTATAGTTAGCATCGCACTGGCTTCTTCAAGAAAAATCCAATAGGATTTTCCCATAGGCTTTTGGACTATCGCTAAAACAAACTCTGTGGTCGACAAAAGTTTATGATACTTGCACGATAATTATCACAGATGAGCACAACTTTTATGAATTTTGAAGCCTAAATGCAGTCGCCAGAAGTAAAAGCCTAAAGGTAAGCTATAAATGAACTACACAGCCGTCCCACGATTTCAACGTCACCATCTAAGCTCTCCCACAACTCTTTCAGTAATTATCTAAAAACATTTCCCCCCAAATGTTTTAATTAGACTAGTTTATAAGAGCACCATTTTAAGCATAACGAGGCTGTAAAAGCGGTTACCTGCTCGGTGTGATGACGTTTAATCTCCTCGAAAGCCTCTTTAGTCCCATTTAGCCACTTTTTAGCAACCGCCTTTTTCAAGACACATAACAGCTTAAAAAAATCACGGGTAGATGTATTCTATGTCATAAAATGTGAAAGTGTCTTAAGCTTGTGTTCACCACAGACCTTATTTCAAACAACCAAAACCCCATTCAAAAAACACACTGACTTTGGGACGAGGGAACCGGTAATGCTAAAATGCTAACTCACTTCCGTGTTTTGGTCTACAAAGGAATGTCATACCTGCATCACTCTAGTGTTATATTATTTGAGTAAAAAGTATTGCAAAGGAAACTTCAACTATGTAGAAATTAGTTAGAATTACTTATTTTCTTTGTTAAATTTTACTCAATTTAGTTAAGTAGAGTGTACTTAATGCCATATGTAAAATGTACTTAAAAAATGTGTGCAACAGAAAAAAATCACTTTCTTTCGTTATAACTGGCTGCAACTCACCAAATGAAACATGCAACATGTCATGTGACAATTGAAATGTTTATCATTTCATATGTTCTGTTTCACAACATTTCACCCAATACATTTTTAAACTGAAATTGAAACTAAATCTTACAAATTTGAAGAAGAAACAAAGGTCTGTTTCACTCTAAGACTTGGTCATGTATTTGTAGTAAAGCTTCAGTATAGTATCAAAAGTTCATTCTCGTGTTCTATGATTTTGAAGTCATGTAATCATAACAGTGTTGCTTTTAAGCATGCGCATGCATATGCAGCAAGCCCAAACTCACATAAACAGGCAGTCACACCCCGGCCTACTGCTAGATCAGGCCATCCAGGGCGTTTCCTTTCACCTCTTCACCATCATCCTTTACTTCACTGTCAAGACAGCTCTCTGAAACACACTGACTGATGCTCGTCTGGTGAGTACATTTCTAAACATTATCGCTATCATGTTTGGATTATTTTATGCTCTGAGTTGCAGAGCATCTTTTGTACAGCTTGTAAGCACATATTTCATAAGGGCTGAAAAGGGAAATTTAGAAATGGTGCTACATGAAGCTTTACATAAACCCCCTAGTTCTGCCTATTTTGAAAACTTTCTCTTTAGTTTAGGATTTTTATATTTTATACTGTATATTGGTGACATATCATCTGACTTATGAGCAAACATCAGGTGAAACATGTTCCTGATTCATGACCAACATCAATGCGCATTTCATGACAGGAAACCACAATGAATGACAAACAAGATCATTTTCAACTAATGGTAAAATGACAAGACAAAATAAGAAGCAGTAACAAGAACACAAAATGTGAGAATTTGAACAATCCAGTCAAAACAGAAAGGTAATCTGGAACACAGCTTGCCATGTTAGTATTTAGAATTGTGATTAAATTCAAGAAGGATTGGAGAAAAATAAACCAAAGTCTCCTTGCATCAATCCCAACCACATTTTAACCATCGCCTTGAAGCTTATGTAAGACTAGTCTCATTATTCTAGTGCCTGTGGTCATGGTGGTACAGTCACCGCTCTTATAATGACTGCCTACAGTGATACAGGAAAGGGATGACTTAAAGGCTCACTGAAGTGCTTTGAAACACGCAGCATTATTTAATGTGTTGATGTAATTTCCACTGAAACAGGAAGACAGGGCGGGACAAATTGATCAGCTCCTTTCTAAAAAATAGCCATAGCGTTTAGTTGATATCACAGCTCGTGATATCCTAATCTATAAGCGTTTCTCCTAACTTCCTCCATATCTCTTTAAAATACAGCATTCTGTGAAGAATTCAAATGGGTCCGATACGTTTTGTGGTCCAGACTTTATTCGCCCCAATTGAAAGCATATTTACATAAGTTCCCGGTCCCCTATATAGTGTACTATGTGCCATGTAGAAAATGTGTGAATAAGTGCCCGATTTCAGCCACATCTTCAGCGTCTATTTATAATGTAGTGGGCGGGTTTCCGATTAGTTCATTTGATTGGAC
Source organism: Gobiocypris rarus (assembly GCA_023029165.1). Classification (NCBI taxonomy): domain Eukaryota; kingdom Metazoa; phylum Chordata; class Actinopteri; order Cypriniformes; family Gobionidae; genus Gobiocypris; species Gobiocypris rarus. Next base: position 34,161,548 of record CM040919.1, on the reverse strand, counting down.
AGAAAATCTGACAAGAAGCTGAAGTGCACCGTGATGTCATCAAAATCATTGATCCATATTGGTGGAAATAAGAGACTAAGTTTTGAACGCGTATATCTTCTAAATGCAAATTTTACCATTGTTTTGGAGTACACTAGATAATAGATAACCTTAAGGCTAACATATTCATACTAAAAGAAAAAGAAAATCGACAATTAATCCAGATAAAGCTGTTTGACATCAAGGACAAAAAAAATATTGATCAAAATCGCATAATAAGGTAACCTCAAGCAACAAACTTGTATAGTTCAGTTCAAACTATTTCTCACGACTGTCATGTATAATCCAAATCAGATCATTCAACATGTTTCTTATAATTATATATATATATATATATATATATATATATATATATATATATATATATATATATATATATATATATATACACACACACACAGTGAGGAAAATAAGTATTTGAACACCCTGCTATTTTGCAAGTTCTCCCACTTAGAAATCATGGAGGGGTTTGAAATTGTCATCGTAGGTGCATGTTCACATAATCAAAAAAAAATAATAATAATTCCAGAAATCACAATGTATGATTTTTTAACTATTTATTTGTATGATACAGCTGCAAATAAGTATTTGAACACCTGAGAAAATCAATGTTAATATTTGGTACAGTAGCCTTTGTTTGCAATTACAGAGGTCAAACGTTTCCTGTAGTTTTTCACCAGGTTTGCACACACTGCAGGAGGGATTTTGGCCCACTCCGCCACACAGATCTTCTCTAGATCAGTCAGGTTTTTTGGCCTGTCGCTGAGAAACACAGAGTTTGAACTCCCTCCAAAGATTCTCTATTGGGTTTAGGTCTGGAGACTGGCTAGGCCACGCCAGAGCCTTGATATGCTTCTTACAGAGCCACTTCTTGGTTATCCTGGCTGTGTGCTTCGGGTCATTGTCATGTTGGAAGACCCAGCCTCGACCCATTTTCAATGCTCTAACTGAGGGAAGGAGGTTGTTCCCCAAAATCTCGCAATACATTACCCCCGTTCATCCTCTCCTTAAAGGGGTACTTCAGCGCTGGGAAGATGAATCTGTATTTAAACTGGGTCATTAATGTAGTAGAAATGTGAAATTATTTTTGAATTTGGTGCCTTCTAGACTGAGAAAACACAGAAAATGTATTTTTGTCTCATGGGGATCAAATCATAATTCTCTCGTCTCAGGGTCATATGAGGGGGGAAGGTACGATAATTTCTACTGATACAAAGCTTAATGCTAATCGCTGAAGTAACCCTTTAATACAGTGCAGTCGCCCTGTCCCATGTGCAGAAAAACACCCCCATGCTTCACAGTAGGGATGGTGTTCTTGGGATGATACTCATCTTTCTTCTTCCTCCAAACACGTTTATTGGAATTATGACCAAAAATTTCTATTTTGGTCTCATCTGACCACATGACTTTCTCCCATGACTCCTCTGGATCATCCAAATGGTCATTGGCAAACTTAAGACGGGCCTGGACATGTGCTGGTTTAAGCAGGGGAACCTTCCGTGCCATGCATGCTTTCAAACCATGACGTCTTAGTGTATTACCAACAGTAACCTCTGAAATGGTTGTCCCAGCTCTTTTCAGGTCATTGACCAGCTCCTCCCGTGTAGTTCTGGGCTGATTTCTTACCTTTCTTATGATCATTGAGACCCCACGAGGTGAGATCTTGCATGGAGCCCCAGTCCGAGGGAGATTGACAGTCATGTTTAGCTTCTTCCATTTTCTAATGATTGCTCCAACAGTGGACCTTTTTTCACCAAGCTGATTGGCAATTTCCCCATAGCCCTTTCCAGCCTTGTGGAGGTGTACAATTTTGTCTCTAGTGTGTTTGGACAGCTCTTTGGTCTTGGCCATGTTAGTAGTTGGATTCTTACTGATTGTATGGGGTGGACAGGTGTCTTTATGCAGCTAACGACCTCAAACAGGTGCATCTAGTTTAGGATAATAAATGGAGTGGAGGTGGACATTTTAAAGGCAGACTAACAGGTCTTTAAGGGGCAGTGATCTAGCTGATAGACAGGTGTTCAAATACTTATTTGCAGCTGTATCATACAAATAAATAGTTAAAAAATCATATTTCTGGATTTTTTTTTTTTAGATTATGTCTCTCACAGTGGACATGCACCTACGATGACAATTTCAGACCCCTCCATGATTTCCAAGTGGGAGAACTGGCAAAATAGCAGGGTGTTCAAATAGTATATTAGTGGTGGGCATAGATACAATTTTTTAATCTAGATTAATCTCACTGCGATCTTGGAATTAATTTAGATTAATCTAGATTAAAATCGCTCATTTGAATTCTGCCGAAGGAATTCAGAATATGTGTGTGCTACCCAAATAATGACTTGGTGCTTTCACACTTTCGATTGCCTGGACCGAACCCGAGTTTGATTGCTGCCCCTCCCTCTGGACTATTATTTGGGTCCCAACCGGGGTGCGTTTGCGTCAAAGCACGCAGCGGCAGCAGCTGTTTACCCCGTTGCTTGTTAACGACGTCGAGCGAGAAGGTGGCAAATTGAATAGCGTTGCTCACCTAACTTTTTTATTTTTGTTTTTGACCCGATGGTTTTGTTACCAAAGCTTCAGTAGGTAATGGCACGTGCGTCTATCTGCCACGAATGTACTGCAAATGCTCTAAAGATGAGCAGAAATGAGATCTACAGCTTTCTGTTTACAGTATGTCAGTCACGCTTGTCAGGAAAATTTGTGAAACACATTTTTATCAAATAATACTCCATTAATAGCAGTTCACTTCTGTGATTTAATACAATTAAATCACCCTGGGTGAGATCCCGCATAGCATAGTCGGCCCATTCTCCTCTGACCTTTAGCATCAATAAGGCATTTTCGCCCACAGGACTGCCGCATACTGGATGTTTTTCCCTTTTCACACCAATTTTTTGTAAACCTTAGAAATGGTTGTGCGTGAAAATCCCAGTAACTGAGCAGATTGTGAAATACTAAGACTGGCCCGTCTGGCACCAACAACCATGCCATGCTCAAAATTGCTTAAATCACCTTTCTTTCCCATTCTGACATTTCCCATCAGTTTGGAGTTCAGGAGATTGTCTTGACCAGGACCACACCCCTAAATGCATTGAAGCAACTGCCATGTGATTGGTTGGTTAGATAATTGCATTAATGAGAAATTGAACAGGTGTCTTAATAATCCTTTAGGTGAGTGTGTATATATATGTGCATCAATGAGCCTTGGCCGCCCATGACCCTGTCGCCGGTTCTCCACTGTTCCTTCCTTGGAGCACTTTTGATAGATCCTGACCACTGCAGACCGGGAACACCCCACAAGAGCTCCAGTTTTGGAGATGCTCTGATCCAGTCGTCTAGCCATCACAGTTTGTCCCTTGTCAAACTCGTTCAAATCCTTACGCTTGCCCATTTTCCTGCTTCTAACACATCAACTTTGATGACAGAATTTTCACTTCCTGCCTAATATATCTTATATTTTAGAATTATTTTATATTAAATATAGGCTACCAGTAAATTAAAGTTTGTTTTATAACTTTATTAACTATATTAAAACTATATTAGCCTACTATCTTTATTCAATATCATTGTAACAGTCCCAATTAAAGTCATGGGAATTCTTTAGTTTAAATGGAGCCTTGATTCAGGATAGGGGTCTACTTACCATGTGGCTCATTATTAGTCATAAACAGCGGTGTGTTTTTTAAAATCGGTCAAAGTTTAAGCGTTTCCTGTAATCGTTCAGTATACCTATTTGCACTTAATATATAGTATCGTGAGTCATACTACAATCAGGGAAGTGCGTTGTGCTGTTTCCTAGGAAGTGGCGCCTCCTTTTATGGCGTATAGAAGTTTTTCACTATCCGAATTCCGCAGCGTCTAGTCCGCTGACTGCAGTGACTGCACGATTCACGAGGAGAGGAGAGCGTCCCCTCAGTCGCTGACCAATGAGCGTGCGCTATGCAAATGCGCTCTCGCAGGTTCGCTGAGTAGTGTACGCGCACTCCTCCCGCTAGCGCTCAGAGTAACTAAAGACCCTCGAGTCCACAACACACACACACCGTTATCACTCTAATCCTGAGACACACAGTTAAAACGGGCAAAATGCGCTTCTAGCCTCATTTCAGCGATAAAAGAAGAGTTTCTTCTGACCTGAACTCGGATTTTGTTTCTTACTGGAGTTACTGAAGAGCGGGGACACGCAAGATGAAGTACAAAGTAAGTGACTCTCCATTCATGCGCGCTATTTCCGTAAACTACATCAGAACACATCTGCTTACTATGGTAAAATTAGTCAAATTTACATGTACATGCATCTCATGTAAGAGGGATTCCTGTGACTTTTCAAAATGAACTGTTCTTGAGATTGATAGACAGATTATACAATATACAAAGAGGAAACTGCATATTGTTCAATTTATGTCCATTTATTAGCCTATTATAATGTGACTGTTCATTGCAATCTTAAGTAAATTCAGTGGATGATGGCTTTAAAGCATCTTTCCCTTTTAGAACCAGTGATATTTCACTAAATACTCCTTAACTTGACAACCGGCTGGCTCCAGCTCTGAACAGCAGTAATTTGTGTGTGTAACCAACCATGGCTTGTATGATCCAAAAGCAAAGTGCAAATCACATCATTTATTACAGCCATGACACAAAAGCACTCTTTGAGCTCTATTGTAGCGAGAGTTGTAATAAATGATGTGATTTACACTCTGCATTTTCAACTCAAGTTACTCGGAGCCACTTGAGGATATATGGGGCCATTCATTAGCCTGATCTCCAGCCCCTTTTCCAATTTGAGCCTCACTGTGATTGTGTAATGTGATGTTTTAAAGCAAACAGCATGCATTTTGTTCAGAGTAACAGGGTTGCTGTTATACGTGACCGAAAATAAAACCACTCCAGGATTTTATGTGCATGTCCATGTTTGATTTGTGCATGGATTGCCCATTACACTGCCAGGACTGTTTATTCTGAGGGTTTGTTTATGGACATCATTTAAAAATGATGAATAGGCTCATTAATAAACTCTTTATCTAAATATCATTAGGTAACACTTTATTTTAAGGTGACGTAGTTACACATTTCACTTACTATAACAGTAAATATGCATAATTACAAGTAACTAACCCTAAAACAAACGCTAACCCTGTTCATGTATAGTTCATTAATATTACTACTTATTTGAGCGAGTACAATGTAACTACGTCACCTTAAAATAAAGTGTAACCTACTGTATCATTATACTTAGTTTAACCACAGTTTAGGATATTTTGATTGTTATTTACATAGTAAAGGAATCGTTCATCTAGAAATGATGTTTTTATTTGATATCTTGAGTTAGTGAGTTGAACTCAAGAACTGGCTCAATACAATTTATCAACAGCTCATTCGTTTTGTGAATTGAACTAAATCATAAAAACAAACAAAACACGATTAATTCACATGAGAGCTGGGTATATGTCAAATGTTTTTGTAAATATTGACATTTTGTGCGACGAGCAGACAGAAATTTGTTGTATGGCTTCAGGACACTTATTATAGTGCATGAGTCTATCGTCTACTTTTTTGATACTTTTATGGTGTTTATTTCATCATTTTCGAACTTTATAGCCCCCGACCTTATTCACTTTCCAGAGTGGGCAATATTTATTTATTTTTAAATTCACCTTTTGTGTAAAACGAGCTGTCATCCTTTCAAAAGTTTCACCAGCTGATTTTGGGGCACTCCGAAGTATGGCTAAACTTTGGCCGATGTACTTCCAATCCAAGTGCACACAGCATGGGGGCAGCTTTTCATTCAAGAGAAACTTGGCTCCTGTGTGCAATTCCCTCCCTATTTGCATAGTCTTTGAGGCTTTCAGCCCTTTGGGAAGATTTGCTTCCTACTTTGGTAGGAGGATCGAGCAGCTCTTCCTGAATGGAATGCTTTTGTCCGCTTCACACTATCTGGGGAATGTGGAGTACTTGGCAAGTCACAGACTGTTAGCGCATATCACACGGTTCGGATTCCTCTACAGTATGACAATGAATGAGCGTCTCACACATTCTCTCTCAAATGTATTTCATCTGTTTAATGACACCAAATTAGGCATCAGCTCAGCTATATATATTTCATTTGTCATAGATGAAAAGAAGTCTCTTATGCTCACCAAGGCAGTACTTTTTTGATAAAAAATATAGGAAAAATAGTAATATTAAGAAATATTATTACAATTCTAAATAACTGCTTTCTATGTGAATATATTGCAAAATGTAATTTATTCCTGTGATCAAAGCTGAATCAGTCTTCAATGTCCTTCAGAAATCATTCTAATATGATGATTTTATGCTCATGAAAAATTTCTAATTATCGATGTTGAAAACAGTTGTGCTGCTTAATAATTTTTGTAGAAACTGGGATGCATTCTTTTACATTTTCTTTATTTGATTAATGTTCAAAAGAACTGCATTCATTTAAATGAGAAATCTTTTAACATTTAAATGTCTAATAAGTTATTTTAATTAAAAATCTTACTGACATCGATACATAAATATTTTATTAATAATTATTAATTTATTATAATATTTTACAATGTATGTTTACAACATTAATTTATTTTTTATATTAATTTATTTGTATTTTTATATAGTATATCAGTGCTTTCAAATCAATTAATTGATTAATTGCATCCAAAATAAAAGTTTGTGTTTACATAATATTTGTGTTTGTACTGTGTATAATTATGTAAATATACACACATGCATGTATATATTTAAGAATTTGTTACTATTTATTACATGACTGAGTGTGTATTTACATAATTATACACAGTACAAACACATATATTATGTAAACACAAACTTTTATTTTGGATGCAATTAATCACAATTAATCGATTTGACAGCACTATATATATATATATATATACATAAAGTTTCATAATATAATAAAAAGCATTAATGATCTTAAAGTCTTGTTTTTTTATGCATTTATTCCTTTTGATTTCAGGATGACCTGTATTTTTCCTTTTTTGCGAGTTTCATCCTGTAGCTTCATAGGAAGTTACATCAAAACAGATCCGATTTCCTTTTATCCTCTATTGACACAGAGAGATCCTTTGTTTGGCTGGCATTTCTGAAACTGGTAAAGCATCTTTACCTCAGAGGCTGGTTTACTTTGCAGAGGAACTATCACAGGGTTATTCTCCCGGGGTATTTGAGGGTCAGGGCCACAGGGGCGAACTGGTCACGCTGTTGTTGCTTCTGACGCAGAACAACTGATGTACATCACCCTGAGTGACACACAGGCTGTTCTCAGCTCACGGTCTAATAACTAATCCGTCAAACCTAACAGAGTGGACAGACAGCTGACGGAATAAAAATACTTCTTCAGTTTAGACCTGAAGATTAGAGATTACTTTAACCAAACACTCTCAAGTGGTTATTTTAGGGTGTCAAGAAAGTCCCTCTGCAATCATGAGGTGCTGTTTTTAGTTAAATATTAAGTTTTCACAAGAGCTGTTTTTCCACCTTTGGAGCAGCAAAGACACTAAACAGACTTCATCTTTCAGTCTTAAGGGTCACATGGTCCATGTCTTGACGTCACGCATCACAAAGGTCACTCATAACCCAGGCTTGTTGACGTCAGTTATGTTTTCCAACAGGTGCGCAGGTGTGGGAAGATACACAAGACATAAATAATCCCCAAACAAGCAGACCGGTATGGCCTCTTATTACATTTCAGAGCTCCTGTAGCCTGTTTATGGGGATCTGGGAGCAGTTTGAGACTGTTACGCCAGAGCACATCGAAACGAGAGCTGACCCCTCCTTCTCGACACCCAGACACACTCAAACTTCTGTACCCTGCTTTCCTGCTTTCTTTTCACTCTTATGTAACTGTGGCGCAAATAGCCTGACAGGCACAAAGAACTGATTAGGTGAAGAAAACGTTCTGGGTTTTTCTTTTTCTTTGCGTCTCTCTCCAGGCTGTAAACCAAGCCGAGGGTTTTGTTTGGAAATTTACATTGTTCTCAATCAGTCTGAGGGGACATAATAGGGGGTTTCCCGACTGAAATGAAAAGCAATTGGAAATACAAGGTAGAGAGAGGGTAAACAGAGTGATTTTGCCATGTGTTTTGTGTGTTAGAAAGACTAAATTGTAGCTTTCATCAATAATTCCTTTAAGGATAATCACAAAGGAGATCTTATTTGTTTCTGAGATTGATTGGAGACCGACTGGAAAAGTTTGCTTGAGTCCTTCGATTCTCAATTTTCTAATGAAACTGATCCCAATCTCACATGCATCACATCTGGTGTTTCCAAGAACATTTGTCAACACTGTAAACCCGAATTTGAAATAGGCAAAACTCAAAAGATTTGATGGAAAATTACATCAATTTGTTAAGTTCATAAATTCAAAGTTTAAGTAAGCAGAACTGACAGATTTTTATTTTACATTTTAATTGCTCTTAACTTTAAATATTTGAGTAAGATAATTCATACAGTACATTTAACTTAAAACGATCATGTAATCTCAATTTAAATATTTTTAGTAGTGGAAAGTTGGCTGGCGTTAACTAGAAGTTAAAGCCTTACATTTTTAAGTAGTCAACATTAAGTCATTTCAACCTAAATTACATTAAACTTTTAAAAAGAGTTGAATCTTGTATAATTTATTTTAAAAAGTTGAGAGGGCTTTACTTCTTTTGATGAGTTAAAACATGTTGTAACAACTTATTGATCATATTTTTTACAGTGTGTAGCTAATTCAGTAAATGTTAACTTGCTAATTGGTAGCACAATAACACAATGTTTTGATAGAATTAGCATAGCATAGAAATTGCTGAATGTGTATGGATCATTTTATATTTAGATTCTCAAAACTTTCTAATGAAATTGTCCCTATAGTAATCTCACATCTGGTGTTTCTGAAAACATTTGTCAACACTAAACCTGAATAAGTTGGCAAACCTCTCATTCATTTGTAAATACATGTCGACTAACTCTCATTTAAATATACTAGTAGACTGTTAGGTTAGGGTTAGGGTTAGTAGAAACTGTCTTACAGTATATTGAAAAATTTGAAGTAATCAGTTCAATTTAAGTTAAGAAATTCAAAGTTTATGTAAGCAGAACTGGCAGATTTGATTTTGTACTCATACATTTTAATAGCTCTTAACTTTAAATATTTGAGTAAGCGTATTCATAAAGTAAATTAAATTTAAAATTATCATGTAATCTCAACTTAAATATTTTAGTTAATATAGTGTAGCTAGCTTTAACTACACAGTAAAAAAGTTGCTGCCTTCAATTTTTAAATACAGTCAACTTGGTTATCATTTCAACTTAAATTACATTAAACTGACTTGCAAAAATGAGTTTAATCTTGTATAACCTATAAAAAAAGTTGAAAATTGCTTAACTTCTTTTAAGTTAAAGCACTGTTAAAACATATATTGTCACAACTTATTGATCATTTAATTTTTTACAGTGTAGCTACAGTAAATCTTAACTTGCTAATTGGTAACACAGTGCTTTGATAGAATTAGCATAGCAATGAGTAGGAACATTTTACTTGAGTCTCTTGATTCACATTTTTCTAATGGAATTGACCCTTGCAATCTCATGTATCACATCTGGTGTTTAACTTTTGCCTAGATAGACAAATCAAAAGAGAGCTCTTTATATAAACCCAAACATTTGACCAAAATATCTAAGCTATATGCTATCCACAAACATTTTATAGATCTGTACGCTGTACACCATCAACAAAATTCGCATTTGTATTATTATTTCTCTAGACTCGTTTTAGACAACACTGAGACAAGATTGATACTGTAGCTGAGAACTCAATAAAGAGCATTTCTGAGCAATACGTTTTATCTTTGGGTGGCTGTGGCTGGGAAGTTATTAAATGTAAAAGAAAGTCACTGAAAGACTTTTACAATTTAAAATCAATCTTGTTCCTGAGTTTCTGTCTAGGGAGGACGTTGGAGTTTGAAGACTTTTGTGTGAGTGAATGTGTGTGTCTATATGCGTGTGTTTGGTTTGCCGGCCAGATCGGGGTGGTATTGTGCATAAAGAACACTTCTCAGCAGGCATTCCACATTCCCCAGGGTAAGAACAAGGGCTATTCAGAGAGCAGGTCTCAACCAGCGCTCCACAGCACAGCTCTGCCCTGTTTGAAAGACACGGACAAAGAAAAGAGACGATTCTGATGGAGCCGAGAGCCCTCCTGCATATACGAACATGGGGGGGGTTGCAAAGATGCATCAAATAAGGAACTGTGAACCTTTCAGAGCCGTAACCCGCATGGATGTTATGGGACACACATCCCCCTCCGTATTCAGATTAAAGGTCGACCGATATGTACGTTTCAGTTTTGTTTCATTTGAGCCAGGATTTGTGTTTATATTCATGCATTCATATCTTCTGAAATTGCACAGGGATTTGTGTTTGACCTCTTTTTTGTCTCCGCTTCACCTATGTTTTCTAGTCATAAATAAATTAAATATTCCCATAATGCATTTCCAGGAAAGGTTACACATTGTGGTGCATGGCCCTCACCAGCAGAAAAACAAAATGAAAGCAAAGAGTTTTTTTTTTGCCTCCAAACCATTTTAGATCGATCCATTTGAAGTATGAAGTATGGTTTGTCTTTTGTGGCGATTTACAGCGATTATACAGCTGGGTTGGGATGGCGAACTGTCAGATAAGAGGAACTTTGACAGCTGAAAACGAAAGGCTACGTGATAGTGTTGCACTGTTTATGACTCTTTACTTCTATATCACTATTTCAAGACTGACCTCATTCTCAACTTCTGCCATTGATATAAATGGACAATTTTGTTTGTATGGGCCATTCATTGATCATTATGTTAATTTGTTTAATTTAATAATTTTAGTAAATTTTTTAGTTCATAGTCATTTACTAGCCAAAATATATTAGAAATATTTTTATGCTAAAAAATATCATTTTTACAACATTTGCAGGCAATATTTGTGATACATTTTCATGTTCTCTATATATTGATGCATATACTTTTCTCTTTTAAAACATGTTTACAGTTTTTTGGCTTTGCGGGCTCACTGAATAAATAACAGGTGCTGTTTTTCTACAAAAAAAATCTTGTGACAGTGGTTTCTGACAACATATGTTTTTCTCCTTCATTTAGTCATGTCAGAGCGAAACACGCTTGCCCTATTGACCCAAAATCCTTTGAAAGTAATTTACAGCGAGCTCATGCACTGCTTATCTGTGCTGGGCCACTACAGACTTTCTCGAGAAGTGTGAAATTGAGTTGACATTTGGGGGTGTATTTCCCACTCTTGAAGGGCCGCCCCTGCTGTGACATCTTAAATCCATCACACATCCAACCGCTAGCTGGTTCGGGGGGGTGGGAGGCTTATGTCTTTCTCCCACAGGATATGTGAACCCTGTTACCTCCCTGTTCATTTACACTGCCTCCTTCAGTATTTGCAGGCCCGATGGTGTGTGATATACTGTTTTTGCACGTTAACACTACTTTCTCCATGCATGCAACTTATATTTCTCCATCTGCTTGATGTGTAAAGTTATGAAACTAGCAGTAGAGATGTCAAATTGAAGATAAGCTTCAGGCTGAAGAGTACAGAACTTCTAGATTCTAAAAAAGTTTTTAATAAGCAGTTGATTTGCCTTTTATTGGACAAATTAGATGCACAAACGTCATTACGCCCCACCTACAACAATCTGGGCCTTGTTTTTAGTAACAATGCTCAAAGGTTCTCAGGTTTGTTTGCTTTTTGGCAACATAATTGCCTACCGCATGCGCACACTGAAACTAACCGTATATTTCTGCAAATGCTCAGAAGCGCTAGTGTGGTTTATTGTGTTAAAAGAAAAGCCTGCTCTGTATGATTAAAGTCTTTGAGGTTGCCATGTTGGTTGGTCTCTGTTTGGAGTGTTTGTTAGGTGGTTGGTGGGCGGGGGGTTTTCTGCTGGTGTCTTAAGTTGTGTTGTCGGCTTTAGTGTGGGCGATTACTGATTCACAGTGCTGAGGAAATGGGAGGGATAGCTAATACTGACATCATGCCATCACTGAAATGAGACAACTCTTTCTTTTGTGTCCCCTCCCAGCCGTTTATCAATTGGTCAGAATGCAAAGTGGAACATGGCACGACCACTGTAACGTAGTCAAAAGATGCATCACCGTAAAATCAGCCCCCCTGGTGGGAGTTTCCAGGATTTCAGAGTACAAACCACCAGATTTAAAATCAGATTTTATGGCTTCAGATCAATTACTCACCTTCATGTCGTTCCAAACATGTCGTTCCACTATTTTGTTATTTTTACAAAATATTAATGTAACACATTCATGAGAGCACCACGTCGCATGTGTGTTGTGTTGACACGCATTTATGGAAATATGAATCTCCAATGCGTGTTCATTTCATGCAACAACGTCTGCTCTTGTGTGAATGTTGAATGTCATAGGTTCGGAAGGAATTTAAAAATGTTGATGCTCCCCCAACAGACATCCTATTTGACTATAATTAACTTTGCAAGTACTGTATGTCAGTTTATTCTACTTACCCTAACCTAACAGTCTACTAATTTACTTGAATGAGAGTTAGTTGACATGTATTTGCAAATGAATGAGAATGAGTTGACAATGACATATAATTGCAAATAAAGTTATTAAACACAGTTACTTACAGTTTGTAGAATGTCAAAAATAACTTTCATTAAGCACAATATAATTTTTCTTTTTCTTTTTGGGGTGAAGTATGACTTCAGATTCACCCTGTCAATATTTGCAGACTGAATTCACTGTATTTGCTTAATGATATGAGGTACATACTGTATAAATATCTAGAGACTAGTTTTCAATGCACAATGTGTTACTAACCTTTTCTGTTAATATCCACAGTATCTTTGAATCATGCTATTATGCTCATGTGTAACTTACAGTACAGTACATCAGAGGGCATTGATCGAGCGCTCTATTGTGTTTGGCTTTGGGCGTGAACTTATTGATCACGTTTTGCTACTGTTATTGTTGTTGACTGCTTGCTAAAGGCTGTTTAATTGCAAGTAAACTCACATGCCAAACCATAACGCATTACATTAAGATGTGAAGAACAAGCTTAAGAATTACCTAAAGTAAAACGTTTTTTAGCCAGTCCCTCGTACGTCCTGTTCATTCAACAGCGCCAAACTCTCTTCCACTCAACACTATGGCCAAGTTGAGTCATCAAGTCTGTATTAGAGTCATTATGGTAATTATCTTCTATATTTACTTGAGTGAAAGGAGGGTAAAAGGTGCTGGTTCACCGGTCCTACCCACACCGCCCTCCCTCCAGGGGAACGTTAAAGTGAGCTGGCCTTAATTCTCACACCACTCCATTTCACTGGTGGAACACACCACTTTTTGCAAGATAGGGGGTTTGCTTACTGGCCGAGACTATTTAATGATCTGTGTTTGCTCAGTGCTTTTCTTGCACCCTGAGGGTGTAGATTTCTGCAGTGTTTTGGTGACTTTGGCAGCGGTGTTGGGGGAATTTCTCACTAGTGTGTTTTGGAGTGCTCATTTACTTATGTAATCAACCTTGATGATTTTATTGGGGCAAAGCCAAAAACCACCAAATGAGAGTACTTGGGGAGAAAGTAGGGTCTACCGTACGATAGTCATTTTGGTTGCATAACAGTTTCAAGTTATGTGTTGGTTAGCACGTATCCCTCAAGGTATAGGGTTGATTAAACAAGCAAAACTGTCTCGCCACAAAAACATCTTTATTTAGGACTGAATGAGTCATGAATTTCCCAAAAGTGTGTGAGCAGAGAGATGATGTAAATGCATTGCTCCAGGTGTGGATATGCACAGCTAAAATTAGGCCAAAAGAAAATCAACTTGCACCCTATCCAATTTAAAACCCAAGCTTTCCCAAACACATCAGGGTTTCGAGATGTAAATGTAAATATTGTGAAAAATATGTAATCTTAAATTTGTCTCAAAGATGTGTCAATTTGATCATCATTATATTATATTAAATGAAATATTATCAGCATTATATTGGCCGCCTTGGATCATCATTGGTAGATTTGAATGTAATTTCAATTTGATCATTTAAATTGAATCACAATAAAAAAATATTTTGAATTATTTATATTTTCCGTATACATTTTGTTTTAGTAAAAGTTTAGTAATTTGACATGTTTATTAGTTTTTGTTTTATAATATATTTTAAATTCTGTTTTTTTCTGTTTTTTTTTTTCTAATTTTAATTTATCAAAGAATCCTGAAAAAAATATCACAGGTTATAAAAAATATAAAGCAGCACAACGGTTTCCAACATTGATAATAACAGAGTATTAAATCAGGGATCATGTGACACTGAAAACTGGAGCAATGGCTGATGAAAACTGGGCTTTGATTCACAGGAATAAATACAATTTTATAGTATGTTCAAATAGAAACCCATTATTTTAAATTGTAATAATATTTCACAATATTACTAATTTTTATATTTAAAATTTCACAAGAGGCTTCTTTCAAAAACACTAAAAATAATGTTTTCAAACTTATATAACTGCATATATAATTTTAGTTTTAGTCATTTAAATGCAATTGCAACTATAGCCGAAATAAAATAAGTTGAGTTTTTTTATATTTCAGTGAACATTCAGTAAACATTTAACAGAAATGCTTCATGGTTTTAGTTTTGGTTTTAGTTTCAGTTAAGTACATTAACCCTTTCCTGAACTTCAACCAGTTGGCACCGTCTTGACAGCTACAGCGAGAACCCTTTGCTGGGCAAACCTGGACACATCTGGTTCTTTCTACATCAGGCTGGTGTTCCTATAGTCGAAACATAACAGTGCTTTATACCCTACATTGTGTAGCTTTACAGCTCAATATCAGATCACTCATAAAGTTGTTTCCCCGTTGACTGCTTTAGAACTGTTCCCAGACCAGACCATCAGGTAATGTCTAACACTTGTGTCTGCTGGGGCAGGAATACACCACTGATTAGATCACTTTATGATGCTTCACATCCAACGTGACCAGCATTACCACAAAACCTGTGGTTTATATGCCTTAAACAAATGTCTGAAAAACGCAAAGGGCTTACAGTCAAAAACTACACGTACTGCAACAACTTATGTCTGTTTGTTTAGGCCGGTTGCCATGCAGTGAGATTACAGATTGAGTTATCATGACCATAAATGATTGGAATTTATTTTTGATGAGACAATGCATATTTTCTGTCACGGTCATCTCTAAAGTCTTAACTGTTGAAGCTGTTTGACAGCTAGTTTAGGCTTACAGATCAGTGTTTGTTAAAGTGCACATCATCTGTACTTCTTCAAAAAAGTGTTGCACTGTAGTTGAATAAGCAAATTTCTTCTTTTTTCACGGAAACTTTGCGCAAGAGGAAACATGTATTGCAGCGATAATAGTGAATGCTTTGAATGGAAGATTTCCAGGTCAGTTTTGTAAAGACGTCACAGTCTGCGCGTGCGTGCATGTGTGCATGTGTGTGTCTTTGTGGAGGAGAGAGTAGCGAAAAATGTCTTGATTAATTAATTTGCATTATCTTCACACTATCACATATATGTTGACGCTTTGCATCTTCTTGGTATTAACCTTTTAAGTAAAAACTAGGCCGTTGCTCACACTATTGCTCATAATAGATATGTCATGTCATATAAATAAATAAAAATGAGACATTGCGGTATCTACGGTATCATTAACGGTCTTCTTTAGTAAAGACATGCCATTACTTTAAGTGATTCAACTTAAGATTTTCTCAAGCTTTGTATGATTCACTGCCTAGTTTCCCATTCAATGAGTTTTGTGTTCTTTTTGTATTATTTTTGAGCAGATAAGCCCTGAACGGGCTGAATGCTAAGAGTTGGACACAAAACACTCCTATTAGACAATGGTGACCCTAGAGGTCATGTTCTTAAGCTCACTGTATTAGCACGACGTGGTTCTCTCGGCGGGGGTTGTTGTCATGCCCTAATGCGGGTGACCGAGGCCATGAATGTGAGACAATAGCCATGCGACCAGACGCCCAATCGCAGATAATGATGCTGCCCAAACAGGAAGGTTCACGTGGGAACCCGTTTACTTAGCATTGTGGGAAAGCAGATGAAGGCACACAAAGTCTTCTAAGACAGAACCCAAGGAGAAGCTGATAGACACACTGTTCAAAGTGAAGATATTGTGTGCAGGACTGTTTGTGTTTGGCCCATGGGAGCGTTGGTGATAGACTGATATGTTGACCGAGATAAAGCCATATCGGTCAACCACTTAATTACATCCCAAATACCGTAGAAATGTGAAAACAGCTGTAGGATCTGTGTTTTCACTTCTAAATAAAGGCATCTTGAATCTTTGAATGGAAATAGAAAGATTTTAATTACATTTAAATGTGGATTTAAATGTAAATGTGAACTGAATTTAAATTCGATTGGAATTGAACTGTGATTGAAGCTTAAGAATCTAGAGAATCTCTCTCCTGGATTCCCCATGGCACTGATTAATTTACAATATTTATATATGGTACTTCAAAAGGATATTAAGCTATTGCTATTATGCAAAACCATGCAAATTTCATGGTACTTTTTTGTAAATCTGAACTGAGCCTCTAACTCAGCCCTTCACTTGCAGGTTTTATTTTATATTTAAAACTAACATTTTATATTAACATATCTTACATTCATTTTCAAATTTAAATATTTTCTTTTCTAATTTGTAGTTAGCAAATAGGTAAAATATAATTCAAACACTGTGGAATATTGTTTTTCTTAGGCTTTTAAACTCCATTCTTACATGAAATATGAAATGATATGAAATATCCTGTGGACTGGCACAGTATGAACTGAATTCTGCCAGCGCTGCTCTGGGTTTTTTTAATTTTTTTTTATCTCCCTGTGGTTTGGAAATGATTGACAGAAAAATGGTTTTCCAGCATAGCCCCTCAGAGAAATATGTTTTGGCTATGGAGCCGTTGAGCGGATTTTATGATTATTTTCCCAGTCCAATGTGGGTCGACTCGGCCAGACGTTCAGAGTTATTATTGAGGCACTGTGGATGAAGCGGCTTCTTTTAAAGGGAACTCCCAGCAGGCCACCGAACTACACGGATAGAATTACACGGATGTTTTTGAGACATCTAATTGTGATATTACAGGGAACCACTTTGTATTACAGCCCACAAGAACCCGCTAAATAAGTCCAAAAATCACTGCATGTTATCATATAATATGCAAAGGTCATGCCTCAATGCTTGTGATAATACTGAACAAATCATATGATACCTAGTCGGAGCTGGTTAGTGGTTAGGGTGAGCGTTTTCTTCTGGAATGTAAGTGTCCTATTGAGTTCAAACATTATAATTAATTATTTTACCTTCATTCTTGACAGAACCTGATGGCTAAAGCGCTTTATGACAACGTTCCAGAATCCCCGGAAGAGCTGGCATTCCGGAAAGGCGACATCCTGACTGTCATTGAGCAGAACACTGGTGGCCTGGAGGGATGGTGGCTGTGTTCGCTCCACGGCCGCCAGGGCATCGCCCCCGGGAACCGCCTCAAACTGCTTATCGGACCAATGTTCGATTGCCAGACGTCAGCATCCCCCTCCCCACCACAGGGTCACGCCCTCCTGCAGAGGCCACTCACACCTCAGGGTGTGTACCAGGTGCCGCCGTCCCACCAGAGCCCACAGGGCATCTACCAGATCCCTCCCTCTAAAGACGTGTACCAGGTCCCGCAGAGAAGCGCGCTGGCTGCGGATGGAACTCCCTGCAAGGTAAACTCAACTAGTCCTCGCTTTATTAAACTTGTGGTGAATGTGTGGCAGATGTTGACGATATCAAGCATTCATACGCTGAGTGACGCGTAGAGTTTGATTGCGTAGCTTTTGCTCTTGCGTTGTTTATGGAAATACCGTAATATATTTAAATTAAATTAAAAGACAACTAAACTGATTATAAAAGAATATTAAACTTTTACCATTATGGAGAACCATGAAACAAGTTTTAGTAATGCTTGACAGGTAACAGGTGATCAGTAATATTTTATATATTTTTACAATTTAGATGCATTTGTATATGATTTATGATATCTTATTTTATAGTATATTTTTATTTAAATATTAAACAAATATTAAATATTGAATTCATTTTAAAAATGAAAATGAGGATTAAAAAAAAAAAATATATATATATATATATATATATATATATGTACAAATGTATATTTGTGTGTGTATATATATATATATATATATATATATATATATATATATATATATATATATATATATATATATATATATATATATATATATTTTTATTGCAATTATTATTTGCAATATTAATTAAATATGTAATATTTAAAAATTATACTATAAAATAATCGTAAATAGTATACCAAATAAACAAAAATAAAAAGCAAATATATATATTTTTTATTAAATATATTATTATTACAGAAATATTATTAAATAAAACTAAAATTAATACATTTAAATATGACTTTTCTGATATATAATTTGTAATTCATTGATTTAGAATATATAAATGTTTATATATCGAAAATAATAATACAATTATAAAATAATATAAAATAGATGTAAAATAAACATTTAAAATTATAATATATATATATTATAATAAACATTTTATTATTACATTATATAAAAAATGCAACCAGTCACTAGAATTGTTTTGGTCATTGGTTGAGCCATTAGTCTGATTCCGGCAGCATTTTTTTGTATTAAAGTTTTAAAGATGTCTCCGTGTCTCCGTGTCTCGTCTCTTCTGGACAGGAGTTGTGTGCACGCCCTGTCCTGCCCTTCCCTCCACCGCAGCTTTACAGGCTTTATGTTTAACTGCTTTATAATGTCCTGTCGATGCACTGGACTGCACCCGTTCTCTCTGAATAGGAAAGCCACAGCGGGGATGGAAAAATAAATAGAGGAGATCAGGCTACTGAACACGCTGAGAAAGCATACACTGCAGCAAAATGAAGTGTATGTCAGCGGGAGAAAAGGGACTTTTGTGTCATTCTTAAAAACTCAGCTTATTTTCATGTATCACGTGTGTCTTTCTACGAACCACATCTATGGCAGTTCTCAAGTTCTCTTTTAAAGACACAGCACAAGGCTGCATGTTATTTTGTTTGGGGGTTCCCACTCGGATACAGACACAGTAGACATAGCTTATGTTTATCAGCACTAGAAAGAAACTGAGAACATCTCTCAGGCAAACTCATAACACTGAGGTCATGTCTGAGATCGTCGTTTTAAAAGTAGAGGTTCTTCTGCTTTTGACATTAAGAGTTTACAGAGCTCAGATATCAGGAGTGTTGAAGGTTAAGGTTACAGTGTGTCCACCTCAAATGATCTTGAGATGGATGATGAACACATGCAGTATGGCTTTATAGAAACAGGGTTGTGCTGCTTTGATTGATGTTTGTCTGACCACTTTGTTTGCTGGCGTTCTGAATAATGGCACACCTTGTTTGTTGTTTTCCTGAGGTTGGCATAACATTCGACCACTCTTGTAAAAGTGAGGTAAGAGGGTGTGCTCACATCTGTAAACACAATGTTCAGTTGGCGTTCCTCTGACGTGAAGTGAATTACAAAGGTGTGGCACAGCGGAAAGTGCAACAAAAATAACCATTTCCTTCCTGATCTCACTTCCTGTGATGAAAAATAAAAGTGATTTTTAGATCTATCATTGAAAACGGCAATGTGGTTTTGAATCAGATTAGAGTAAAGTTTAGATCTGTGTGCACAGTTACAGTGTGGCATTACACATCCTGACCGTCAAAGTTTCTGACTAGTAAACACAACTTATTATTGTGACTGACCATGTTATAAAAATTTGAGATTAGCTCAAGAACAGTGTGTAGAAAGCTTCATGGAATGGGTTTCCATGGCCTAGGAACTCATCCAAGCTTTAAATCATCAAGTGCAATACAAAGCGCCGGATGCAGTGGTGTAAAGCACACTGCCACTGGGATCTAGAGCAGTGGAGACAATCTGATGGATGAGTCTGGGTTTGGTGGTTGCCAGGAGACTAGTACTTGCCTGACTGCATTGTGCCAAGTGTAAAGTTTGGTGGAGGGGGGATTATGGTGTGTGGTTGTTTTTCAGGGGTTGGGCTTGGCCCCTTAGTTCCAGTGAAAGGAACTCTTAATGCTTAAGCATACCAAGACAATTTAAAAAATTTCATGCTCCTAAGTTTGTGGGAACAGTTTTGGGGATGGCCCCTTCCTGTTCCAACATGACTACGCACCAGTGCACAAGTCTTCGGTCCATAAAGACATTGAGGAGCGAGTTTGGTGTGGAGGAACTTGACTGGCTTGCACAGAGTCCTGACCTCAACTCGATGGAGCACCTTTGGGATGAATTAGAGCGGAGACTGTGAGCCAAGCCTTCTCGAGCACATGTACAGCTAAATCGGTAACACTTTACCATACAGCCCCATTAGTAAATGCATTAACTAACAATGAGCAGTACAGCAAGAATTAACTAGGGATGCACGATATATTGGCCACTATATCGGTATTGGCCGATATATGTTAATTTATGGTTATCGGCCTGATAAGAAAATTTGGCTGATATATCAAAGAAAATAAATAATGCATTTTTTCCTTCAGCTGAGACACTTCAGATGCGCACTGGTCGCCATGATGGTTTGGAATTGCTTGAAATATCATTGGAATCACTTCAAAAAGGAAAACAGAAATAAGTCTGTCATATAGGCTACATAAAATTGTAGTGCACAGGCTACACATAATTGTGTGCTTGGGACATGGCTTTTATTGGCAAGACTTGTTTTTGTAATCAGGCTTTGAAAATTATATAAAATATTTGGATTTATCAGCCAATATATCTGCTATTGGCTTTCAAATATAAAGAATTATTAGTTATTCGTATCAGCCAAATCCCTAGATTTAGCATTTAACTAAGATTAATAAACCAATGTAGTTAGCAAATTAAATCTTATTGTAGCGTTACCAGAAAATGAATAAAGCTCGTTAGTTGTGCATGGATCCATTGTGGCTTGCCAAACAAATAATATTTAAGAACAGGTTTGAATTGACATCTCGTAATTATGGCTGTTCTGAAACATGAACACTGTTTCGTACTGGACTAATTCTAAATCATAAAGTACCCGAATGTTTCATTTGAACGCAGAAAGTGTCTATTTGTGCTGTAGTACAGTTATGCTTGTGGATGATGTGTTTGCTGCTGGCGCAGGGCAGGATTTGGGCACATAATGACACAGTGTAAGGTTTGGTTGCTGAAGTCTGGCTCTGTCCCCGCCTGACCTGAAGGGTACAGTGATCTAAGGCCGCTCACAGCTGCACTATTCATGCCAGCCAGAGCCGTCTCCAAGATTTACACAACCACACAACGTCCTTCACAGAGCTGAGCCGTATGGGTAGAGATGAGATCTTTCGTCCCATTGGTGCCAGAGTCTGTTTGACACCACAAATCGACGCTGTTTCGGAGGTAAAGCAGTTTTTGTGACTTTATACTGGCCCGTATGAGGATGACGTGCAGCTTCGATGCTTCCAGTGTAGATAGACTTTTTAGGGTTAACGTTTCTTCATGAGTCACAACATAAATCATAATTTTCTGCCCACTCTATGGGCCGAGGCTGTCTGTTATCACTACTAACCAGGTTTTGTTCTCTTACTTGTCTGAGACGGCTAAGCCAGGCGTTTCTGTTTGCTCACCTCAGTCTCCAGGAGATATCGTAAAGATTTGTTGATCACATGCCACCGCACCCGTATGTGGAAACGCATAGTAGAGTTTGCATTGTAGTAAAACATTAGTTGTGTGACTCAACGCTTGCTAGTTCATCAGCAACTAGATCCATCTTCCTCATTTCTACTTTACATTACATTATATATTTATACTAATCAAAGATATAAATATATTCCATAAATATCTATAATATTTATTCAAAAGATAAGTGTATTACACTTATTACACACTATATTATATATATATATATATATATATATATATATATACACACATATTTCTTTTTCGTTTTTCATAAGATAAATGTAATTTAAATGTATTTTATGTGTATATCATAATTATGCAAACTTAAATTATAATATTGTTATAATTCGAGTTATTGTCCTTGGTGTGAACGGGCCTTAAGTGTGCAGTTGTTTAGCCTGTTCTTATTATGGATGTGATCTGACCCAGAAAACTAGTGTTAGACACATGGCTGTTTTACCTCCTGCAGAGATAACAGGAAATGCTCGACACAAGGGTAGCTTATTTCCTCATAACCACAAGACTCTTTCATCAGAACTCATTCCTATTTACCTTCTCGTCTCGTCTTTATTTCAAGGCAAAATCTTTTTTTTGTTGCCGCCTACTTATTATTAATCAAAGACAAACTGATAAAAATCAGGGTCACTGCATAATTGATGCATCTCATTTAAATAATCACCCCCAACCACGTCGTCTCAATGCGCATCTATAAATCACGGGGTGTGTTTGAATGCTTCCATGTGATGTAAAATTAATTATGGCTCCTTGCATTAGGGTAATGCTCCTAAATTAGCAGGAAGACTGTGTGCATTTCAGTTTTATGATCGTCATGTGGGAGATCCCTGAGGGTTTGACATTTAATTGCCTTCGTTGATGAGTTCGACTTATTAATAGGATGGAGCTTTTTCTGTCACTGGAATGGAACCGATTTAAAGGGACAGGAGAGAGGTGGCAGATCATTCAAGATCATTCTTTTCTTTTTGTTTCTCCCAAATGATCAACCAACTGATTTTTCCAGCTCTATTTACTTGTCAAACGTGACTCAGAGCGACTCTGTGAAGTCATTGTTTACTCAAACAGCTTTAGTCTAGAGGCTGCATACCGAAAAATTAGGCTGGTGAGGAAACACTTACATCATGTTGTTTTTTCAGTGCTGTTTTTCTCCAAGGACAAAAAAAAAGAGGCTCCCGTAGCAATTAGGTCGTTCTCAGGTTCAAATCTGATCCGGTCTTAGTCACGCACACCCAGCCAGGGTGTAACGGAATCCAGGGAAGGAGTCACCTTAGTGGGAGAGAATGTTTGCCTAGGGGTCACAGTTCACACCTCACACACTATGGCACATTTACTCATTTCCGATTAGCCACTCCAGGCGGCAGAGAAGTGATTTAGGTAATATTGGATGAATATCTATATCTTATATTTACTCAAAATTAATAAAGCATATAATACATAATATAACAAATTATATGAAATTTTAATATTTTAAAATGTAAAAACAATACTTTATAAATTATGAAATATATATAAATAATTAACTTTATAAATTATTATATAAATTATTAAATATATAATATTTATATATTATACAGTCAAACCAAAAGTTATTCAGACACCAGATATAATGTTTGACTAGTGTGTGCTGGACACTATAGTTCATTTATGTAAGTGAGGATAGCAAAATAAAGTAAACTGTGACATATTATATCCAAAAATTCTTCATACAGTGGACTACCAGTAAAACTGATAGAAATTTGGGACCAAAATTATTCAGACACTTCGACCTGACCATGTTTTGCTTTAGTGTTTTTTCTTCTATTGCTGTGCGTGCTTTTACACCACAGACTGAACAAAATGAAGCATTGCTTGGTCATTGCTTGATCTAAATTGGTTTGATCTAATTGTGCACTTAAATCTAACAGCTGATTGGTTGATTGTGATCCATTACATAACTCTCTATCAAAGTTATCTGACATTATCAAGACTTTGTTCTGACAGTTTAACTCTGAGTTCTTGTATATTTTAAATATAAAATCATATTTTATTACCATTTTCTAAACTATAATGAATAAATTGTGATAATGTGAGAATGTTGAAGGTGTCTGAATACATAAACATAAACATATATATATACACACAGTCAAACCAAAATCGTATATGAGCAAACATATATGCTTTGTAAAAATATATATATGTGAATAATATAAGATATAAATATAGTTTATTATATGCATAATATTGAGTGTAAATAGATTGATCAGACCACTGATGTGTCGCGTTTCAATTTATTCCCAGTTAATTTTCCCAGGAATTCTGGGAAGCAGAGGTGATTTAAGACTGATGGGAACAAGCCAGGAAATCTGGGTAATTGGTGAACTATGCTGAACCTGGAATTCCTGAGTGCTGATTTACGGACAGGAATGTCATTGATGTGCACCTAAACTCACAGAGTAAAAATAAGAGTGTGACAGTCCTGCTTATGAGAACCATCTGGACATTCACATCTCTGGAACTCAGTGTGTCAAGAGAGGGTGTATATACATATATATCCTCCATGTCATCCTGGAATATGGCCATGATGTGTCTTCCTACATGCTTATTTAAGAAATTAAATGAGTTTCAAACCAATCACTTTTATGAAGTTTGAGTTGGGTTAGAAGGCAACGGTCTATGTAGGTTTTACAGCAAGGCAGCACACTATGTTTTGGAACAGATCTGGAGTCTCTCAGACAGGATGCAGTACGTATGGTTCCCATTTTTGAGAGCTGTCAGTGACCCGTGAGTGTTCTCGTGTGGTGACAGCGGTGTGTGGTGTATTAGCGGAGCGTTTGGGATGAGGAGGGGGGCTGATTTTGGAGAACAACGAATGGAGACCAAGTACATTCCAAGGATGCTTCTGCCTGTCTGACGCAGAAGACAGATGTGGAGCATAAAAGATGGAGAATAAACAGCAGGAATCTATAGAGAAAAGATAGATGGGAAATGTACGAGATGACAGATATTAATGTTTGGAGCCGAGGAGGTGGAGTTGTATAAGACAGATTACTCCATTAGCGCCTATGTTTGCAGTTGCATTAATATAGTCACGTACACAATGCACCAGTTTCACCGCAGCTATTTTTTGTATGTTGCCGCATTATGTTGTGGCTGAACAAATGAAAAAATGTGTGCATTTTATTACTAAAACTGTCCATATTTGGAGTTAAGAATTTGGAAAAAAAATTTTGGTTGTGAAAACATTTTTTAGGGTTCGAGTTCAGGTCTGTGTAATTGTTAGTATTTTCAGCCTCAATTTCTCCTACATGTCAAGAGACCCTCCACTAATGGCACTTTATATGACATATTTCACCTAGGAATAGCTCCAACTTTAATGTCCCCTAATGCTTGTTTCAGGTGGTGACCCCAGTACGAGTAGGACAAACATACGCATACAGCCCAGCTTCAGACTCATCTCATGACCTCTACGATGTTCCTCCAATTCGTCCACAGGGGGTGAGTGTCACTTTCAATAACACATGTACCATATAGATGTCAGCATACGTGTATTTACATTTGAAACACCCCCACAGGTGTACGATATTCCCCCGAGCAAGCAAACCGGACAGCACAGCATTCCCAGAGCCCAGGGCATCTATGACACACCTCCGTCACAAGATCAGCGGACAAAAGGACTGTATGACATTCCTCCATCATCGCAAGGGGTACGCTGATCCTTCAGCTCTTAATAATCATTATGATCTCATGAGAATTGGTTGTTTGACACTTTAGCGTGTAAATTATCCTACATTGTTTGTGCTACAAATAATTCCTCAAATCATGCATCTTGTTGACATGGTGGACAGGCTTGTATCTATTTTCAAATACATACAAGAATTACGAGAATATACTCTTGAATGCTGCCCAGTATTATTTTAGTATAATTGAAATACTATTATAATTTTTATTAATATTTTGAATGAGCTTTTATTTTTATAGTTTCCATTTAAGTTCAAATATTTGTTGTTTTTTTGTAATTTATATTGTTTTTAGTTTTAGCACATCATGTTATTAAATGAAACTTAATAAAACAGAGAAATGTTGCCTTGGCAACTAGTTTAATTTTTTGGCAGCAACTATTTGCAATAATTTCAAGTATCAATAGATTTTACTTACACTAATTGAAAATAGCAATAGATTCTGTTTATACTATGTAAAAATAGTAGTATTTTCTTTGCAATAAGTTTAAATAGTAGTTAGATGCTATTTATACATATAAATATGGCAGATACTAGTGTACCTCAGTGTTGAACATTAAACGGTATGCAATAATGACAGTGTAAATTATTATATTAAAATTATTAAATGGATGCCGCCTTATTGGGACAATAAAGCCCTCAATCCCTCCCTCCCTACAACTACCCGAACCGCAACACTTTATTATTAAACACACGTTAGACACTTTATTTATTCTTCATTTTTATAGTAAGTATATGCCTTTCCGATCTGATATGCAATGTAAAAATGAAAGAAAAAAAAAACATTTGTGTCAAAACTTTCTTCCGTAATTTTGTCTGGCCCAATCAGAGGTAAGTGGGCGGAGCTAGTGTAAATAGCCTCTGCCAACAAGGCAAGGTGTAAATAGACACTCCGTTATTTCATTTGTTTTAGATTTTATTTTCTTACAGCTAACATTTATTTTATCTGAAGTATGAAAATGTTTTATGGTTTTAGTTAACTATAATCACTGATGCCTCTTGTTCTTTGTCTTGTAACCAAATGCTATTATTTCCCAGAAATTTTACAAAGAAATAAATACTAACTCTGATTTGTATTACTTTCCCCTGGTTAGCAAATTAAAGGCTAGCTTGCCAGCAGTGTTGGAGTCAAACTCGGAGTAGTGCTCTTAACTTTGCAAGGAGGTCAGAACAGAAATAATTGTGCTGTAGCCCCTCTAATGTTTCACCGCTGCTCTTGGCGAAATGCAGCGCAGTGCTTCGAGTTTGTTTGAAATAAACTAGAAGTACATGGAAACCTGTTATTAGAGTCGTATTTAATTAGGGCTTGCGGAAACCCGGGTTCACTCTCAGATAGATTCTACGCTTGACAGAAATCACTTACAGGCCACTGTGTTTATTTATTGACCAATATGCTGTTGGCACGGCCCATGTACTCCCATTACGCTGTCAGGTCAATGCCGGGCTTTATCCTTTAGCTGGATGGCAGGATTTTCCATGTCCTATTCAAGATTTTAGAGTGAGATGATGGAAATGCAGAATTGGACTTGTTAGGCTGTCAGGAATCAGACTGTTCTTATTAGTTTTGGCACCATAGTGTTGGAATTCCGATACAATGCCTTGAAAAATATTGATATGATGCAGTATTTTCTACTCTGAAAGGAGAACATAACTGTGTTAATGTTTCACAACTTGAATTTCGGTTGTAAAGCAGCTGTATACAACACAATTATGTCATTTTTCAGCTAAATTTCGTTAAATGTTGATTCAGTTCAGTTTAATAACAGTATCAATGTTGTCATCTCGTTTCTGTCTAATAACATCCGCCAAAGGGACTGCCAATTAAAATATCCTTCGGGCTAACCTGGGTGCATTTACATTTATCTGAATGTTGAGGTCTCTATAAGTAAATAATTTTTTTTATGACTTTAAAGGCAGCTCTACAGAAAATCCAGCTCAATTCAGTTCAGTTTTTGTTCTCATCCGATAGTCTCAGTAAAATCAAACCATTTTATCTTTTAATCCCCAACTGAACAAGCCAAAGATGACAATGGCAAGGAACTAAAACTTCATCAGCTGACAGTAGTGAAGGAATACATAATAGAAGGTGTATTGATACTGCAGAAAATGATTATTTCCAATATTCAGACCCAATATGTATCAGAAAATGTGATATTTTTGACAGCACTAACTTCTAAGCATTTACACTCCATGTTTAACCGAATTCTCGCTCCTCAGGTTTACTCCACACCACCTTGTCGGAATAACATTGCTCAAGATGAAGGGAATTACGACTTTCCACAGCCTTCAAAGCACAAGCAAGAAGGTGTATACGACGTTCCACCAGCATCTATCTCTAAAGCTTCCTCATGCTCCAACTATGACTTCCCGCCCAGCTGTGAGCCGGTGTCCCGAAAGACCATGAACGACAGCGTCGGCATCTACGACGTTCCCGCCAGTCAACCTGCTGCAAGCGGATCTCGGGACTTGTACGATATTCCGCGTGGAATGCCTCAGAACCGACATGTTTCCGCTGAGAAGGACAGGAATAAGTCAGTTTACGATATCCCACCGGCAGACACTCGGTTGCTTGGTGAGGTGACCGAAGGCGTTAACCGCTTGTCGTTTTCCAGCACGGGAAGCACTCGCAGCAGCATGTCAACTTCCTCTTCTTCCGCCGGATCGCCCGCCGAGAGCCGTCTGGCGTTGGATCTAGACTCTGCGTTTCAGAGGTTGGGTCACCTCCAACAATGTCTGGAGTCTTCCGTTTGCGCGCTGCAAACTCTTGCGGCATCGCCACACTGGCGGACATACAGCTTCATGGAGCGCCACACCAATGATGTCCGCATTTTATTGGAGCGCGTCAAGGGTTCGCTCACGGAATTTCTCGTATTCGGTCGTGGAGCGGCGGCAAACGCCACCGCTCTGTCTGATCAAGGACTGCACTCCAAGTTGCGACGCCAGTTGCAGCGTCTGGAAGATTCCCATCAGATTCTTCAACAAACACACCAGACTTTAGAAAACAATAACTGGGCGCTTAATATCCTAGCAATTGGCACAAAGCATCAGAGCAAGAGTGACGAACTGGAGCGTTTTGTTATGGTGTCACGGACTGTTCCTGACGATGCCAAGCAGCTGGCTTCAACAATAGGGGGCAGCGCAGAGCTGCTTTTCCGAAGAGCACCAATAGAAGGCATCGTTCACCCCTTTACCTGCACCCCGACGGAGGACGACAGCTACAGAGGCCAGACCAAGCCGTTCCCCGTATCAAACGACAAAGCAAACATGAACAGCGAGAAGTGCGTTAAAAGCTGGATGGAAGATTATGACTACGTCCATTTGCAGGTGGGAATCGCAGTACAACTTTTTTTTTTATAAAGAAATTAGTTTTAACAGGGCTGTGCGCTGTTTTTTGGGGGGTGCACCTTGATCAAATGTTATTTTTATAAATATAAATATAATTTGTTTTTACTTTTTCCCTGCCATTCGACATTTGTGAGAAAACGCTTCCCAGCCACTGACAGAATTTTCTGGCTTTCTGTGTTTTCACTGTTATACAGCAGGGGGAGCTATTACACATCTTCTCAAAGAGTACTGAATCTCCTGATCAAAACACAGGTAAAGAAGAAGGAGAAACAAGCGATATCATATGTAATCATCAACAACATTGAACAGCATTTTAATCAAAAAAATTTACCGAATGAAATGTCGATGCAGGGCGAGCTATAGGACTAGCATTGGGGGTGTTGATGTTCAATGTTGGTATGATTACATATGATATTGCTTGTTTCTGCTTCTTCTTCACCTGTGTTTTGATCAGGAGATTCAGTACTCTTTGAGAAGATGTAATAGCGCCCCCTATTCAAATTTGAGAAAATGCGGCGAAAACCCATATTCAAGTGTCTATAAAAAAAGATTGCATGAAGCTATTTTAAAAGGAGAGGGTCTGTTCTTTCTTTTGATATATTGCATGTTCAGATATTCATACAACAAAATATTCTGGGGACCATGAAGCTTTTGTGAAAATGATCAAAAATACCGGCGGTGGCTGGCCACTTTTTTTTTAAACGCTGACGGAGAAAGAGAAAGCAAGTGTGAGCAAATCTATTGCACTGCACAGACATTTGATGTGGTATTAGTAATGTTTACTAAGTCAATCACTATTACTATCATTCATGTGTTTCCATTTGCAATGTTCATATAGCAGGCAATGCAACGAGCAAAAATAATATCGTAGTCTATCGTAGTACACAAAACTTACTTAAAGGGATAGTTCACCCAAATATGAAAATTCTGTCATCATTTGCTCACCCTCAAATTGTTTAAAACCTGTTCAAATTTCTTTCTTTATCTGAACACAAACAGATATTTTGAAGAATATGGGTAACCATGTGGAAATAAATAGTATGGAAGTCTATGGGCCCATCAACTGTTACTTGGTTACTGACATTCTTCAAAAGCAGCTGTCAATAAAAATGTATATAAAAACAAGAACTATAAAATTGCATGCTGCAAAAACTGAAAAACAGCTGAAAAACAGTCAATTCTCTTGTATCTATCCTCTGTCCATTTGTTAATCCTGGATGCAGAGATTAGGAATGAGATCGCTCACATTTGAGCATGTCAAAGTGAGATTAAAACCTGAGTTTGTACTTCAATCTCAAGCAAAAGACTAAGAGGTGATATTTATCCTATAAGAGTTTAAATGCTTCCAGAATGGGGTTTTGTAGAACATGCAAAAGAGACTGTTGCTTATTCAAACTCAATTCAGGAAACAAAAAAATTATTTGAATTAAAAAAGGATTAGTTTAATAGACTTTGGCTGCTCATTGGTGCATTAAGACTCTAGTTTCTGTAAAGCTGCTTTGAAACAATTTGCTGCTACTTGCTGACTGACCTTTTGTTATTTCTGCAGGGAAAAGATGAATTTGAACGACAACAGAAGGAACTCTTAGAGAAGGAGAACATCACCAAACAGAGCAAAGTCCAACTCGGCCAAGAGCAGGTACATGACACGTGCACATGAACATCATCAGCATGTGTGTTCAGGGAACTAGCTTATGATTAAGTGACTGAATGTATTGTATTTCTGAGGTGCAGAAATACATTACAACATGACAAACCTATTGTCAACCTTAAAATGGATAAGAATAGATACGCCAGAAATGTATGAATTTGGTTGTGGACAAATTAGGTAAAAGAACAGGATGGTGAAACCACTTTAGGTGTAAATACGTCACACGAGAAAGTTTTTGTTGGCCATGTCAGTTAACTATTGCATCATGTGAGATCTTAGGGTGTCCATATGTTTGCCATATATCAGAGTTCAGCTATAACATCCTCACAGGTGCTGATCTCAAAGATCTCAACTCTCTTCTAGGACAGATGGTTCCTGTATGTAAACTTAAGGCTAGAGTGCTGCCCGTATAAACTAGGGTTAAGATGTTTACACAGTCTTTGGTTGTTTTTAAACTGTATGTCTCATGCTGTTAGTGTTCATCTCAAAATGCACGCAAAAAAGGATTTGTGTGTGTGTGTGTGTGTTTGTGTGTGTATATATTTATATATATAAATATTATATAAAATGTATATAATATTATTTAAATACATTTATATTAGATTTATATAAATAAATTGTGCATGTGCAACTGGTACACCCAAGGTACACCAGAAATCTTTCATAATTTTTTTTATAATGATAATTTTATGATTTATAAATAGTTCTAACTTCTAAATTCTTTGTCTCACGTAACAGCTGAACCAGTTTAAACAGCTTGAACAGGAGGTGATCAAACCTGTAGAGAATGACATAACCAAGTGGATCTCCCACCAGCATTCAACAGGCTCCTCCCCCTCCTCAGACTCCTCCTCTAATTTCTCCATGGGAGGCGGAGCTCCGGTGTGCTTGCGCGATCGGCAACTGTTGGGCTTCTACGCGGACCAATGCGAACAGCACTTTGTGACTCTGCTGAATGCGGTTGATGCTTTTTTCGGCTGCGTGAAGGCCGGGCAACCTCCTCGAATCTTCGTTGCACATGGCAAATTTGTCATTCTCAGCGCCCACAAGCTCGTGTTTATCGGTGACACTCTGTCGCGACAGGCCTCGGTGGCTGAGGTGGCAAACCGCGTCATGAACTTAAGCAACGTGCTGTGCGAGATGCTAAAGACAGTCGTGAGTGCCACAAAAGTAGCGGCCCTTCACTATCCCAACACAGCTGCTGTACAGGAAATGGTAGATCGCGTGACGGACCTCTCACACTTGGCACAACAATTTAAAGTGCAGCTCTCACAGATGGCGGGATTGTGATGTCATCCGTGACGTCACCAACTTCTGAACAAAGACTGTCATTTTAACATGCATATATATTTATACTCGTTCTTATGTAGATGCATCACTGAAAGTTGTCTTTTGTAAATAGTCCTGCTCTCTTCCTCTGTGTAAATATTTGGCTCTATATTTTGTGTAGATTTGTTTTTATATAATAATAATAATAATAATAATATTAACTGTATGAATTAGAAATGATTGAGATTTGCATTTGTAGAGTGACCATTAACATTCCTGATCGTTTTGTGTATTAGGCACCTTACAAATTGTCCTTAACTGCTAATTATTGCGTAATGATGAATGCCAGAAACTACAAGACAAATAGTTTGTTTTGTACATGTGCTGTATTATGTGACACTCACTCTGCCGAGAGTATGGTATGAACAAAGTAAAATATGTCTGTCTTTGCTATAGAAATTGTTTCACTTGCTTTTGTTTGAACATTTTGGTGAATCTCACAAAAACTTTCAAGACCCCAGGTCATAGTTCACTATAAAATCAAAACAAAATTATATTTTGTTGAAACCTGATTTAGGATTATTAAGAGATTAGTAGAGAGAAGTAAACATTTACTCCCCTGTTTTTATCACTATAACACCCAAAAAAAACTCATTTTCATAACTGTATAATAAAAGATCATTCACGATTAATCACATCTAACAAACGTGTGTGTGTGTGTGTGTGTTATATTTACAATATATACTATATATTTACAAACTTTTACGGTATAAAAGTTTGAATGTGTGTATGCATGTTATATTATACATTTACAATATATATTATATATTTACAAAGGTTTATGTTAGATGCGATTAATCGTGATGAATCGATTTGACAGCATTAATTGTAAAATGTTTTTACATCATGGCAGTGTTTATTACTTTTAATTTATGCTTATTTAAATAAATTATAGTATTTTATTAGAGTAAAACATTTATACTTATTGTTTTTTTTTTATTCTAATGTCACAACGCAAAAAAAATCTAAATGCAAGCAAAATATAATTTTTTTCCTTTTGATTTTGTGGCAAAATGTGACCCAGACATTCATTCTGGTATCACATCATAGCCGTAGACATGTTAAACGAATGTGAAATCTGCCAGCAGCACGGAAGACATTTTCCCAAGAGTTTTTACCCCGCCATTGACACAACTAAATGTCCCACCGATCCATAATTCCCATAAGTATTATCAGATGATCCAACTGGACAGATATAATCTGATAAAAAAAGACCTTAGATGGATGTGAGCTTCCCAAACCATCTCTATGGACCTTGATGAGTAATACTTTCCATTCCACGCTGTAATGAAATGAGCATGTATCATTGCTCATGTGGGTTAGCGGCGATGATGAGAGGCCATGCTAAGGGGATTGAAGAGCAAGTCGAGCAAGGCCTGAACAGACTGCCACACCATATTATCATTAATATTACCCTGCTGGAACATCCTGAGATGTGCAGGAGGAACATCACATGTCTGCCCAATCTAATTTAGCAGGATTTTTATTATGCCATCTCATCTGAAAGGCCTTAAAACAGGCCGCCTTTCTCATCTAACAATGTTTTGTACAGATGCACATGATGATTTAGCTTGTGGCCTGTGGTGAGATGAAGGACATTAGCTCATGTAGCAGGTGCTCTGCGGCTCTCGGCAGCTGTGCACCAGTTTCACCAACCATCACCAGCGGATAATGGCCAAATGTATGATGGATTGATCCATGCACACTGCGGTCAGATGATTAAGACATTTGTTATGTACAGCAGTATTATATTGTTTTTACACAACAAAGGAATATTTCAGGTCTGTGGACTGACTGCACAAAACGTGATCTCAATTTAACCCACAATTCACTCACTTGTAGGTTTTTCTTCAACTAAATGCTTTTACAAATGAATAAATAGCTTAATTGTAAATTATTATATGAAATGCAGGTAACACTTTACAATAAGGTCTCGTATGTTAATATTAAATACTAGAATAGCTTGCTGACGATTCTGGAATACAAGCCATTTTTGATGTGTAATAATACGCTTCAAATGATAAGCTTGATGATAACAAAAATTGTCCATGTTACCAACAAGCCGGGACCAGTATTGTGTTTTAACCAATATATTAGTAATTATTGGAAATGTATTGGTAAATGCAGCTTGAGAGGGCTTTCATGTCCAATTTTTAACTAGGAAACTCGTATAATTCCGATAACGAGAAGGCAGCATTATATGGCAAGCCGTTTTAGCTTAAAATGTTCCCAGCGTTACTCATCATTACTCATTTTTATATTAACAATTGCAATTAGAGAGCTCTACAAATGAATTGTACTAGCCATGTGTCGTCATTCACTTCCATTCATTTTTAATTACAGTGCTCAACAATTGAATTATCATAGTAACCATTACAATTAGAGAGCTCTACAATTCAATTCTTATGGCAGATCTCTCCAATTGAATTTTTACTAATAAAAAAAAACACAATTAAGATATGCATAATTGCAGAGGTCTGTTATTAAATCAGAGAGCTTTGCAATTGCATTACTAGTAAGAATTAAATTAGAGAGCTCTCTGAGGCTCCGCCCTCCTACATACTGCCGCTCAATTTTCAGTTTCCTTCAGTACGTGGTCTGGGTTTGCGGTATATTCTCTGGTTTTCTCCGGTCAAATTTTAAACCGGTCCAATCAGCTAACAGAGGGAGTGGCTGAGAAAGCTAGT
This sequence comes from Gobiocypris rarus, assembly GCA_023029165.1. Classification (NCBI taxonomy): domain Eukaryota; kingdom Metazoa; phylum Chordata; class Actinopteri; order Cypriniformes; family Gobionidae; genus Gobiocypris; species Gobiocypris rarus. Next base: position 34,126,994 of record CM040919.1, on the reverse strand, counting down.
TTGAGATGACATACGTCACAACTAGACGTTAGCGATTGTTTATGGCAGATCCAGAGTGGCTCTGGACAGATCCAATTGTTTTAAACTTCAACAGAGTACCCGCCTTCAAGAAAGTTAATGCTTGTCAATGGAGAGTGGACAGACTCTCTGTACAAATGAAATGTACGAGAGTCTGGTAGGACCAGGCTACTCTGACAGTACGTTTACATGACAACAATATGCTTAAAACAGAAGTTTTTCCTTTGAGTTTTCCATGAACAAACAACACCATTGCCAAAATCCCCATTCACACGCATCTAGGAAAATGACTAAAAAGGCTGTATTCTTCTGCCAGGCCATTAGATGGCGATGAAACACTATAGACTGAACATGTAATATGTATATTCATGACGTCATCGGTTTCACAGAGTCACGTTTTTGTTGTTTTTCAAAAACTTCCAGGCACCCAAAATGCTGCTGTCGTGTAAATGAACGGCCAAAACGCATAAAAAGTTGTATGGTTTTAGTTAGTAGAATTGAATGGTAGAGCTCTCTAATTGAATTCTTACTAGTAAAAATGCAATTATGACAAGTAATGCTGGGAACATTTTAAACTAAAACGGCTTGCCATAGCATTACACGTAAACAGAAGTTCATCCGGCTACAAAACTAGTCCCAGCCCCAAGAGACATTTTATACAACTCTACACATCAAACATTTGTATTGAATTCATGCTTACAACAAAAGTTCAAGCTTAATATTTTTCCAAATTCAAACCCTCAGGAACATTTGCTAAAATGTCCCTGCAAGACGTTGATGGAACTTGAGGATAGTTCACCCAAAAAAGAAAAATGTCCGCCTGAAGCCTGATATTTTACTTTATAAAGTTGTAATTATGGATATTTGATTTATTTCAGAAGGACTTTATTAACCCCCCGGAGCCGTGTGGTGGAGAGTACTTTTATAATGGATGGATGCACTTTTTTGGTCTTCAAATTTTGGGCTGCCATTCACTGCCATTATAAAGCTTGGATTAGCCAGGACATTTTTTAATATAACTCCAATTGTTCGTCTGAAAGAAGAATGCCGTCTAGGATGGCTTGAGGGTGAGTAAATCATGGGGTAATTTTCACTTTTGGGTGAACTATCCCTTTAAGTTCATTCAGAATGGAAAAGACACTAGGATGAATGGCAAAACATTTTCTAACAACACGTAAATTATGTTGAAACGAAACTTCACATTCTTGTGCTTCCAGAACATTCTCCCTCCAAATAAACTGCTCTTGTAGGCATGGCAATGAATGCTAACAATCCAACTGGGAATGAAGAAACGCCAACTCGCAAATCTCTGTAAAAGCATCAGGATCCACTGACTGGCACTTACACACAATTAACGATTTAAACATTTGCCACATTCTGGACTAAGTTCTCCTCGGGGAAACAAAGAAGAGAAAGCCTTTAGAAAGAAACTTTCATTAAACGCGGTGAGAGAGAGCGGTAAATTCTTCCCATCACTCTCTCCAAACCCTTTCCTAGTGATTTATCTGGCTCTTATAATGGCATCAGTGGGAGTTCTGCGGTCTTGGATGCGTCTCGAGGTGGATCTGCACTGAATTAAAGAGCCTGAAGAGAGAGGGATGAGTTATCCAATCGATGCTTCACCGCTCACACTTCACAAGTCAACCAATCAGAGAAAACACCACAGATACTCCTTCAGCTGAACTCATTTTAGTGAGTATTCAGGAAAAACGCACAATTAAAGCATAGCCGTTTGAAACTTGCATAATCCAAAATATCAGAAGAGTAAAGTACATTTTGATTTTAAGTAGCCTAATACTTAATTTAGCAAGATGTTAAAGGGATAGTTCACCCAAAAAGACAGATCTCGGCAGCCATTGGCTGGGTTTCCATCCAAACGTGAAGCGAATCTTTTCAAAGTTTGGCAAAAAAAAAAAAACAGATGTGAATTAGGTGCGTTCCTATCGAGTTGTTTGAGCGGACGACGTGGTATTAGTAACCTAGTAACCAACAGTAAATAAAACACCATCAGCGGAAACAGTAGTGATGTGTTGTTCGGGAACGAGTGTGCTCTATAAGCCGCTCCTTCAAGTGAACGTTAAGTCGATTCCCGTCTGAGGGCGGTTTTCGGTGAAATATTTAAAGTGAAATATGTTCATAAATATCAATCACAGGGCAAACATTACTAAATTTGACTGAATTTAAAGAGCCAGAAATGGGAAATCAGTAGCCGTTTGCATGGGAGCTGAAAGAGCCTGCTCTTATTAAATTATCCGGTTCCCTAAAAACTTACCCTAACCCTAACATCACGTGGGTTTGATGTTGGCTACGTCAAAGTGTATTCAGGAAATACGTTTCCATCTCCCATTATGAGCATTAACTCTTTTTTGCACAAGTCAAAAACCACCTCAAGTGAGTGTAAAAAAAAAAAAAATTGTTTCGAAATCCATCTCTCGTTTCAACGGAGCCCCGCACATGACATGCAGGAAAAAAATTGTATCGTGCTCATGATTTACTAATTTGTTCCCTCGATTTATAGATTGAGCGCACGATTTAGCAAATCAAGTGAACAAAATAGTCAATTGTGTGCAAGACTTATAAATCGAGGGAACGAATTAATAAATTGTGTGCACAATTTACTTCTTTTTTTTTTGCACTTCATGTGCGGGACTCCGTATGTTTCTGATGCAATACTTCAAAATGCGCATAAACACAGGGCAATGGAAACCAAACTATTGACTACCATAGAGAAGGGAAAATACTACGGTAGTCAATGGCTGCCGAGATCTTCTTTTGTGTTCAGCAGAACAAAGAACTTCATACAGGTGTGAACTATCCCTTAATGATTACATGCAAATGCAAAAAGTATATGAGGTCTGCACTGCACTCTTTTTCACAAGGAAGTACGTGAATATGCACTATTAAGCATTAAAATATTTCCAAACACTTCCAAAAACCTGCACTGACACCTGATGTTGACATGCAACTTTGCATTGGCAAGCATGTTTTGAGGGAATGTATTTGCTGTGTCACACTGACAACAGATATTGCAGCCCTGTTATTGCAACAAAAGCAAAAGTACGGTGGAGGGGAAAAAAAGAGAGAGAGAGAAGTGGAAGGTCTGACCTGTGAATCCATTGGCGACCAGAGCAGCGCTGGCGATGTCATTTCCGTGGCTTACCACAACCATTTCCTGTGAAGTATTCTGAGGCCTCAAAATTACAGCTTCTGTGCATGGCAGAGCCTCTGTTGCATCTTTCATTTCGTAAAAGCTGCATATATAATAGGTTTTAAAATGTGGACCAAAAGAGGGGTAGGCAGGCACCTCTGTTTAAAAATATATACAGACAGTTTCTGCATAAGTGCATTCAATCTTGCATGTCTGCCAGTCAAAAATGGACTCTTTCATTTGATTTAACCAACGTATAGTTTAGCGTGTTTTAAAATAATATGGATTTAGATAAGGCCGATAACTCTCGGTAAAGATAATTCACCGTCTGCTGCTCATTAAAGCAGCTGCTGCAGACACTTGTGCATGGACGGTCGGCCACTGCATGCATCTTCCACCAGGGGCGCTCGGGAGATCAGAGCGGATAAATTATGGCACAAAACAATATTTAAACGTTTTAAGTTAAAGAATTGGTACTGACATAAAATAGTATATAAAATGTTTAAATAATATACCTTACAAATCACAAATGACTTTAATCGGTCTATCCTGATCAGCGCTGAATAAAGTAACAGGTACAACGTGACTCCGCCGTTTATGTGGCGCTTTAGTAGCTGTGTGGATAATAATTTATACCCCATTAATTTAAGTAAGATTCTTTAATACTAATATATAATGGTGCTGTTAAAATATATAGTGTTAAATGTAAAAATAGGGAAAAAATGATTTAGACCCAACGTACCTGACCAATCAGGAACAACTACCGGACATCTGAGCCACGCCCATTTCGCCATCGTATAATCACGTTTACATTTACAGATATAAATTATTAAATTAAAGTGCTTTTTTAATAACAGTTCATGTGACGTAAAAGTCTTACCGTTATTAAATGACCTTTAGAAGTAGGGTCTATTTTACACTTTAATTAATAGCGGTTTAATACTGCATAAGTATATGTTAATATATGCAGCAGGCTGTTAATATATGGTCATTCTTAAATGTTTTGTTGATTAAAGGTCAATTCAAATGTGTAATCTAGGAAGAAATGCATCTTCAGCGGGGCTGTGTCGTTTTTATTTTGTAATACTGCCATCTTGTGGACGTTTTTCAGTAGTGCAGAGGAATCACTTTACACACACTTACATTTAACCATACCAGGTGACCGGAGTGCTTTGCATTTGTTAATAATAATTTTGTAAAAAATATTTACCGTGATTAAATGACATTCAGAAGTAGGTCCTACTATAATTAATAGAGTTTAACACTGCAAACCTGCGTTAATATTATAATAGATGCAGTAATTAATATACAGCCATTGTATTTATATCTATCAAAGTATTATTTGAAAAAAAAATTAAAGGTATAATTTAGAAGCAAATTGCATTTTTGAAAAGTAAAACTTATTTGGAAAAAAAAGATTTGCTGTATTATTTTATTGGCACTTTACTGCCACCTTGTGGACATTCTTTAGTAGTGCAGCGAACTCACTTTAGCGGAAGTTCACATTTACTGATTCAAGTCCACAAAGGGCGATTAGAGTGCTTTGGTTAATGATAATTCATAATTCATTACCATTATTTAAAGTAAACCCTATTGATACTATAATTAATAAGGTTTAACTGCAAATCTAAATATGTTAATATATGCAGCAGTTAATAGTCATTATAGTTTTTCTCTGAAGGTCTGATTTAAAGCCAGAAATGTAAATGTGTAGAAATCAATTGAATTTTTCGAGTGGTTGAAAGCTCACTTCACACCAGCTTCACACCTTCAGGCTTTGCTGTATTATTTTAATCATGTTTTACTGCCACCCTGTGGACATTTTTAGTAGTGCAGCGAAATCACTTAAGCGGAACTGGTTGCATTTACTGATTCAAATTCATAAAAGGTGATTTTGCATTTGTACCTGATAATTCATGAAACGTAAAATAATTACCATTATTAATTGACATCCAAAAGTAGGCCCTATTAATACTATAACTAATTGTGTTTAATACACCAAACCTATTTTATTATAAATAAATGCAGTTAAAATAGGGTCATTCCATTTTTTTTCTCTCTAAAAGACTAATTGAAGCTAGTCAATTTATGTCCAATCTAGGTGTTTGAGTCATAGAAATATAAACATACCTCAGTAGTGGCTGTTTCAATCGCGGCCGCTATACGTAAGCCGTCCGCCATATTGGAACGGTCAAAGGCGGCCCGTGAACATTCGAGAGCGAGTTTTAGCGTCTACAACCATAGTTAGACGCATATCTATATGTGCAATAGAGTTCAGCAAATAATTTAGCTAAACTAACACAACACAACACAATAAGATGAAGGCGTCAACTAACACGACATTAAAATGTCATCATAGCATAAAAACGTTTAATATTGAGTTAATATATGCTGTAAATAAGTCAGATAAGTTTTTTTTTCCAGCAAGTTTTCCTTCTCTAAAAGTATTATAAAAGCAAATTCTTGAGACGTTAAATTATTACCGTTAATAATTGACCTTCAAAAGTAGGCCATATTAATACTATAATTCCTCATTGGTGTTTATGGTTTGACCGTCAAACTCCGCTGTATTATTTTATTAGCATTTATACCGCCCTCTTGTGGACATCTTCAGTAGTGCACTATTTTTAGCGTTACTTGTCAAATTAATATGCCAAACTAATTATAAATCCAAATATGGTGTTTTATAAGTGCTGATTATTTAAGTACAAAAAAATACAGTGTGAGAATTATTTGTTTTAAACAAATAATTACAATATACATTACAATTAAAATAATTCACATAAACAACTTAATTGTTTTATGAAATATATTTATTATGAAGGGGAAAAATCTATTGTCATAAAAGGGACAAAAAAAAAAAGACATGTAACAAAACATGTGACGTCTACATAGGTGATGACAGCATTTCATTAGAAATTGACCTGCTCACAGTTTCACACACAGGCAGGGTCAGTGCTGCGTTTTTAGCTCTAGTGCTGGGAACTGCAGGCATATTGAGATCCATCCACTCAAACAGGATGACTTCAACCCAAGCCAGAGGCACAAGAGCGGGGCGGAGCGACCGATGGCGGCCGTCTTAAAGCACTATGCTGGGAGCAAAGGAAATTTTACAACATCATTCAATCGGGGCGATTCTTAACATCGCTTGGGTGTGCAGTCAAAATGTTTGTTTCCTTCATAACATTTCAACCTCAAAGAAAGAAAGATTTCATTGCACGTGTTGGACAAATGTCAGAGCCAGTCGGGTGTCAGTGTGAACAGTAGTGCTGTTAGCTGACGGAAACACTGGATGTTTGATCGTCAGCATGTTTTTTGTGAGTTTCAGTAATAACAGAATAGGTAAACAGTAACAAATACATACCGGATACGCTCTCACGCAAACATATTTACACATCCATGCAGCTGGAGCCGAGGGTAGCAGCGTGTTAGTTGGGACATGAACGTGTGGCTGGTTCATACAATAAAACATGGCTTCAGACAGGCCGCGTCCGAGCCGACGAGGAGAACGAGTGTAACCATGATGACCGAAGGAGAGCACAGTGATGGATGCAAGTCCGTTACAGATGAGACGGGAAACGACCTCACGGTTCTGACGGTGAAGCGGAGGAGATCTGGGTTCAGGCTCTATGTAGTGCTGTCGGGAGGGACGATCCTTTGGCGAGCGGTCTTGGGTCGGTGGCGGGGTGTCGGGGGCGAGCTGCGTTCGCTCTCGGACTCGGAGGGCTCGGTTTCAGTCTGCGGGGAACCGGTGTCACCCACCAACTCCCGCAGGAACTTAAACTTGGACAGGAAGAGCTGCCACACCACATACCACCCTAAACAAGACAAGAAACACCATCAATGTAATGCAACATGTTTGACTGTCAGGTTTAATCTGGAACCATTTATATCTTCTCTAACATTCAAAATGTGATTTGCATTCACACTGTACACAGTTTGATAAAGCACAGATTCAGCTGCTATTTGTAAATGTATAAGTGGATTTAATGCCCTTCAGATGCCTCACACACAAAACTCTTTTATACGCTTATTGTAAATTTTTACAACAGTTAATATCAAAATATATCTCAAAAATCCTATTACAAATACATTTCTTAATAAAGATTATTTCTTACCGATTCTGAAGTAAAATATAAAATATGCAACATATCAATCAAATAAGAATCATGATAAAAATTAAATATAAAATATCTAGAATAATTATGGGAATGAGAATTTAGTGGGGAAATTTATTTTCTTATTTTGATTTTGGTGTAAAATATGAAAAGTAAAATACAAATCTAAAGTAAAACATTTGGAAACATTATGATACTAAGAATTTAGTAGGAAAATGTAATCAAAATAATGACAAAATGCAATAAGACAGAATGAATGAAGAACAATCGAGAAAAAACGATAGAACGAAAGACAGAACAATAGATAGAATCATAGAACAACAGAATGAACAATAGAACAAATGAACAACCAAAAGAACAATAGATAGAATGATAGATCAATTATAGAAACAACAGAACGAACAATAGAACAAAAAACAAACGAAAGAACGATAGATAGAATTCTAGAACAAAACGAACAATAAAACAAATGAAAAGAATGAATGAACAAACGAAAGAACGAATGATAGAACGAATGAATGAATGAAAAAACGACAGAACGAATTAACAAACGATAGAACGAATGAATGAATGAAAAAACGACAGAACGAATTAACAAACGATAGAACGAACGAATGAATGAAAAAACGACAGAACGAATTAACAAACGATAGAACGAATAAACAACTGATAGAACGAATTAAACGAATGAACAAAGGACAGACAGATAGATAGATTACAATGAAATAACAAAGGCCAAAACTGCAGTATTTGTTAATCATACTTAAAGGGGTACTTCAGCGCTGGGAAGATGAATCTGTATTTAAATTGGGTCATTTATGTAAGGCAAGGCAAGGCAAGTTTATTTATATAGCACATTTCATACACAATGGCAATTCAAAGTGCTTTACATAAGAAATAAGAAAACCATGTGTAAGAATTAAAAATAAAAACAAGGATAATTACAGTTGTAAAGAGAATTTTATAAATAATTTTTTTGTAAAGAGAATTTTCTAATTAAAAATAAAAATAAAATTAGGATAAATAAATCCCTATCTGCCTGATTCTCTAAATGCGGTCACCCCTATCTGAGATGGAAGAGATGGAGCAGGTTTGCAATGTCTCCTGGACCTTACAAGTCGGTCCAAGACGGGCTCCTGTAGGGGACGTTACCTATACCCGCAGGGCCTCCTTTCTGGAGTCCGCTTCTTGCACTGTCTGCTACCACAGAATGAAGCGAAGCACCCTGCTCTCCTTTTCCAATCCCTTCCAGTCAGACAGCCCTAACCAACAATGATAATCAACAGATACATAAGAAATAAAAATATATAGTAGTAAAGAGAATTAAAAAGAATAAGATTATATATAGATAAAACCAAAGATAACAATGTGAAGTAGAAATGTGAAAATATTTTTGAATTTGGTGCCTTCTAGACTGAGAAAACACAGAAAATATATTTTTGGCTCATGTGCATGAAAGACAACAACTCCCAGAATGCACTTACTTCGCTGCCCTACGAGGCTAATCCCAAAAGCCACCGCTAGTGGATTACAGGATCACTTGCTGTGAGTGAGATCCCACCCCCCATGGACGGGTTGAAAACATGCAGAACTAGTGCCTCCTGTTGGCTGTATTCTTAGGCTCTGGCCAAAAATCCTCAGATGACACAAAATGACGATATTTGCATCATCGGAGGATTTTTTACAGAAACAAAATACATAAATCTCTTGTCACGGGGATATATTTGGGGGTGCACAATCATTGGGATATACTACAGGATTCCTACTGATACAAATCTTAATGCTAATCGCTGAAGTAACCCTTTAATGTTCATTTTAATATTTACTAATGGAAGTCTTTATTAGTTAATGCACTATGAGCTAACATAAACAAAATATGAACAGCTGTAGTTACTAACATTACCAAAGATGAATGAAAGCTATAAATATAGTGCTGATTGTTAGTTACTGTTAGCTAATGAAACCTTTTTGAGTCTTGCCTGAGAAGTCAGTGGGGAAAATGTCATTTTTGAAAACATTTTTACGCAAAATATAATTTTTTTTTTGGTCAAATATGACCCGGGCTCACTCTTGTAGAATCTGTGACTTTATTCCAACAGATTCTGACACTAGTCAACGCAGACCAATGGCGTTCCTCATAACCAGTAACACACAGAAGGGCAGCAGGTTCAGTTCAGTGACCTACATAGATCTGGGCCAAGCAGGCCTTTGACATGATGACACAGATCTGCACAGCTCCTCAAATCACACACTGGACACACACACACACACACACACACTTGTATGTAAGAGCGGACAGGACTCTACAGTACAGAAAACATTTACAGCCACTGTGCTCTTAACACATGTGGGTCAGTCAGAGAGACCTCGACTAGAGTCAGCACTCGACTCAGCGGGCTGGAGAAATGAGACGTCCGTGGCGTAATAAAACCTGCTGACAGTCGGCAAACCGGCTCTATTTTTGCAATGCTTGACTGTACCAACCGCATTCTCACTCATGGGGCCATAAATCAGGCCTGTGAAGCCACTGTAGAGGCTTTTTCTCAGAAATGTGACAAGGTTCATGACCTTTAGATGTCAATAACTGCATTAGACTTCACAAAATCATGCAAATCTTCAGTTTAAGATAACCTGCACTGACCCTGAAAGGATTTGGACAGTACAGTCACACTTAAAAAGGTCTGAATGTCACTGCATCTTATAAAAAAAAACCAAAGCAAGTGTGTGTGTCGCAGGATCTTTCCTCAGGGGTTTGAGGGCCACTTACCGAAGAGCATGAAGAGGAGGACACATATCAGCGTGGCCACGATCACCAACACTGTCAAACCAACACTCTGCCACATCCTCCCCTCCTTTCCTAGAAGAAAAACAAAGAAAAAACTCTTCTCAATTCAACACTTCAGTGATTCAGTGATGCCATGCAGAAACACATTCACTGTGTCTGATATCATCACACATGATTTGCATATCTGATATTATACAGGGCTCGACACTCCACTGTTTTTAGAAATAGGGCTTATTCAACTTCTTTCCTACATTTAGATATGTGGCCAAATGCATTTTTGTCTCAGTGCATGCATTGTTTTAGTTTTAGCAGGGTCGCTAGCTTGAATCCTATGTTGCCAGCTAGCATGTCCCGAGTAAAAGTGATCCAAACCCCCCCCCCACTTAATTACTTCTTGTGGCCTGCGTATTCACATAAAATCCCACAACTTCCGTCAACATACATGTCATGTGTTGTGTGATATCTCTGCGCCCAAGTAGCAGTGCGTCGCCTGTGCTTCCCCATAATATAGTCCCAAGTCGATATATGCCTAGGAAATCACCTAGTCTTAATCTGCATCGCTATTTGTACTCGTTTTGAATACGCAGGCCACAAGAAGTAATTAGGTGTTTTTTTTTTTGATCACTTTTACTCGGGACATGCTAGCTGGCAACATAGGATTCCATTCATTATGCTAAGCTAAGCTAGCGGCGACCCTGAATGATTGAAATGATCCGTTCAAACGGCTGATTCCTTCAAGAATAAGGCAGTTGTTCTAGCCTGGATGTCCCCCGAATTTAGCCCCATGAGTTCGGGAAGTTCAGTCTGGACTTGATCCGTTGTGGAGCAACTATGCTCGAACCAGAACTGTTCAAACCAATCAAACTGTCAGGGCGGGATTTATATGATGATGGACAGATGATCAACAGTAATGTAATCATCCACATCACCAAAGAGCGCCTGGGTTGAATTCGTTCTAATCCTAAACAGACATATACTTGGTATATGCATTCACCTTCACTATTTCTCTCAGAAATGATGATCGTGTTGGTAAGTACTCTATGTATCCTTAACTTCTTTTTACAACACCTGCAAAGATAGTTTACACATCTTCTTCATCTACTTATTCCAACATGCGTGCATTTGAGTTCTGTTGACAACTATGCATCGCTCGGTTGCTCTGATTGGTTGTAGGTCTATCCAGTTGAGGTCTTTCCTGGTTCGGTTGAAACACACCCCATAATCACAGCCCAATGGAGCAGTATCAGACTCATATTCTGACTAGAATTGAGTATGACCACGTCAGGCTACTGTTATTCATGAATGGGTCATTAACTTAATTAATTCATACACCAAATGAACAAGGAATCATACTCGCGTTTTGCTGATTCCCTAGTTATTTTTTATTATTTATGTTTTAATCAGGCTACTTGTCCGGTCGGGCAAGTCAAATTCTCTTTCACTTGCCCCCTCAAAAAAATCGACTAGTCCTGGACAAGCGTTAATGTCGAGCCCTGACTTCTGATAAAGATTTTAAATATCATATGTGATGTGATATGCTTAATCATGTAGATAATACAGTAATGATCAGTTTACTTGCCTATTTATTATTGATCGTAAATACATATATACATATACATACATACATACACACACTCAATTTATACATATGCATCCACAAGTATAAATTACTCTGTTATAGTTTATTGTCTTTGACAACAAATGTTTTGTCATAACAAATGTCCTAAAATGTGTGTGTTATAATAGAGAATCATTACGTTATAATAAGTGCTGTCAAATCAATTAATCGCATTAAAAATCGCATTTGTGAGTACTGTGCATAATTATAATGTATATATATATATTTATAGTGTATATGATGATGTTATCACCATCCGATACCACATCGACGTATAGTAGGCCTACAGTACTTTTTAGGCACATCAGATATCCACCCTGCCTGCATAATATAATAGCAATAAAACAAAGAATTTAAAACACAAAAAATGCCACTTATTCATTCGTCATGTTAAACAAAGCAACAATGCACCATCGTATTACTATGTTTCAGAAATTAACACTATGGCAATAATACTTGTACTGTAGTATTGTACTGAAACTGATTATGAAAAGTGTAGCCATGTCATTTCACATAATATCATGATAAATCTAATTTTGCAGTCGTGATATCAGTATAAAGTACACGCGCAGGTCCGATGCTGTTATGAGTCATGCAGCTGAAAGTGTTTATGTTTCTGATGATCAGATTTATGATCAAACTCACAGACGTTCACTCCTCACAGTCTTCACGCCGAATCCCGCGGGGACGGAGGCCGGTAGCGCATGTCATGGAGGGTCTCAAATGTTCTCCTTATCTACATCATTGCGAAATTTACAGAGAAAAGAGAATAACGTGAAAAGACCGAGCTCGAGTCAACAACACACTCAATCTGAGATGACCCGGAAGTGCTCACACCTGCCGTTCCGCCTCGCGGAATTGTGGGAATTGTCGTTTCACCGCGCTAAAATAATTAAATAAACCTCATCTGTCTGAAAACTTCTCCCTTCACTAAGTTATGTTATTTTCTTTATAAATCGTTTTTAAATATGGTACCATGTAATGTTGTGAGTTTTTGAAAATGGTAGCTACAATTATGTGTTTAGACCTTTATGTATTCTCTGTCTTTATTCTTTAGTTATTCATTCATTCATACAATGGGTCCACTCCACTAATAATTAATTAATAATTGTGTAAATTAGGCTCATTCATATTTATAAATATGCACAGGTGAATTTCTCAACAACTAAAAAAAATGTGCATCACATTTCAGCTTTGCTCACTCTTTTACTGTGATGAAATATAGGTAACTGTAAAAATGAAATATTTATGAATACTGAATTTTATACATAAAATAGGCTAGGCCTATCCGTTTTTTAAATTTAATCTTAACATGTGTATAAGGCCACCTAGAGTGTGTGAATTGTATGTACAAATCAAATCGATGACCCTGATTTATGGTTGTGAACCTAAAATGTAAGAATCACACTCAAAAATATCTGTAACACATGGTGAGGGGATCATGAAGGGTTAATAATGGACACAAAACACAAACAACAATGAATCAATTCAATCACAAAATAATGTCTTTATTCAGATGCTGAGATCACTTTGATGTAAAGCAGCAACAACTAATGATTCTCATCCTTTGAGTAAGAACACATAATTGTTCTATGTTTTTAACATTAATTACATGAAGCATTATTTTCATTATTTTCAAAGTATTAGGGCTGTAAATTGATTGATGATCAACGGAGTTGAGTTTTTACCTTTATTGTTTAGATATGGGCTAAAATATGGATAGAGTTTCCCAGTGAAAGACTGAGCAGTGAAAGAGTAGATATGAGAGCTGGACTCCACATCATAAAAGGAGACCAGACCCTCCTCATAATCCACAAACACACCGACCCGCTGCGGCTTCACTCTCACACACAGAGAGACAGAGGGACCAGCACAGGCTTCATATTCATTCCCATTCCTCAGAATCACAGCCCAGAATCCATTACTGGGACTTCCTGAGATATTTCCCTTCCTGTTAATGGATTCTCTGGCCACTCCTAAATCCCAGTCAGTCTTTTCCTTCACCTGCACCTCAAAATAAAATCTCCCTGAGGAGAATCCCTCCTTTCCCAGAACAGATACACATCTATCAAATCTCTCTGGTTTGTCTGGGAGTTTCTGCTCAATGTCTCCATCTCTCACTTGTTTTCCATCATCAGACAGGATGAGATTAGGATGAGCTGTATCAGGATCCAGAGTCACATCCACTGAGAAAACAGAGAATATGAATCACAACACAGATATTTTGTGATTATGTTTGTAATATGTAATCAATGTTTAATCACACACTGTAGGTCAGTGATGAAGCTGTGAGTGTATGAATGTAATCTAGTGTAGTACACACACGCACGCACGCACAGTACCTGCATACTGCTGCATCCTCTTCAGTTCTGTAGAGACACATGACAATGAAACATCATCAGATCTTTGACATGATTATGTGTGGAATTATAGACTTAAGGTTTAAGATTTAAGGTTATATTTAAAGTACTGTGCATCATGAACATCATGTTTTATCTGATCAATGTGTGTGTGTTTTAGCACTGCTCAGCTGTTGGAGTTTCAGGCCTGATATTTCACACACATCCCTTTTCTCATGGAGATCAAATCTGCCTCTTAAACCCATGATGTCTATTCATTTGACGTTCTGCTTTTGTGTGATTTAAAATTATTCTCTGCTAAATTGATTAACACAACTGTTTATAGACACCTTTAGGAAATGTATTCACCAAATATATTGATGAAACAACAGAAAGAACAAACAATCTCAGAGTTATTGAATATTAATGTTTCTCTTTATAGTTTTATATGTTTTCTGAAATTAGAGCTGAAAATGACCGGCCCTCTTCAAGAAGAACTGTGTGTGTGTGTAATATATATATATATATATATATATATATATATATATATATATGATCTACATATGACTTTCTATTTATGTATGTTTTAATGTAACACTTTACACTTTTCCTGTGTTGACAGCAAACTGTTACAAATTTATTTTGACAATACGAATGAAAATAACAAAAGCTTCGATTTTTGCACATTTTATTTTTTTTTTTTCTCTGCGACATTTTTTCACCTACTGTTGGCAGCAAAATGTTAAATTTTGTATATTGACAAAGCGAATAAAATAAACACAATTTTTGTGCAGACTACATTTTTATTTTCTCTTTGGAAATTTAAATGTGAAATTCTGGAAACGAGATCTAAATTTAGCGGGATGGTCGGGTCAGAAAGAAAATTATTCTAAGCGGACAGCGGGTGAACAAACAGTGTATATAGCGGGAACGGGTGGGTGTGGAACATAACCCCAGCGGGAGCGGGATTTAAAAAACAGTCCAACGCAGACCTCTACGTCGATGTGCCTGGAGCGGTCAAATGAGGAATTTACATAAACATATATATGGTAAACATATATATCCATAATCACAATTCAATATCGATCTTGATTTAATATTGATTAATTTGGGTATATACATGGATATGTAAATTTTTCTCAAGGAAATAAAATCTTTCTCAACTAATGTTGTGAACGTCTCAGGTCTCAGGTTACTTGGTTAACCTATGTTCTCTGAGTAGGGAACGAGACGCTGTGTCACTTTATGACGTAATGGGAACGCCCTCTGGGTGTGCCGATTATCTGAAGCCCTTATAGAAGCCATCTGCTCCTCAGATTTTTCTGCCGAAAAGGAAGGTCTGTCTGCAGCGCGAGGAGCTTGGCAGCAAACGCAGTGTCTCGTTCCCTACTCAGAGAACATAGGTTACACAAGTAACCTGAGACGTACTCTTTCATAGGTTCACTCGACGCTGCGTCACTTTATGACGTAATGGGAACGATATACCACACACCCCAAGCTAAAGCACTGCCATATCTGGCTCAAAGAATACCAGATAATCTGTATAGCCAGATTAAGCAGATAGGACATGCGAACCAGGAGCCATGTCGAGGTCCAAGCTATAGAATAATATCACAAAAGTGTGCGGGGAGGCCCAACCTGCCGCTACACAAATATCCTCCAAAAGAGCCCCTCTAAAAAGCGCTTGAGAGGAAGCCACACTTCTGGTAGAATGCGCCCTAATGCTAAGAGGTGAAGGTATACCATGCACCTCATAAACCAGCGAAATAGCCTCCGTCACCCAATGGGAAATCCTTTGCTTCGATGCGGCAAGCCCGGCGGCCAGCACCGAAGCACACCAAGAGCTGGTTAGATTTCCTCCAACCGTCAGACCAGTCTACATAGCACTTCAATGCTCGAACAGGATAGAGCAGATGAAGCTTCTCGTCCTCCTCCGAGTCAAAAGGAGGGGGTGAAAAGAGTGAAGAGAGACGACATGAGAGCGGAACGACGTGGACAAAACCTTGGGCACATAACCTGGCCTAGGTCTTAAGGTAACCTTGACTAGGCCAGGAGCACTCACAATGGTCTCCTGAGTCGCCAACTCCCTGGAGTGGGCCAGAATGAGCCAATCGTCCAGGTAATTGAGAATACGGATGCCCTGGAGCCTCAGCGGGGCCAGAGCAGCATCCATACACTTCGTGAATGTCCTCAGTGCCAGGGCGAGGCAGAAGGGAAGGACTTTGTATTGATAAGCCCTCCCCTTGAAGGTGAATCTGAGAAACTTCCGGTGTCGTCTGACGACCTGACTATGGAAGAAAGCATCTTTGAGGTCTATCGTAATGAACCAGTCCTCCGCACGTATCTGTGACAAGATAACTTTGAGTGTTAGCATCTTGAACTTCCCTCTGAAAAGGGCGAAGTTCAGACAACGAAGGTCCAAAATGGGACGCAATCTGCCGTCCTTCTTCGGAACCAGGAATTAGTGGCTGAAGAAGCCACATTTCTCTTCCGCTAACGAAACCTCCTCTATTGCCCCCTTTAGGAGGAGAGAAGTAAGTTCCTGTTGTAGAACAGAAGCCTCTGAGGCGCTGTTTACTACAGTTTGAGTGACCCCGTCGAAGCGAGGGAGACTGCGGCAGAACTGAAGTGTATAACCTGAATGAATTGTGTGGAGGACCCAGAATGATACCCCTGGCAGAAGCTTCCACTCGTGGGAGAAATTTGACAGAGGGAGTGGGGTGATAAGGTGCGGTGGACAAATCCAGGCTGGAACACCAGGAACCTGAGGCTTGATGTTCTCTCTCAGAATCAGCTTCAGTCTTGGCTGTCAGGCAGTAGGAGACAGTGGCCAGGGGAAACTCAGGGCAGGAACCGAGACACAGACAGACACAGACACAAGAGAAAACAGACAAACTAACAAAATCTCAATAACTGGAGCTTGCAAAAGAGAAAAATATATATAACCCAGCTCTACAAATTAATGAGACTAAAAAGCAAAATAAAATAAAACTGACTGCACTCATACAGGAAACAGAAAATAAAGAGACCAGAGCACATGAGGATAAGGTGACCACAATCAGTGAAATGAGGACTAGACCAGACTAAACAAGGGAGCGTCATAGAAGCAAACAAGGAGGTGGAGCAAGTGGAACACAAGGTACACACAAACGAAGACACAGCCATGTGCTCAGACACAACACAAACATAGAAACATTAAACAAAGAAAACACTGACAAGGCTGCCAGGGCAGAACCCTGACATCACTTGTATACAGTAACATGTCATGATGTTTTTATAATAATAGTTATAATAAAAACTTTTTAATCATATTACAGTAAAAATATAATTAATATGTATAGAGGCTACAGTAATATGTCACGCCATTTTAAGAGTGCCAAAACTTTACTGAAAGAATTTCGTAAAAAACACTTTCTAACATTTGAAAGCTATGACTTTGTTTCATATTTAAAAAGAAACCTTCTTGTCTGTGTGTTGTCCATGTCCTCTTTGCTCCGCAATGTTTTTTCGCTGTGTGAGAATATGGATGTGTAGAGTGTGAGAACAGAGTCAATTGTGTGAGTCTTACACTGAATGTCTGAGAACATATGAATATATGTATCTGTACGGTGTGATTTATATTGTCGTACCAGTTTGTGTGACTTTCTCCTGTAGACTGTCCTGCAGTTGAGTCAGAGCTCTCCTCAGAGCCTCCAGACTCTCATCAGTCTTCACACTGATCTCAGGCCAGTTCTTGGTGTTTCTAAAGCTGCACAGGGATGAGTAAATCTACAGCAGGAGAGAGGAGAAATCCTTCAGCATGGGGAGTGTTATGGTGTCATATACTGCATTATCATTGATCAGAGAGATGTTGACTGACCTCTAGGAGGTGGAGGTGATCTTCAGTGTGTGAGAGCTGTTCCAGCTCAGTGTTTCTCATCTTTAGCTCAGTGATCTCCTGCTCCAGCTCTTCAATGAGCTCTTCCTCCTGTTTCTCTGCTGCTTTCTGCTGCTCCTCCATCATCTCCAGCAGTTCAGTCTGACATCTCTCAATGGAGCAGATGAGATCAGTAAAGAGCTCAACACGGGCTGCTTTCTCCTCTTCTGTGTTTCTCTAGGGGCCAAAGTAATCAACAAATCATTAGTGATGTTTGATAAGACAAGAATCAGTGTTAATAATGCTCATACTTCAGTGTATTAAGGGTTTTCAAAATACCTTCATCCTGAACTGAATTATTCCTCAAATCTTGTTGAGGAGAGATGTCACAGGCTATTATTTTAAATTATCAAAGTAAATAAGAAAGCATGTAATCAATATTGCAATAGTGCTTTTATACAGCAATTCACTAAACATAAATTTAATATGCAGCAACTGACAGAATATTGACAGTTACTTTGTATATTTTTTCTTTCCCAGCAAAAAAAAAAAACCTTGCAGAAACAGTTGTTGAACATGTCTGAGCAACATTTGGTTTAATACTTAAACAAGTATTAAACCAAATCAATTAAGATGGATGATTCTCTCAAAGACAGTCACTTGTCGCCACCAACTGGTGTATCGCTGTAACCTGCAGTCGCTTCCAAAAACCCAACCACTAAATCACAGACAGTCTGACACAAACAGACAACAAGACTGATAAACAGTGAAAAGTCCTCTGAAATAACTGATGTAATAAATATTTAAGATAACTGAATGACATAATTTAACACACTTTTCTGACTTCTGATGAGTGTTTGACGTCTTGAATCTTCTTGATTCTGTCCTGGATCATCTGCTGCACGTCTTTCTCTGTCTTCATCAGTTGAGTCTATAGACACAGAACAACACACACATTTATCATAACAGATTTACTGTCTTCTGAGGAAACACACAATTGATTTAACATCTACCTTCTTCTCTTCAATCTCTTCTTCTACAGAAACAGTGTTGTGGTTCTTGTGATCTCCATCAGTGCAGAACAGACACACGATTGTCTGATCATGTCTACAGAACAGCTCCAGAGGTCTCTCATGTTTCTGACAGATATAGTCCTCCAGATTACTCACAGGATTGATCAGTTTGTGTTTCTTTAAACCTGCCACTCTCAAATGAGGCTCCAGGTGAGTTTCACAGTAAGAGCTCTGACACATCAGACACGACTTCAGGGCTTTCTGCTTTCTTTCCACACAGACTTCACACACAAATTCAGGTTTTTTCTCAGGACTTTTCTTTTTATAGTGATCTACAATCTCTCTGAGTGTGGTGTTAATCTTGAGATCAGGTCTGCGCTTGAATTTTTCTTTACAATTTGGACAGTTGCAGGTCTGGCTGTTGTCCCAGCACTTATTCAGACAGGTCTTGCAGAAGCTGTGTCCACATGGAGTGGTGACTGGATCAGTGAACACGTCCAGACATATAGAGCACTGAAGCTCCTCAGTCAGTGGACCGCTGGAGGAAGACATCACTGGAGAGACAAATGAAGAAGATAAATCACCTGCCTGAAGCACACTTGAACAAACACTGAATTTAATAATGTTAGGAATAAACAAACAAATACATAAATGATGGATGGATAAAATAACTTATTTTATTATCCATTACTGTACATTCCTGAACTATATATTTCAATATATTACGGTATAAGAAGAGTGAAAGTCATTCATGCACTAATTCATTTTTTCCTAGATTACTGATTTATGGAGGTTAATTTATACTCCCTTGTTGATATTGGTGAAGATTCTGCCATTGTTTTTCCCTTAAGCCTCGTCAAAACAACAACAACAACAACAACAACAGTATAAATTATGACCACTGATTTGCTCCTTGTAATGTTAAGTATTTGGTCACTGAGGTTTAAACGAATCTTCCTAAATCAGATTTTGGGTTACTTATTTTAATTATTTAACACTAATTTATAGTACGGAGCACAAGTACATGGTGCTATATTTTTATGTCAAATGATTTCGGCTGCAGCGTTCAGTCGGTCTGCAATTCATTTACTTCCTGTTTCTTTAGTCTTTCTGTCATGTAACAAATTGACAAAAACAACCAAATTGGCATTACAATCAGTCAAATGACACTTTGAATACAATTCTGATACCATTTCAGTGCAGTAAACAACTTAAGTAGTGTATTTGACACGTTTAAACCTGGTTCTGTTCAACTTATCCCAGTTTGTCATAAACCCACTAAACCAGATCACTCCATTAGAAACCTGTTCAGCTCAATCTCTCTTATATTTCTATCATTACCTGTGAGGATCAGATGTGTCCACAAGACTCTTTGAGCGGATCAATAAATATCCTGTAGTTTGAAGAGGTTGATCGTTTCAGGCGTCCATATTGTCGCTGAGTTTCACTTTCTCTAAATCTCTCTCTGAACTGCAGTAATGTCAGAGCTCCTCCTGTAGTCACACATTGGCATTCGTCCCTGTATTTGTAGGCAAACGGTACTCTTTTCCCTGATTAGCTACTCTTCAGTTTGGTGAAGATTCTGCCATTGCTCTTGCGCTCTTTGATACTTTTTTAATGCAAACAACCTAACATATTATTTATATTATGGTCAATGGACTGATGATCATCAAATAACTAAGCCGTTTGTTTGTAATCATTTTTACTCAATAACTAAAATCTAACCATCCTCAATGCTCAGAATTTGACTTCTCGGGTCCAGACGTGCAGTGCACACTGCGATATAGCTTTAAGAATCACACTGTAAGTTGTCATCATGGACTGTAAAAAATAATGCCAGACTGCACGATAGTCAAGACGCGGTGAATGTAAAGGTTTCTTATTGAATTTTCTTTCAAAAATTAAAATCCCACAGGATTTGGATCATGGCCTTTTAACCAATGTTCATCTTTAATTGTTTAAATCCACGTAAACATTGATGGTGGGGAAACATCGTTACTTTTTCAAAACCACAGTTGAGTGACTCAACTATAATATTTTGATTAAAAGAAAGTAAAAAAGTACAAGTTATATATTTTTCAAAAATATATAAAATTAAAAAATAAATACACTTTAAAACATCTCTTTTCTGTTTTAATATTATTTAAAATGTAATTTATTCCTGTGATTTTCGGCGTCATTACTCCAGTCTTCAGTCACATGATCCTTTAGAAATCATTGTAAAATGCAGATTTTGTGTTCAAGTATAGGCCTGTTATCAGTTATTATTGGTACTCAATTATTAATTATCAATGTTGAAAACCATTTCTGCATGCTTAATATTTTGTGGAAACCGTGATGAATTTTGTCTGGATTCTTTGATGAATAGAAATGTAAAAAGAATAGCATTAATTTGAAACAGAAACCTTTTGTAACATTATAAATGTCTCATTAAAACTGTCTCTTTTGATCAATTGATGCATCCTTGCAGAATAAAAGTATTATTATTTGTTTCATATATATATATATGATCAGGATTCGATCAGGATTCGATCAGGTTTGATCAGGATTCGAGCTAAACTGAAAAGTGGACCTAAAGGGCAGAAGAGAAACTCTGCTTTAGTCTTTATGTTATGCAAAAAAATGACAGAAACACCTAATTTTGCTTTGCAATAAAAAGACAATTTTAATACAATTCCAAAACCATTTCAGTGCAGTAAACTAAAGTAGTTGAGTATTTGACATGTATAAACCTGGTTCTGTTCAACTTGTTACACATAAACCCACTAAACCAGACCACTTCCATTAGAAACCTGTTCAGCTCAATCTCTCTTATCATTACCTGTGAGCATCAGATGTGTCCACAAGACTCTTTGAGCGGATCAATAAATATCCTGTTGTTTTAAGAGGTTGATCGTTTCAGACGTTACCAGTTTTTTTTAGAACAAAGGCTGCTCATAAAATCAACTGCTATAGGGAGACTGACATACTTCTGCTTCTAGTTCAATGTAAAACAGATATGGATCTTATAGGACCAGGAACTTTCAATGTTTAGGACAGTGGGTCTTTCCCCCACAAAACTGGCATTATTTTAGAACAGATTCTAGAGATTAAGAGAGTAACTACAGATGTATAAACACATTCAAAATATACAAATCACTTTGAGTCCTGTCTTTATTTTAGTCTTGAGTTAGTCAAGTGGAAAATAAGAAGTCATTTCCAAAACTCTCCAGTAGAGGCCGCCATTCTCCCACAATGACTGCTGTTATCAGTGTTATGTGTGTCAGAGGTGTGTTTCTTCAATCATTTTTCATTTTTAATAACAAGTAGTAATTGAGTTGGGCAATTTGGGGATATTTAATCTAATGTGCATTTTGAATATACATTATTTTGTTGTTGTTTTTTTGCATCAGAGAGTCTTGACAATTCGATTAGTCTTGATAATAGAATTGTTGGCCTGTCATCAATACTATTAGATTTATTGTGCATCCTGTGGCCTGAAACACCCTGAATGCTAGATTTGTCAATATACACCGATCAGACATTATGACCACTGACAGATGAAGTGAATAACACTGATTATCTCTTCATCACAGCACCTGTTAGTGGGTGGGATATATTAGGCAGCAAGTGAACATTTTGCTCTCAACAGTGCACATGTGAGCATCAGAACTCAACCACGGAGCAATGGAAGAAGGTGGCCAGGGGCCTATACCATGAAGCCGGTTTAGCTAGCTAGCCAGATATGTTTAAGCTTAGTTTGTACCAATCCTGGGTTTTAAGTACCATTAAAGTGGTTTGGCTTTTAGCGGTGTTCATCTCCATAGTAACTTACGCTCCACAGCTAACCTGCTCCGGAGCAGGTTATGTTCGGGATAAGAGATCGCAAACAGAATTTGAACCAATCAGCTGTGAGCAAAGTGACTCATCTCTGATGCAATAAAGCCACTCCCACTGTTTCTCTTGCTCCAAATTAAAGGTCACTACATGATTAAAAAAAAAAAGTCTAATGATGATTACTTAATATAATAATTGTATTAACATTTATAATTATATAATGATATTTTATAAATTACATAGTAAAATATTTTAAAATAGAAAAGTTATTTTACATTTTAATAATATTTCACAATATTAGAGTTTTTTTAATAACATAAATATAACTATTAATTAAACTATAAATAAATAAATATATAGTGGAATGAGTTATATATATATATATATATATATATATATATATATATATATATATATATATATATATATATATATATATATATATATATATATATATATATAAATAACTCATTTCACTACTTTCACTTGCTCTAGTAGCAAGATATTTTCTTTATTTATCCTCTTACATGGAAAATTATTTTCTTCTTTGTAAATGCTTTTAAATTCTTTATATATACTTCAATCTTTTAATCTTCAGAAAATAGTTTTGAATCACGTTGGCTCTCTCGCGAGAAATGAGTCACACTTTGCGTTGAAAGGCATGTGATTGGCTCCTCACTGCTGATGTCACACTTTCACGTGCACACGCTCCACAAACTCAGGATCAAAGCCTGAGTTGACAGAGAAAGTTGATGATCAGCATCATGGGACCAACAAAGCCTGAATTGATTGGTTTGGTTTTGTCAACTCAAAACTAATCCTATAACCCTGAGTTTGTTGATCTACCATCATGGTACAGGCCCCTGGTCTGGTGAATCATGTTTTCTTTTACATCACAAGGATGGCCGGGTGTTTGTGTGTCGCTTACCTGGGGAACACATGGCACCAGGATGCACTATGGGAAGAAGACAAGCCGGCGGAGGCAGTGTGATGCTTTGGGCAATGCTCTACAGGGAAACCTTGGGTCCTGCCATCCATGTGGATGTTACTTTGATACGTACCACCTACGCATTGTTGCAGACCATGATCCATGGAGGCCGCACCTCGCAACTTACAGGACTTAAAGGATCTGCTGCAAACATCTTAGTGCCAGAGACCACAGCACACCTTCAGGGGTCTAGTCCATGCCTCGACGGGTCAGGGTTGTTTAGGCAGCAAAAGAGGGACCAACACAATATTAGGTCATAATGTTATGCCTGATCTGTGTAGACCTAGGCTATACTTTTTTTTTTTTGTCCCAGTAATAGGCCTTATTTCAGTTTGATAATAGTTTCACTCCTGGCAGTTAACATTTTGATAACTCTCCTTGAATCATGAAAATAAAGAGCGTGAAGGCGAAAAGTCAGTATTTCACACATTTATTGGCAGGTACACAGACACGCCTTGCCTCATACATGAGGGATTCACTCTCTCGGGGTTATTTATTTCATTTTTTATGAACAGCTAAACACAACAGTAACAATAACAATGGGATTCACTCTTTCGTAGCGTTACAAATAAAAGTAAACAGATGTCATCAAAAGAAGGTAGAGCAAGATTTACCATCTCTCTCTCTCTCTCTCTCTCTCTCTCTCTCTCTCTCTCTCTCTCTCTCTCTCTCCTAAAAATATCCATTTAACATTTCAGAAGATACAAATGTTTCACATATAATTCTTTGAAAATTTCCATAACATCATGAAAAAAATAAGAATAAATCTACCGTGGCTCTTTTTTATTTATTTATTTTTACGTTCAATATTAACCTTCTTTTTTCTTTTCTTTTTATTGTACAAAAGTTCAAGTATACAAACTGTCCACAGAACAAGAAAATATACAATATGCCAAGGGGTATATATTTATATACAGATTATATACATTCAAACCAATTGTATGTAGTACAAATAGTTATTGTTTTAATAGCCTTTTTGTTAATTGAGGCGCTTATAAGTTTTATAGGACAGAGTCTACCGTGGCTCTCTTCACACTGAACATACCGCTTTTCTACGTCACCAATCAGTCTCTTAAAGGGGCCACCGCAAAATAATGTGATGCACGCAAAAACATTGGTTTTGCCGTTACCAGTGTTGGGGCTAGTTACTCAAAAAAGTAATATATTACATATTACTCTCAAAAATAGTAATGCCTTACTTTACTTTATTACTCCCTGGAGAAAGTAACTAGTTATATTACAAGTTATATTACTAGTTACATTTTTTTTCTTAATTAGCCTACTCTATAATTGCCTGAGATGCATCAGATGGAGGGAGAACATACAAAGGAGGATTGTTCTTTAGGGTCTTTATTACGCCAACAACAGACTGGCACTGCCTAGCACAAATAACTACAAACAACTGTACTTGTGCAATCAAGTACAAACAAGTATTAACTTCCTCAATGTTTAACAAACACCGTCTGGTGCAAACAATCAATAAATTTGATTGTCAATTTATAACAAGTCCAAAGATATATTAACTTCCTCAATGTTTAACAAAAACCATCTAGTGCAAAAAATCAATTTGATTACAAGCGGTGGAGAGCAGCTTTCTCCCCGGGCACTTCACCGTCAAGTTATTTTACTTCCGTTGAACATATTCAAAATAATTACTGAATCTCCACCCGTCGAAACTAGCTTTCTGTTGCTGGGAACCTTCCTCTGAAAAAGAGCTTGCCGTTGTTTACGCTTCCATTTTTCCCCAAGTATATGTCTCTGCAGGTTAGTAATAGGAGTTACCTCATCAGTGGTTGTGGCCATAAACAGAGGGACGGTTTCAACTGTGTTACCTGATTTGCCCACGTCACAGTGTGGGTAGGGTTTAGGGTTGGGGTCGGGTGAAGGGGATCATTTTCATTGCGTGATTTATAAACACCCATCAGTTTGGAAACACCCACTAATTTATAAACACCCATTCTTGTTCCGCAGAGACCTCATACTCTTTTTCCCGATCTGTCTTTGAGGGGTGCCGCTCTGCTGCTGGCTGCCGGTAATGGTAAATGATACCTCGTCCCAAACCCAGACCAATCACTGTTCCATTCACGCCCTCCTCCCCTTCCCTTCTGTTCTCTGTGTTGTGTGCCTTGTGTGTGATGAAGGTGCTACTGGCAAATGTAACGCAAGTAACTAGCTCGGGAAAACTGTAATAATATTACCATTTTCAGACGAGTAATGCCTTACACTACCAGTTACTGAAAAAAGTAATGTTATTACAGTAACGCGTTACACCCAACACTGGCCGTTACACAGTTGTTTATTCTTAGATTTTCATGTATTTTAATGTTTTTTTTTTCCTATAAAGTTATATACACAAATGTGATGGGTAGTATTTGTTGATTCAGGTTAATCTTTCATAGCCCCTAAAGAATCACAAATCTGAGTTTTATAATCTTTCATGTCTCTGTGGCCTTGAGAATGTGCCTAGATTACTTTTTTTATTGTAGGCTATATATGGCAGTATCTAGTTTATTTGCTCTATTTGAAACTTTAAAAACTTTAACATTCCTGTTCTGGTAAAATATTTTATCCACTGGGGTCAATTTGACCCCAGCAATTTAAACATCCACAATATTAATTATCATTATTATTATTTTTATTTTTTTCAAAAGGTTTATGTCTCAGGTCATTTATGGCTGAGAGCATATCTGGTGGGCCCTGGGACCATTTTGATGACATTAGCAGCACTATGTGTACCCTGTCGTTAAATTGGGGAGTGGGTCCTTAATAACGTGAACTAGTGGGTTCTCGCAATAACAGGTATGGTTAGGTTAGGTTAGGTTGGAGCCCTAACAGAGGGAAGTTTTCTGAATATTATATTGAATATATAAAATTACAGCATGTTATATTGGCCTCAATAAAGCAACCAAAACAAATGTGTGTAACATTTTCAATACAGCTAAAAGAGCCTGGGGTCAAATTGACCCCAAAGAACACCGATGCTACAAAATGTGCACAGGACATTGGAAAAATATCATCATGTTAATTTTATGTTTACAGAGTTGTCCCCATTAAATTAGGAAAAGTCATTCAATCTGAAACATCTTGTGTTTTTACAGATGTTAAACATTGGTCAAATTGACCCCAAAGATAATAGGAGGGTTAATGGCAATCAAGAACAAGATCAAATCTAGAGGCTACAAAAATGCCAGCGTTGGTTTCTGCATTCAGTCATCTGTTTGTTTGGTAAGCTAACTTGCATATGTGTGGAAAAAAATGACTCATGAGTTAATATTTGAGTCACATCAGACCATCCTTAAGGCCAGCGAGAGCACAGGCAGGGTAGATACACATCTAATGACTGTGATGATGTGCAGATAGTGAATATGTCCTGGTTTGACACTGAAGGCGCAGACAGTGTTTCCAGCTGTGTGACAGTGATGATGTACTGTGCATGAGTGTTTATGGAGAGCATTAGAAGCATTAGCAATAGAAATAGTGATGCTAGTAATCTTTGTTTGTTTGTTTGTTTTTTGACAATTGCAAAATTCCAAAGACAGATATGAGATGAGAAACCATGTTTAAAAAAATCTCTCTCCACCACAGCATTTCTATTTACTGAAAATTACTGTGATTAGGATCAATATTATCTGAAGGGGAAACTTCAGTACATCCCCTTCATAGTGAGCTCAGGAAGATAAGCATGCTGTGCTAGAACAATAATGTCTGATAAGACTGTAAATGGAGGTGTTGTTACTGGCTCTTAGACCAAAAGACTGATATGTTCTGTTCCATATTTGATCGTTTTACATGAATTTCCACTTGCAGGATATAGAGTCACAAAAAAAGAGTAAATAAAAGCACAAAACAGATTAGTAGCTAAGGTGTGGGACATTTTGGAAGGTAGCAGACAGTTCAATTTATACCACTGGTATTTTTGATTGTATCGAGAGTTCTGTCTGTCAGCGCATGAGTCTAGTAGACAAAAAATGGATTTCATAGATTTGGGGAAGTCCAGTGATCATGAGCACTGGAAACATGATCTCACTCATGACGCATCTGTCTGAACCACTGAAACTCTAGAAAAATTGTGTATCTGGTGTATCATTATGCCAATTCATGATGGCTGCTACTCCTGAAAGAAGCACATCACATTATAATCTTAATAAATTATACTAAATTTAGTCTGGAAAATTACCCACAGACGCTGTTTTCCCTCTCATAAAAGCTTTAGTTCCCCTGAAATCTTTTCACCTCCCTCAAAAGGCCACTTCCTCTGATAAAATGTATCTATTAAGGACATCTGCAGCTCTTCACATTCACATTGGCCTATGCTGCTGTGTGGTGTGGTTTGTATTTCTCCATTTGAAATGAAAAACGATTATTCAATAAACCCCATACAAAAGACATCATTCTTTAACCTAACGTGTTTGTTGTTGTTTTTTAATTGGCTGTTTACCCCTTCATCTGTTATACTAATTATATGACATTTAAAGGCTTTTCACACTTGAAATAGGCTAGTTAACCCTGGGTCATTCTAAACCCTGGGCAAACTGAATCCTGGGTTATCTTGGTTCACGTTTCACAATGCTCATAATTTACCCGGGATTTACAATTAATCCTGGGTATTCATAAACTGACTTTTCCCATTGTACATTCCTAAGCCGTGGGTTAACGTTCTTATTTGCATAATTGCTGTGTCAGTGTCACTGATTGGACGAAAGCAGCACACGACCTGTTTACATGAAAGCTCTAGCATAGAGTGGTGCAGGTATGACATCACTTATAGGCCAAAACACAGAAGCAATTTTAGCACTTTCCGGTCCCATCGTCCCGAAGTCAATTGGTTTTTTGAATGGGGTTTCGGTTAGGGTGACCAAACGTCCTGTTTTCCCAGGACATGTCCTGCTTTCAAATCCTGTCCTGGCCGTCCTGGTTGTTTTTTATAAAGTGATGAAAATGTCCTGGTTTTCATTATTTTATTAATTGACCGGCACTCGAGTATCATTTGAGTATCTCATTTCCGGGCGGAGTGTCCTGGTTTTCGGTAAACAACATATGGTCACCCTAGTTTTGGTGAAATGGCTGAAATAAGGTTTGTGTTGAACATAAGCTCAAGACACTTTCACATTTCATTCTACAACATAAAATACATCAGTATTACGCCACTCGTGATGTTTTGAAGCTGTTGCGTGTCTTGAAAAAGGCGGTTGCTAACAAGTGGGACTTCAGAGGATGTCGAGGAGATTAAACGTCATCACTGAGCAGGTGAGCTCAGTCCACTTTCTCATTATGCTCATAATTGTGCACTTATAGTCTAACTCAAACATTCTGGGAAAATGTTTTGAGATAATACATGAAAGAGTTGTGGGAAGCTTAGGGATGGTGAGGTTGAAATCGCGGGAGCGGCGGGACCATTGTGTACTTGGTTTACTTGGTGTACTTTTTACATCTGCCGACTGCATTTAGGCTTCAGAATTCATTAATCAAGTTGTGTTCATCTGTGATAATTATCTTTATGGACAAAACGTGCAAGTATCATAAACTTTTGTTGATCACAGAGCTTGTTTTTAGCGATAATCCAAAAGCCTTGCCCATAAGGTTTTTCTTGAGGGAACCAGTGTGATGTTAACTGGTGGTTGGCCTAAAAAGTGACATACTGCACCACTCTATTGCACATCCTCGTATGGAGGTTATGCATTGATGTCACTTTCCTGCCGGAACACGACCCCTCAGCCAGACCGAGTGGCAAAAGAGTTGCTGCATGACGAGTTAATAAGGGAGACTGCAAAAACGCGAGTAAAACAACCGATTGTCAGTTTAAATTAAAGGTTGGACTCAATATAAGTGTTCCTTACAACTTACCAAAGATCCGGTGATTCATGGATATTGACATGCAGCCAGGAACATGTTTCCTGACATATTTATGAGCCTGATTTCAACACCGGGGAATACATAAAGTAAATTTGCCTGTGAAGACTTACAAATAGGCTACAGGTGCTGTAGGTCTAAAGTCCGAGTTATCACTTATATCAGAGTTGTATATCGTCATATTGTCCAGCCCTAAAACCTATTTTGTCAGTTTATTTAAAAACATCAAATTAGGCAGAATATGCAATGCTAATTTAATTTAAATGTCAATACAATATATAACAATTCAATGTATGATTTTACCCCAAAATACAACATATAAGTCCACGTTTCTCTGCCAGGAGCTGGCCAGGAGTCCAGTTTCTATGAATGGTGATCCATTTGCTTCTTTTTTTCTGTAGCTTTTGGCAGTTTTCTTGTCAAATCTGTACAATCAATTTCAAAGCTGTGTTGTGTTTTTTTGCTGGTTTTTTTTTTGCTTCGTTCACGCTGAAAAGCAATGCTGCCGCTCAGTCTTTTTGCCACTCAGTGAGCATAACCACAGAGACACCGCCCGAGACACCGCCACACACATACTCTCTATCAAGTTTATACTGAATTGACATTTTGGACTATAAAGGTAAGAATGAAACATTCTCTTCACTGAAATTGTTGCATTTTCTGTCAGCATTTGACATTTGCTCTTTATAGACTGTATACAGTGTTTCCTTGATATCCAAAACACGTAAATATGAGTACACGATTGGTTGTTTGTTGCTAAGTAGTGTTGTAGTCAAGACCACATAATCCGAGACCAAGTCGAGACCAAGACATTGTTAAATTCATAAAGATCCATTTTACTGCCTGAGAAATCACTTATTTTTAATGAATAAACATAATTAGAATAAGAGCTGCTATACCAATCAAATGAAATCATTAACAACAAAATTCACTGGTGGTGGGTCGTTTCTGAAAATGCACCTGAAATGGTCAATTAAAAATGCATAAATATTGTTGAGAATAATGTTTTTTGTACAAAAGCAATATAATGTTTGCAGTCATGCTCAAATTTGTGAAAACAGCTCTCTCGCTTGATTATATCATGTCATAATATAAATGTCAGTGTATCATTGTATCAATGATAAAACAAAGTAAAAGAAGAAGCTTTTCAAACGTGCATAAAGGGGATTTTCTCATATTTAAGATAGTTTAGGTATAAGTCATAAATCATGTGTTTAATGTTCAATATTTAATGTTAAATTATTTAATCTTTGAATAATTTGTATAAAAAAATGTAATAGAATAATATTTGTTTTAGTCTGATCAGTGAGGCTTGACACCATCTTTCATGAGAACGTGATTCTGGACTACAACTATCTTGATTTGTGAAATGTAGTCAAATGAACACAAGTCAGGTTGTTCTTTATAATTAGGAATAATGTCAGTAATATTTCTAATGTTAATGATTTCCATCAGCGTACGGAAAAAGTAACACATGCTCTTTAAATATAAACTCTCACTGAATGCAAGTGAAAAGTTTTGGGAAACTCAATAAGTAGCAGACCTATTCTGTCAAGACCAAACATATTACCAACATTGTAAAAATCCATTACCATGTTAAACACTCAGAGTTGTCATGACAGAAACATTATTCTCTAAGCTAAATATCATTGAGGCAAAATGGTAAGCATGTGGTTTTTTTGATTAGATGGTGTGAAACGGTCTGTCCTGTCTGTGGTATATATAGCATTTACATTAGGTGGTTTCTAGAAGGGAACAGTGATTTAAGTGAATGCATCCTTCACAGATTAGGCCGTCGCCTGCAGCGTGACTGCTTCTAAAAGTTAAGGGCTGCTGTAGCTTCATATAGAGTATGCTAGTTCACACAATCACGCAGAGGAACAACACAAGCAAGACATTCAGTTGAACAGACAAGACTTTTAATAAAAGTCAAAGACTGATATATGTACATAAATATGGCATTTATTATCATACTATGAGATACAACATAAAAAGAAAAGACATACTTAAATGAGCAAAGACACATTAAGGTCTGATATGCCGCTAAATTAAACAATGGCAAAAAAAATTGCCTACTCAGTATTGCAGACTCCCTTTTTAAAATCTAAACAGCTTTAATACAAAAACTAACAGAGGCACCAAAAGTTCCATGACAGTTGTGCATGTTTCATGCTTTTGGCATTTACCTTTGAGAACTTTCACTGCTGATGATTGCATGCTTTAGGACATTTTATAAGTTAGCACTTATTAAAATGGGAAAATACACCAAAGGGTGCGTACTCTTCTACCTTTCTGGTAGTTCTGCTTAACAAGCGTCAGTTACGGCACACAGTGCCAAAGCGTTCAACCTACACGGTACTGCAGTCCATGCAGAACCACAAATAATAACACTTACAACACACACACACACACACAACACAAACAAACACATAAACTCATGCCATCATTAATAAGATTTCATTTTTTGTGAAAATAATGACAAGGCTGATACTGAGAACCACTGCAAAAGGGGAAAAACCCTTAATACAAACAATAGTGAATTCACTGCAGTTAAATAATGTCAAATAACAATATTAAAATACAACAGAAATAAATCTTGACTTGAGTCCATAACAAAAATTAAACATCTATTAAAGTTGTACTTTAAGCTGTGTAGACATTAAAATGTCTATTTTTTTTTTTTAATGTCCTGGTGACGCCATGACAAAGTTATGATAGTCAATTTATTTTCTGTCCTTGCCGAAAGGAAAACGCCGCATGACTGGACAAAAATATATATCTGATGTAAAGAATATATCTGATTTTGGACCAATGAGAACTGTGGGTGGAGCTACACTGCATTACATGACAGACTACGACAAAATCACTTGTGGTTGAGGTTGAGATCTTGGTGTAGATCTTGTTATCTAGTCCTTCAAAAAAATCATAAAGCCCCATCTTGAGACTGAAGTGTCAAAATCTCTGCTGCCAGTCTTTGTGGGTCCAGGAGATATGGGAACATGTCCATGGCCCTGTCCACCAAACGTGCATTGAAAATTGCGAGTAATTTCTTCCTCACCTGATCCCGTTCGGACCACTGAGGATTGTGATTGGAAGGGGACCATTGTCCATGTCCTCTCTTTGGCTGCATGGCATTGTGGGATGCCGGAGGATAGCCACTATAATGGTCGGACCAGTAGCCCTGGTGGGGAGGAGGCCCTCTGCTGTGTGGAAATGAATACTGGGACATGTTGACATGGGGGTAAATTGGACCTCCACCGTAGGAGTGATAGCGGGGTTGACCATAACCTGGGTTTGATGAGCTGCTGTGGTGCTGACCGGCTCCACCAGCGCTCAGGGATTGATAGGAACAGCAACTGCAGGGTTGGCTATTGGCCGGAACATAGCGATGCCGCCCACTGCTGGATGGTTTGGACTTCCTGTGGTCGCAATAGCGATCACCATGGGGAGCTTCATGAGAATGACATTCGTAGGAACCCAAGCCAGAATCCATACACTCTTGAGATCCGTTGGTAAAAGAATCCAGGCTTGTTGGCGAATGCCGACGTTCTTTTTTTGAAGGAAACTTCCTTTGCGTTGGCTGGGGGGCTCCTTTAATGACAAGGACATTTTCACTGGCGTAACTCTTCTTGAGAGATGCGCTCGCGTCGAGGGATAGTTTTTGTTCCATAACTTCCTCCAGAGACGGACTCTGACTGGAAAGCGGCTGAGGTTTGTGAGGTGTGGATGAAACTTTGGCTTTGTCTCTGAGCTCATCAGCCAGGGCACGCTGGGATAGCTTGGTTCGCTCCGGATGATGGAATTTACACTTGATTCCGTAAGTGCACTTCTTTCCTGCATTGGAAGTGGGAGAGTTTAATTCTTGGTCTAAAATAATCAAATCAAATAAATGCAGCCTTGGTGAGCATAAGATACTTCCAAAACATCTTGCTGACCGCAAACGTTCGAACAGCAGTGTATATTGTTTATCAATTCCTTGGATCTGGATTATCCCTTTGTATATGTCTTATGGAAAATAAAAATGCCACACCCTGATAATTACACCAACATGAGGCCACATGAACACACTAGTGATTGTACAGAGTCAATCATTCATTAAAGAAAAATTATATTCTCACCGTAAGGACAGGGCTGTTTCTTAGGTATACGTGGAGTCTTCCTCAGAAAGTTGTCGAGGGTGGGTCCATGTCTTCCCAAAGGGTCATCCGGAGGCATAAACCTACACAAAAGCAATGTGAATTTAATCAAATTGGAAGGCTATTACCAAACAGCTTAACGTATGCTGCAATGACCAAAATGCAACACTTACTTGTCATTGACGAACGAGTACATCAGAAGCCTCTCCTCTATAAAACGCTTCCACTCCGGACGTTCTCCTTGCAGATCTCGGTAAGTGTCATTGGATACAATGATGCCGTCAGATTCGTACGCCAGCTTCACGATAAAACGGTCATCGTAGCAAACCACACGTTTTCCGGCCACCCTTCTGGATGGTGTGAACACCAAAAGCTTCCTCCGCTCTAAATCCCGCAGAATGTGCTGATCTGAAGAAGAAAAAAAAAACATTTGAAATAAGCATTGACACGTTTTGCATTGATTGTAGAGACAATTTCTATGAAATGTAAGCAGTATGTGCAGGATATCAAAAAATATATACATAAAAAACACAATACACAGACTTCTAAAATCACTTTTTGCAATATAAATTAAATGTTTTTGTCTGCTACAATTATGTCCTCCAGGGGGATTTTCTCAGCAAATATTAATATTTGATTGTCATGAGATTAACAGCATATCATGTTATTAGTTTGACATAATGTTATTGACATGAGATTAAAAGCATATAATTTAATTGGTTTGACATATTGTTATTGATAGAAAGCCAATGTTGGAAGTTGGAACACACTGTCTTTTCTGTTCAAACTAAACAAGGTCTTATTGTTATTCAATTACACTTTTGGACCAGCTGGAACAAACAGCTCAAGGGAGAAAGATTCTTGGCATCTTAATTTGCTTGTGATTTCCATTGGACATGTGCCCATTTTCACAGTGACAGTTTTTTTCAAAGGAAGCAGGAATGCAAACATATTTATGCAATGTTTGCATAGTGAAATGGCAACTGTTGAGACAAATCAACATCACAACTGTTTGTTGGTTGCATGGTATTATTACTACAACCACAAAGTTACAATATTTCCCTCTAGCTAGGTCAAACTTCTTGAAGGTTTGGCAAACAAGCAGATCAAACATCTTACCTGCCAAGAGCAGCAGTCGCATTATTACACTGCTCCACTGTGGCCTTTTTTTTTTTTACGCGGAAGTATCGAACGTTTTAAAAACCCACGGTACTTGCCAATATATCCTATGACATACTTCATTCAGTCGGCTACACAAAGCAAATCATTTTGGGGTTTTCCCATACTTCCAGTTCTATTATGTGAGTTTCAAACCAGAGATTAAAAAAAAAACAGAACTGCATTTCTAGTGCTCCATACTTTAGTTGAACAATACATGATTTTCTGGTTCACAGAACCGCTGGTCTAGGAATTATTTGTTAGCCATTTGGTTGCTATAAAGAAAACAGACCTTGCTTATGGGAGTGTCCTTTTGAATAGCAGGAATTGTACCTGACAGTAGGTGCATTCCCTTTTCCTCACCTGTAATGGGTACATCAGGTCGCGGCTGTTCTTTTCTCCAGGAAGGCACAAACACTGTGATATCAACGTGACCCCGCTCCAGGAAAAAGTTCACTGCCAGCTGAATTCCCAGACACGAAAAAACTTCCTTGTTCCCGTGGCTAAGAAACAGTTTTTAGTAATTAGATTTGAATTTGCGTAATAAAATTATATTGCATGTGCAGACATGAATTCATTTAGCAGGCACGTTCATAGCTACTTACAAGTAAGGAATATCAAAAGCATTTTATTATATTAAACTTTTAAAATGTTAAGTTATTTTAGGGTAAATTAACTACATAGGCATTACGAGATCTGCTGAAGAAAGCAGTTTGATATCATTTTGTTTTCATTCTGTTTCATTTTGTTTCATTTCATTTTTGTTTCATTCCTTACCCACTGTCCTGTTCATTAAAATAAATGTTGTTATACTTCCTTCTAGACAGTGCACATTCCAGTAAACATAAAGTTAGATAAAAGCAACTAAACAGCACCTTTATTGATCATATACGGTCAAACCAAAATGTATTCAGACACCTCCAACATTTCTCACATTATCACAGTTTATCCGCTATAGTTTAGAATATGGTAATAAAATATGCCAAGAACTCTGTTCTGTATCGGAATAAATTATCTTGATAAGGTCAGATAACTTTGATAGAACGGTATGTAATGATTTCAATCAATCAACCAATCAGCTGTTAGATTTAAGTACACAATTAGATAAAACCAATTTAGGTCAACCAATGACCAAGCAATGCTTCAGTTCAGTCTGTGGTGTAAAAGGTCACACTAGCAATTAAAGACAAAACACTACAGCAAAACATGGTCAGGTCAAAGTGTCTGAATAAATTTGTCCCACATTTCAGTCAGTTTTACTGGTAGTCCACTGTATGAAGAATTTTTGGGTATAATATGTCACAGTTTACTTTATTTTGCTATCCTCACTTACATAAATGAATTATAGTGTCCAGCACACACTAGTCAAACATTATATCTGGTGTCTGAATAATGTTTGGTTTGACTGTACATCTATTGACAAGTTATTTTATTTTTAAACTGGTGCAAGTTTTATTTGTTTAAAATAGGTACAATTAGATGAACAAGTCGATTGTAGTTTAAAGGCAAGCCCTAAATCAACAGAAGTGGGTGTGTGAAAACTGTCTGTTTCTATGAGGTACTTAAAGGCGGCTGATTTATAGGAACAAAAATAGCAAAAAGATGGGCAGAGCCATCCAATCAGACGACGTGTTGCAATGCTGTTGGGCCTGTTCAGTTTTACAGTGTACTTTTCACAGATATTCTCCTTCAGGATAGTAAGAAGGAAGGGAGGAGACGGGAAACGGCACTGATTTGCATATAAGATTATTTGCATACTGGAGTGATGACAGCTACAGGAGCCTGCAGGGGCAAATCTGGACTCTACTTGCAAATGTAAGTGAAACACAGAGGGAGGGTTTAAAAAGGTCATAAAACATGCAGACGACGTCAAATGCTTCAAAAGATCTCAGAAAAACTTCACTTTGGCAACATATGATTAACTTCTTCAAATAACTTCCTAATTTTACGGTCTGACTTTTGGAAAGAATTACTCATTACGACAAATCCCACGCAAAGCATTCGTGGAGGAAGATACTATGATGTGTCCAAATACCATCCAGTGTGTTCAATGAATGTCCAATAATGCTTATCAGCCGTGTCTCAGAAAGTTGTAAAGCTTCACATTAGCACAAATGCACCTTTGTTTTCATAAAAACAGAAGGAAATGGACATGATTTGCACATTTTTTAGGAAAGTGTGAGGAAATACTGGGCTTTTATTAAACTGTGACACAATCACTGAATGCTTTGTAAAAATAAAAACACTACAATACTGTTCCCCTGAAGAAGAAAAAATAAAATCTTAATTTTTAAACAGTAAACCTATTTTTACAGTAAAAAAACAGACTTGGCCATGATGTATTGAATATTACTTGATTGTTCTATCATCATAATTATTTGCAAAGACAAAAAATGTGGCACTATTAAAATATTGGCCCGGCAGGGCAACTTTTTCAGTCCTTTTTGATATACCGTTTGATGATGCTACAATGGCAAATAAATTGCACACTTCAGCTTTTCAAAATATAAAAATAAATAGAACTATATGTTCAAGTGGTAGCACTTTATTTTACAGTCCTGTTCCCCATGTGCATACTATGTACTTATTACAGTAATTATAACAACCGGGTAATAACTAGGAACTAACCCTGAACCTAAACCTAACCTTAACCCCTGTAGTAAGTTACCTTATATTACTCAGTATTTTCTTATAGATAAGTACACTATAAGAACATGTACTGTAAAATAAAATGCAAACATTCTAGTTCTAGGGAAACTGTTGTCTTGTGATATTTTGATATTTAAACTGTCCTGTTAAACATTTGACACAAAGGAAAAGGTCATCAAAATGAATGTTACCTTTAAATTTACTGTAAACAGTAATAGCAAAGGAATGGAAGATGCAGTGTTATTGAAAGCGCTACACACTTCATCAATGTGTACAGTAAACTCACCTCATGGCTACATTAGACCCATCAATGACTATAGGTCTGAGTGCGTCCTCATCCTCTACCAGCTCTTCCGGAGCACTTGACACTGCTGGTGCAGTTTGATTTTGTGCCTTACTGGATCCATCCCCACGTGGCACCAGCACCGGGAGGCTGTCGGTTCCTCTCTCTTCCGATTCCCCAGCAGCCTGTATCAGCTCCCCCAGAACCCTGTTCGTGTCTGCGCTGAGGCCGAGTTTCAGGAAAGCGGCGCGGACCTGCGTTTGGGAAAACCCCAGCTTGAGGAACAGGTCGAGCTGGGTCTGAAACTCAGACCCCAGTTCTGAGGATTCATCTGGAGTCGGGCTGGGCTGAGCCGGGTCCATTCTAACGTCACAAAACACGGGATCGTTGTGCTGAGACGTAGGTGTGGCCACCCATGCGTTGTTGGTGTTTGCGTCAGATTTGTGCGATCCTACACTGGATGACCAAAGGGAATTCAAATACACTTGTAACGTGGGGATGGTGCTGATTTCAGCACTCATCTCTTCATCCGGAAAAACTTCCTCGTCAGTCACGCCTGTTTACAGAAAGTGTATGTTAGACAGCATTTATGGTGAATTCAGATATTTATCTTAAATGACAACATTTCGAATAAACTGAAACTAAGGTCTCACCTACAAATCACATGGCAATACTATGAATCCAATTAGGAATCTTATAACAATTAAAAATGACTGCTATTCTGATATGATTAAAATAATGACAAAAACACATTTAAATGAGTAAGTTCTATAAATTATTAAGTGAATGAGTGTACATTTATATTAAAACTCATACAATTTATAAATAGTAATAAATATTTATTAAATCCAGTTACATCTAGAAGCAAACAAGCTATGAAATCAGTGTTACTAAACTAGCTTTTGAACAGGAAATGTCATCTTCAGACGTTAAACGTTGGGATTCACAGCCATTTAAAAAATAGTAGGTTTCTAAACTCCTTTAGTCTTATATATTTACACTCATAACCCGACATCACATTATTTCATAGTTTTCATTCTCTTTATTTGCGGCGCCTCCCCGCATTCCAGCACATGGACGCGCTCCGTCCCCCTTTTAACTCCGTCACTTTGTTTACAAACACTCTATATACTTTATTTCTACATAATACGTCACAAAATAAGTAGCCATTAAACAGTTCACAACCAGAAATGTCAATGACAACTACAAAGAAAGTCAATACGCCGAATCTGTCACTTATATGTACAGATAAATACGTTAAAAAAGTTACAAGCGAAACAAAAGTCATACGAACCTATATTTAATCTTTTTTCTTTGTGTTCTGAGCTGCTGTCTTCCGGTAGTTAAGTAAATAAAGTTAATAAGTTCGCAAGTTTCGTTCCAGTTGAGCCCAAAGCAGCAACATACTGGAGAGAGATTCGACACACCTTTAGTTAAAAACACAGTACCAGGAAGTAACGTGTTGACGTCATGGAGGCCTTTGGGTTTTACCAGTTCTCTTTTTCTCCATTAAGAAAAATAGCGTTTGCCTCTTCACATATTTTCTCCAGTCCTCATTTTGGAATGACTGTGTTTATTTCGAACCTCTTATTTAACATACATTTAAATTAAACTCATAAGCATTATAAGTGTTATCCTTTAAATTATATCTTCCCACATGAAAAAATACTATAGTATAGTAGATTATAGTAAAATTACTCTAGTAAATATTATAGTGTTTTTGAACCATTCTATAGTAAAGATACTACAGTAAATTGTAGTATATTGTAGTATATTATAGTATTTACTACACTTTGTTAATTTACTGTAGTATCTTTACTACAGAATGGTTCAAAAACACTATAGTATTTACTAGAGTAATTTTACTATAGTATACTATAGTATTTTTTCATGTGGGTTGTAATTGAACAGATTTAAGTAATGTATTTTGCACATTGTATGGTTTACATACAGGAACATACTTTCATTTGTTTTGGAGTTGTCCTCATTCGGCTTGTTTTTGGTCAGATTTCTCTGCATTTATTAATGATTCTATCATGTCCAGATTTAGACTGTGTTTTTGAAAAGTTTTTATTCATTTTTATTTCACTCATGATCTTTTTTACAGTCTAAGCTCATGACAAGTCTTATCATAAGGGATATCTTTTAATTAATCTGCTACTTATATTAGCTAAATTTAGTATATGTAAATAAGCCATTGATTTTTAAAGTTATCTAAACACAATATTAACTTTAAAAAATAAGAAGTAAATATATATATATATATATATATATATATATATATATATATATATATATATATAGATAGATAGATAGATAGATAGATAGATAGATAGATAGATAGATAGATAGATAGATAGATAGATAGATAGATAGATAGATAGATAGATAGATAGATAGATAGATAGATAGATAGATAGATAGATAGATAGATGTATATATATATTATTTAACTTAAGTTGTATCTGTGCACCATATGAATTTAATTTCATAGACTCATAAAGGGAAATATGATAAATCTAAACCATGTTTTATTGTTGTACACATTTTATGTTAAAGGCAAACTGTATTATGCTGTTCATTTAAAAATGAAAGTCCCCATTAGATTCATGTGTCACATGAGAACTGATGTCATGTGAGAACTTTAGTTCCACTTTTTATTTCCACGAAACCTCAGAAGTTATAGAGTCCATAAACCAATACAATGATCTGAAGAAACTGAACATGAGGAAATATTCAAACTCAATAATCTCAATGTCTTTGACATTTAGAGTCTGTAATAGTGTGTGTGTATGTGTGTGTGTGTGTGTGTGTGTGTGTGTGTGTGTGTGTGTGTGTGTGTGTGTGTGTGTGTGTGTGTGTGTGTGTGTGTGTGTGTGTGTGTGTGTGTGTGTGTGTGTGTGTGTGTGTGTGTGTGTGTGTGTGTGTGTGTGTGTGTGAGAAATGAGTGTGTAATTCCTGGTGCTTTTCTAAATTCTCATTATTACTCTGCAAGTTATTAGTTCCTCAAAATCAGCATCTGGCTGATGTTATCTTCAGGTCAGGAAATACAAATGTCAAGAGAATAGCTGTTAAATGATCATGAACATGTTGGTATTTGTTAAAAAGTAATTTCCTATGTAGTTTGCAAAAAAGGGAAGCCCCTAAGTGAACACTCACTCAGACCACAGTTGCATAGATTGCAAAGGCTCTTTTCTTGACAAGCAATGAATGACAAAATACTGGGATGTATTGTATATTGTGTATTTTATTTAAATGACATGTTGCTGCTTATAATACATAGGCTGTAATTTATACAGTCATTGAAGTGTTCAACATTTAAGTGTTGATTATGTTTATTCTATTAAAACTAAGATTCCTCTAATAATTGTTATAGTAAAGGAGACGGTTTGGGTCTTGCATTAACTTTTTTTTTTTTTGTGGCATTTTACCTTTTTGATAAAAAAAATTCTGGATATGGTGGTTGTTGCAGCCCTATTTGAAGAGGATTCATTCAGTTCATGTTGGTCATCTTGGGCAAGATGTTCTTCATCTGGAGTTTGAGATTCATTGTGTGATGGAGGATGGTCACTATCTGGGGATTGAGATTCATTCTCTGATGGAGGGTGTTCACTATCTGGGGATTGAGATGTGTCTTCTGATGGAGGATGTTCACTATCTGGGGATTGAGATTCGTCTTCTGATGGAGGATGTTCACTATCTGGGGATTGAGATTCGTCTTCTGATGGAGGATGTTCACTATCTGGGGATTGAGAGTCGTCTTCTGATGGAGGATGTTCACTATCTGGGGATTGAGATCGTCTTCTGATGGAGGATGTTCACTATCTGGGGATTGAGATTCGTCTTCTGATGGAGGATGTTCACTATCTGGGGATTGAGATTCGTCTTCTGATGGAGGATGTTCACTATCTGGGGATTGAGATCGTCTTCTGATGGAGGATGTTCACTATCTGGGATTGAGATTCGTCTTCTGATGGAGGATGTTCACTATCTGGGGATTGAGATTCGTCTTCTGATGGAGGATGTTCACTATCTGGGGATTGAGATTCGTCTTCTGATGGAGGATGTTCACTATCTGGGATTGAGATTCGTCTTCTGATGGAGGATGTTCACTATCTGGGATTGAGAGTCGTCTTCTGATGGAGGATGTTCACTATCTGGGGATTGAGATTCGCCTTCTGATGGAGGATGTTCACTATCTGGGGATTGAGATTCGTCTTCTGATGGAGGATGTTCACTATCTGGGGATTGAGATTCGTCTTCTGATGGAGGATGTTCACTATCTGGGGATTGAGATTCGTCTTCTGATGGAGGATGTTCACTATCTGGGGATTGAGATTCGTCTTCTGATGGAGGATGTTCACTATCTGGGGATTGAGATTCGTCTTCTGATGGAGGATGTTCACTATCTGGGGATTGAGAGTCGTCTTCTGATGGAGGATGTTCACTATCTGGGGATTGAGAGTCGTCTTCTGATGGAGGATG
The DNA here is from genome assembly GCA_023029165.1 of Gobiocypris rarus. Lineage (NCBI taxonomy): Eukaryota > Metazoa > Chordata > Actinopteri > Cypriniformes > Gobionidae > Gobiocypris > Gobiocypris rarus. The sequence continues at coordinate 34,084,734 of CM040919.1, read as the reverse complement.
TTTACTATCTGGAGATTGAGATTCGTCTCCTGATGGAGGGTGATCACTATCTAGGGATTGAGATTCATTCTCTGATGGAGGGTGTTCACTATTTTGGGATTGAGATTCATCTTCTGATGGAGGATGTTCACTATCTGGGGATTGAGATTCGTCTTCTGATGGAGGATGTTCACTATCTGGGGATTGAGATTTGTCTTCTGATGGAGGATGTTCACTATCTGGGGATTGAGATTCGTCTTCTGATGGAGGATGTTCACTATCTGGGATTGAGTCGTCTTCTGATGGAGGATGTTCACTATCTGGAGATTGAGATTCGTCTCCTGATGGAGGGTGATCACTATCTAGGGATTGAGATTCATTCTCTGATGGAGGGTGTTCACTATTTTGGGATTGAGATTCATCTTCTGATGGAGGATGTTCACTATCTGGGGATTGAGATTCGTCTTCTGATGGAGGATGTTCACTATCTGGGGATTGAGATTCGTCTTCTGATGGAGGATGTTCACTATCTGGGGATTGAGATTCGTCTTCTGATGGAGGATGTTCACTATCTGGGGATTGAGATTCGTCTTCTGATGGAGGATGTTCACTATCTGGGGATTGAGATTCGTCTTCTGATGGAGGATGTTCACTATCTGGAGATTGAGAGTCGTCTTCTGATGGAGGATGTTCACTATCTGGGGATTGAGATTCGTCTTCTGATGGAGGATGTTCACTATCTGGAGATTGAGATTCGTCTCCTGATGGAGGGTGATCACTATCTAGGGATTGAGATTCATTCTCTGATGGAGGGTGTTCACTATTTTGGGATTGAGATTCATCTTCTGATGGAGGATGTTCACTATCTGGGGATTGAGATTCGTCTTCTGATGGAGGATGTTCACTATCTGGGGATTGAGATTCGTCTTCTGATGGAGGATGTTCACTATCTGGAGATTGAGATTCGTCTCCTGATGGAGGGTGATCACTATCTAGGGATTGAGATTCATTCTCTGATGGAGGGTGTTCACTATTTTGGGATTGAGATTCATCTTCTGATGGAGGATGTTCACTATCTGGGGATTGAGATTCGTCTTCTAATGGAGGATGTTCACTATCTGGGGATTGAGATTCGTTTTCTGATGGAGGATGTTCACCATCTGGGGATTGAGATTCGTCTTCTGATGGAGGGTGTTCACTATCTAGGGATTGAAATTCATTCTCTGATGGAGGATGTTCACTATCTGGGGGTTGAGATTCATTTTCTGATGGAGGATGTTCACTATCTGGGGATTGAGATTTGTCTTCTAATGGAGGATGTTCACTATCTGGGGATTGAGATTCGTCTTCTGATGGAGGATGTCCACTATTTTCAGCTGGATGTTCCTCACCTGAAGAGTGCGAGTCATCTTGTTGTGCAGGATGTTGCTCATCTGAAGAGGATACTTCTGTTTTTTCTTCTTTTCCATCATTCTCAAAAATGTTGTCAATAGAATCAGGCAGAGCAACATCTTCATTGCTACCCATGTCACCTACTATCTTTGACCCCTCTACTAATTTGCCATTAAAATTGATGATTGTTTGGATGACTTTTGGACCAGGGAAGTCCATAGCAATTATACCTACACAATGTGGTCTATTGGTGTCCCCCTTAAGATCAAGGAGATAATCATCAACTTGTTTATTCAGTGTTTTTGCCATGTCTAGCGGCTCCTCTGATTCTTCTTTGGCCCCAGTGTATGTGAGCATCAGCTCATGACCACACTTTTCTGAAGCTAACTTGATATTTTGTCTCATTTGCTTTTCTTTTGTATCCATGCCTGCATCCAATTCTGTTATATGAACAGGAAGTCCTAATTCTAATGTTGAACTCTGAATCAAGACTAGCTTGCCTCTCACCTGTCCCATTGTTGGAATCTCTTTGTCTCTCCACACAGGCAAGTCATCGTGGCGTAGAACTTTTGTGACTTGAGCAACAGCACCCTCATCTGGAATCACTCTAAGCAACAGTGTCTCTTTCCTCTGTTTCACAAGAAACGTCAGCAGAGTTTTTAGAACATAATTAAGGGTCTCTGTTTCCTGGACGCTTTCAGTCTTGACATACTTGATGCTGTTGGAAGACACGTGCAATTCAAAAAACGTATGCCTGCATCAAGTTGGTTGTGCAGTCCCCATGCTTGAAACATTGGTGTGGATGTTTGTAAGTATTTGTTGCTTTGGTGTGTTCCAGGGATGGATATAGCGGATAGAAGCGTGTTATCTTCTATTTTCTTCATCCACTTGTGGTTGACATACTTGTAACTGAGGGTTTCAACGATGCTGGCATGTTTTTTACCCTCACACTTAAAGATAGCCACCCTGCAGATAATATATATGTATATATATATAAATTGCAATACACAACATATATTTTACTCAGTCTTAATTTTTCAATGTTTGTCATATGCATATTGCTCACCATAATGGAACTTACACTATAAAGACAGAGAGGTACTGAAAGTTTCCCATTATTCTTAGCTTCCTTCTGCAACAGAATGTCTGCAAAAATAATTTATATATACATGAAAATAATTATATAGTTACATAAAGCTTATAATCAGACTTAAACATAAGTCTCTGCATATTTCAAGAGTATATATAACAGCATTGCTATTGTAAAACAAGCCCTTTTGACAGCAAAGATCCCCTGTAAAACTCATATTTAGGAATGTTTTACATCATGATTTTCCAACAACAACAAATAATATATATACTTACAAAGTCATGTGTAGAAATAATTTGTAGAAATAGAAATAACGTTGAAATGTGTAGAATGTTATGAGATTTCGTTTACACTGAATTCCAACCTTGGCATCAGACAGTTTAAGAATCCAAAGAAAACCGATTATGTTTGCAGCCTTTCCTTTTGCCATGTACTTTGAATCTTTAAACGAGGCAGTTTCACAGCATTTGACTACATTTGCCTATACAGTCAACATAAAAAATGAACCCTAAAATAGTTTGCATTTATTCACCATAATCAGACTCCATATGAATATCATCACATCTTTATAACTAACAGATGAGTTTTAAAGGAATAATGAATAAAGCATTTTCCACGAACAGCATGTACGATAGGCTACCTTTAAATAATAAGGGCACAGAATTGTACTCTATGAGGAAAGGTTACAAGTTATCACGTTTGAAATCTTATACATTAAAAATAATAACAATGACAATGAATTACAATATTTGAATGGTTTGGTTTAGAATATTTTGATAGGTCAAAGACAACATACAATAAAATAAAAATATAGGCTATATTTTTCCTTTCAGCAGTAATTAATAGGCTACAGCTGTCACTAAAATGAATTAACAGATGCAAATGAACAAATGATTCATTAAATGAACAATATTGGAATGCCAATACCGTCTGTAATGACTGTGACAGGTGTGTGTGTGTGTGTGTGTGTGAGCGCGCGCGCAGGAGCGGCGGGTCAGCGTGGCATTACGTGACGTCATAATTCCCACTAAAAGCTCTCGCCTTTGATGCGACCGTCTGCGGCGTAAACCAGAAGAAAATGAACTTGACAAACAACGACTGCAGGAACAAGTTCGTGAGATTTATTAAGCAAGTGGTCAGCTAACACAATAACTAATTTCAGCATGTCTCAAAGAACTCTTCCTTTGCTCATCATAAACCTCGGCGGAGAAATGATCTACATTCTGGATCAGCGCCTCCGAGCGCGGGATGAAAACGATGATAAACCTCACAGAGGTAACCAACCCCCGTAGCCCATAATAGCTGACGAATCCTGCTTTTGTAAACTATTAACAACTAGTGCATCAAAATGACCTTTATCTGCCTTGCACATCTTCACGTACATTAAAAAAAAGATGTATTATTGTATTATGAAAACAAAAAAGGACAGACAAAAAAGGTGTGTGATTCTTGATGGAAAACGGACAAATAGGCTAGTTATAATAATAATAATAAAATAAATGCAACGGCCACATTCACAAGTGTCCCAGTGATTGTTAATCTGTTGTATATTCAGTCTATTCAGATGTCAGTCATTGTGCACATTATTGGACCTATGCAATCCTTAGTAATAGTAATGAATATCAAAGTTTGTTTCTAAGACATGTTTGTACCTTTACACACTGAACTAGAAGTTCTAGAAATATAGTGGAGTGACTATATCACTTCATCTTAAATTTTAGCTCTGAAATATATATATATATATATATATATATATATATATATATATATATATATATATCTTACTAGTAAATATGAAATTAGATTTGTTTTCATAGAAATATCAGGAATAAGCACAGTATATGTTTACATGCATGATAATGCAATCTCAGCTGTTTTCAGAAGGTAATTTGTGTAACAGACAGATTAATGAACCATGTCTAATCTTCAATTAAACGTCCCATCGAAACACGAGTCATTGGGAATTGCATGAACTCGCTAGACTGGGTAAACCCAGCCTGATCTGCCAGCGATTTGATTTCGCCCTGCAGCTCAGGAAACCTACATTCATTTCAACTGCTTCTGTTACACTTTTGTGGAAACCAATCACAGACTGGCTTATCCACCTGGTGTGCTATTGGCGGGTTTAACTCGATGAAGGACAGAGAAGCCCTTTTACTCTCTATGAGAGAAGCGGGTCCTTGCCCATTGATCACGCCTCTTGTGGTCTGACTGGTTGAAGGACTAACCAATTGCGTACAGAGTCATTTGAATTATGCTCGTTGATCACGCCTCTTGTTCAGTAGAAAATACAGAGCACACTCCACAGACCAATGTTCAATCTTAAATTGAGCTTGGTCTGGTGATAGCCAGACAATGAATTCGCTCAAATGTAACACGATTTTGGTCTTAACACAGTTTCTCTTTTGTAGGTAGTTGGACAGAAGATGACCGGAAAAGAGGTACAATATTGTTTTTCCTATTAAGTTTCAAATGCATTTTTTTTAATCCAAAATTAAGATAAAAAATTCACCCAACCACTGATTTTAGGGTGACATACCAAAATATGTTGTTTAAAAATAAGTTCCACGATATACAGGATCATCTTCATCATTCAAAATCCATTAAAAAGACTATATAATATATATATATATATATATATATATATATATATATATATATATATATATATATATATATATATATATATATATATATATATATATATATATATATATATATTATGATGCAAATTTCAGCAGCTTCTTTCTGTGTGATGTTTAAGTTTTCTCTTTTTCTATATCATTCTCCTCCTGTAGTTATGAATGATATAGTGGGCACTATGTTCAATAAGGCTTTTCTAGAGGAGCTCCTGCGGCCGCAGGATCCGTATTCCCACCGAGCCCTGCGGACAGTTCTGACACGGATTGCACACACCTCCATTATGCGTCTTAACCCGGCCAGCATGGACAAGGTATGAACTCACCCTCTCCCCACACAAAAACAAATAAATATCTTGACTGGAATTAAAATGTCAATTTGCAATGACTTATTGCAAAAATATGCCACCATCCACAGGTTACTAAATGTGACCAAAAAACCCAAAGTAAAAAAAGAAACTATACTGAAAACTAAACAATCAAATTACACTTCAAATAAAAATTTTTAAAGATGGTATTAAAGAAGTATTAGATGCATAGTTAGTGTTGGACTCACTTTTCATGTTGAGGTGTCATGTCCACATTATAGACAGACAGGAAGATGCCCTAAAACTGACATATCATTTGTTTAGTCTTAAACACTCATGCAGAAAGACTGTATTTGGTCATGTTTTTTAATTGATTCCTATGAACATGTTTGACCATGCTCAGTGAGTAGCCTTTACAAACTTATTAACAATTGTACAAAAGGAAAAGAAACAAAAATGTAAACAGTGTCATCGGCTAGTGAAAAAAATATATTTAATTTACAAATCAGCATAAACTTTCAAAATAGACCAGGAGAGAAGATTTCTGTATTCATTTTAAATGGTTCACGATATTTATTTTTTAGTAAGTTGCTCTCTTGAATTTACTTTTATTGCAAACATAATTTCTGTATAAAGATTATGTGTGAATCTTATCCATAGCATTTAAAAGAGTGTGGAGCAAATAAAGTTCTTAAATGTTTGCATTACAGCGGTGGGGGGGCATATAGTTCAGAAGCAGAAAATTAGCAGAAGAGCAAAAAAGGAAAATGTACAAAGATTTTTAACACATATGGTCGTTTTATTTGTGTGATGATGGTGGTAAGATGGTGTTGAAAACATACTATAACCTTTAATGTCAAGTGAGACGTTGAAAGAAACTATTCTGTGTACATTAAACACCTTAGGAAAAGGTTTGGATTGTCAAAAGAGAAAGTTCAGTCATTTATTTAAAAAGTTTCTTAAATGAAAGGTCTGTGTTCATGAGAGGAATATGAACAGAGAAGCGTCCTCAACTAAAACAGAACACACTCCAACAAACAAAGAAACGTGAACAGTGTCATGCTATCTGGATAAGATGGCTAAAACATAGTGAAAAAAACAACAACACAAAAACCACTCATTTGTAAATCCACTTTTGCAAACTTGAACCAAACTAACAAATTACTCATAAATGGATTTTCTGTATGCATTATAAACAGTCCTTTTCTTGTATGGCATATACTTCTCCCTATAAACACTGAATGTTGACAGCTCTCAAAAAGAGTCTTCACCTAAAAACATACAAATGTGAACAGTGGCATCTGCTTTCTGAACAAAATGACAAAAACTTGTCAAACTTGACTAATAAAAAACATAATTTACAAAACCACATTTACAAACTTTCACAGTCACTCGCGAATGGATTTTGTCTATTTATTATAATCTGTACTTCACAAAAATATGTGCTGTGCCCTCTTTTCTTAGTTATTTGGTCTTTTGAATTTTACATGTGAGTGTGGATCTTCGCACCACAACGGTGTGACGTGGCCCTGACAACATATGTAGGCGAGTAGAAAGATTTTAGCACAACTACTTAGGTATCAAAAGGTATTCCCTGTGGTAATTAATTTGAAATGTATTTTTGTACTTTTTGTGTGGTTTTCTGCTTTTGTGACATGCACCACTTGAATAAATGTTTAAATCGACATTTAATTTGACTCCATGCTTTAGAGCATCATAATTTGAGTTTTTGAATATACAAGATAATACAGAATTAAAGGAATAACTATATGGTTAACTGGGGGGAAATAACTGTGGGTGTTAGTGAAAAGTGTTTTGTCTTGTTTTAGTAAAATAACAATACTTGGGAGAGCAAGAGCTGTATTAATGTTTTATCAATTTCTTGAGAGAAACCTACATTTAAATAGGCTATATGTAAAGGTAGGTTTGCAATGGCAGCCAAAGTTCACAATGCCATCTTGAGTTCATGATGTCAGACCCTTGCAGATTTACCAGAGCTACAGCATTTGACGCGTTACTGATTCTACATCCCAACCAGACAGACATCCTTTCTCGTTATCCAAAACAGCATGATACAAAGAATTTACATTCTGTAAGATGTCGTAAAAGTTTAGATACTCAACTGTCTGTGCGGTGTGTGTGTGTGTGTGTGGTGGGGGATGTTGTGCTAGGGGTTAGATGCTTGAAAGATCAAATGATGAGTAAATAACTAAATTAACTAAATTTTCATTTTAAAAACAATACTTTGTTTAATTATTTCACCAAAGTTTAAGTCTACACCCTGGTGTGTGTCTTCTATGTGTAGGCCTACATTTCCTGTGGTTGTGGGATACAGTAGGCCTATACACATCAGGTCTATCCTCATTTCAAGCGCTTGTCGTTTTTGAGTGATGACGTCTCAAACAGAACAGATTAAGCTATTTGATGTTAAATGTTAAAAAACTGCTCATTGGACATGTTTAAACTACTGTTGCATGATTTGTCTACGCATTGTAAGGGTCACAACAGATCGGCTCTCATGCATCTTTTCATCCGGGAGCCCACCTTCTCTCTCTGGGCAACAGGACATTTCAGTTTTGCGTTACAGCTTGATTGAAACAGTGTTTTAGAAACACATTTTACCTCTTCTGAAATTGTTTACATCATGTGAAAACATTAAACCCCGTCGTGACTTTTTTGGGGGTTTTAGCATTTTCAATGTTTTAATGGGGAACCACTCTTCAAATGTAGGCCTATGTGAAAAGATTACATTGAAAGTTTCACAATTAAAAAAACAAAACAAAAAAACAAACTGTTTCAGAATACGTTTCACTTTTCTGATAACATTTCACAATGCCTGAACCGGCCTACAATTTTTTAACAATCTGCATCAATTTTAAGTTTTATGTTACAATGTTTCACGTGTGTACAAACTTTTCAAACTTTATCACAATGTTTACCACAGCGTTTCACATTTTTAAAGTTTAAAAGCACACTGTTTTTTAACGGTTGATTTTTATTTTTTTAAAAATGTTTTACTTCAAAACATTCTCAAACAACATTATTTCATCCATTGGAAGGGTTGGATAATGGTATCAAAAACCGAATAATCAATTAACTAATCTAAAAATGGTTAAAAACATAGACCAACTTTATCTCCGATCTTTAGACAATAATCACAACTACTATTTCAGCCCGTCCTTTTTTATGTAGGGGAATTCCCCCCGTGAGTGATATCATCAGCGTAATTTTTTACCTATCCCCTTAAATTTGAATTAACCTCTCAGCTTTGAGAGGGGAGTGTAAGTGGGTGTGGTCTGTTTGAGCCGGTGCATCCTGTTTGACCGGTCATTTCTAACTTAAACTTTGAAGGGAGCAGACGCGTTTTATATTCACAGAGATGCAACTGCAATGAAGTTTTTCCCACGGTGACGCGTGGTGTGGGCGGGGTAGGGGAGGAGTCTGCGCGTGGCTCCCCACAGACTTCCCACAAAGTCATTCAATTCACAACTCCGCCAGGAGTGGACGCAGGTTTTTACTTTTCCCATGAAATGACAGAGATGAAGGAGAATGCTTTAACGTTTTAAAAGTGATAAAAGATTTCATATGTAATGAAATTACGTCTTCTTTAATAAAATAAAAAAAACACTGATCTCATCTCTGACTCTGTCTTTCTACACATTTCTTTAAAAAAGTTAACACCACTTAGAACTTCTGTGCGTTGGGGAAATTTTCCCACGCTTCAGATGTTCAACCCATAAGGGGGCGTTACACATGTCCAATTTTCCCACGGTGTACATACAGCCACCATAAGGGGAGGAGCTAGCGTGGGAAAATTCCCACGGTCAAAAAGGGGCGAGGCTTAAAGGCAATAAATCAATCAAAGTGATAGCTGGTGCCCTCTATCCTCTCTTTTGAATAATGCGCAGGATTTAAACAGAGGCTTTACTTATGTTGCTGAACACCAAAAAAACATTAACATTTTACACTATGTAACTGTAGAATGGTGTTCTTTCTTCCTGCTCTAATGCAGAAAAAAATGACTTAAATGTAGTCAGGTACATTCAATAATATTTCTGACTTGAATAAAACCAGCACATTCTATAGCACAGTCTATATTTAATACTGATCACCTGTTTAAGTTTGTGTTGTTGTCTTTATTGTAGCTGTATGATTTGATGACTATGGCCTTTAAGTATCAGATCGTTCTGTGTCCACGTCCACAAGATTTACTGCTCATCACCTTCAACCACACGGACACCATCAAGGAACTGGTTAAGGATAATCCCAGCCTCGTTAACCAGATCAACGAAGCCCAGCGGCAGATTATTGAGGTAAATATCCACTGGTGTCCAACCAGTAGTTTGCACTTAGTTTCTAAATGTGGTGTAAACTATGGACTCTTGTTTCTGCCATGACTTTTTCTTGCAATTGTGAGTTTATATCTTTATAGTAAACATCTTGTTTTATTTGTTTAAAAATATATCTATGTATCTCTTTAATAAATGTATCTCTTTAAAATCTTAAAAATGTTTTTTCTTCTTGTGAAGTAATTCTATCTTATCTATCACCACACAAGCTGCTTTTCTCTGCCATGGTTATTGTTAGTTCTAGTGCATACTTAAATGTTTAAGTATGCACTAGAAATAACAATAATCTTAACCAATTTAAAGCACCTCTTTCTAAGGTATACACACCCTTATCCGATGGTGAGTTTCAACTCATCCGACATACTCTGCTGGTTCTCTTTCAAGATATGCAAATCAGGGTAAGGACAAGCTTATTGTCATGAGAGTTTGAAATGGATTGCTGCCAGATCATACAGTTGTATGCAAATCAATACTAAGTCATGACATTTTTTTGTGAGAGCATTGAGATTGGTGACCTTTTCTTTCACAGGTCTCGATTTTCTTGAGAGAAAATATCCAGAACTCTAACGGGCACTTTGTGCTGCAGACCTCAGGGCCGGTGCCTTACGGATTCGAGGTTCCTGGTTTAATCAGGTGAGGCAGGTGAAGGTCAGAGGTCACAGGCAAGCTCCTGTTATTCTTTGAGTTCTTCCTCAGTGCTCAGCATTCTTGTCTTGCAGGTGGTTTAATGCTAAAGGGCGGGAGGTGAGGAGAACAAGGTTCCCCGGTGGAGGAAGCTACTCAAACGCTGTACGCCGGGGCTCGTTTGACCTCTCTGGAGACAGGGTCACACTTTTGGGCACCAACATGTAAATATGAAAATTAATAATTAGGAATTATGAATGCTTTAAAAAAGCATTTAAAATTCCAATATTATATATTATTAATTGTAAACGTGCGAATAATAGAATAAAAAATTGTATAATAAAAAATAATTATAAATGTAAATACAATATAATGTCATTAATAAATATATTTGTATTATATATAAATGAAATGTTATAAATGAAATTATATATATATATATATATATATATATATATATATATATATATATATATATATATATATATATATATATATATATAATAGTTATGTTTATTAAAATAAACAGCAATAAATACTATCTTCAAATTATCAAATTTGTAAAATAAACATTTGTAAAAATGTTGTATAATATGCACAAAAAATAATATTATAGTATGATCTTCTTTTTAAAGAAATAATACTTTTATTCAGCAAGGACGCATTAAATTAATCAAAAGTGACCGTGAAGACTTACATTGTCACAATATATATCAAATAAATGCTCTTCTATTCATCAACGAATCCTGAAAAAACGTCTCCACAAAAAAATATTAAGCAGCACAACTGTTTTCAACATTGATAATAATAATAATAATAATAATACATATTTCTTATGCAGAAAATCATCACATTAGAATGATTTCTGAAGGATCATGTGACACTAAAGTCTGGAGGAATGATGCTAAAATACAGCTTTGATCACAGGAATCAATTGCACATTAAAATGTATTTAAATAGAAAACAGCTACTTTAAAATGTAATAATATTTCACAATATTACAGTTTTACTGTACTTTTGATCAATACACACACACACACACACACACACAAACGCACACACTTAACCCCTTATATTTGTGGTTTCATCCTAAAACATGTGAATCTCTGATGACATCTGTACAGGTACAGCACACCCTCACCTGAAGACATGGATCCAACAAGCACCTCTAACAACACAAGCAAACTAAAGCAGGTACACCCTCACTGCAGGCATCATGGGACGTTCCAAGAGTACAGCTCATGCTGAGGAAACAAAGCCAAAACTAAATTAGGTTTATGTTTCATACTAATGTTGTATTGCTAATATGAAGTTTTATCTTTGCAACTCAAGGCTCTCTGGATGTCATTGTATTTTTGTGTGAATATCTGGACAGGTGGACACAACCCCCAATCCTCTGGCCAAAGAGGAACTCAATCTGCTCGCTAAACTGATGGGTGGAATGGAGGTGCAGAAACTCTTGAATGTGGATGCTGGTTTTAAAATCAACCTGTGGACTTTAGATCAGGAGGAGGAGGAGGGCATGTAAGCATTACTAATCCAGACATAATCCTGCCACGTCCACACACAACCTCAAAGGCATGGTTGCTACTTTGTCATATACTGATAGTTATATACACAGTACCGGTCAAAAGTTTGGAAACATCAATATTTTTAATGGCTTTTTGAAAGAAGTCTCTTATGCTCATAAAGCCTGCATTTATTTGATCAAAAATACAGAAGAAAACTGTAATATTGTGAAATATTATTACAATTTAAAATAATGATTTTCTATTTTAATATACTTTAAAATGTAATTTATTTCTGTGATCAAAGCTGAATTTTCAGCATCATTACTCCAGCCTTCAGTGTCACATGATCCTCCAGAAATCATATTTCTGATACTCAGTTATTATCAATGCTGGAAACAGTTGTGCGGCTTAAAAAATTTTTGGGAACCTGTGATACTTTTTTCAGGATTCATTGATGAATAAAAAGTAAACAAATAACAGGATTTATTCAAAATATAAATATTTTCTAACAATATACATTTTTACTCTTACTTTTTTATCAGTTTAATACATCCTTGGTAAATAAAAGTATTAATTTCTTTCAAAAAAAGAAAGAACATTTGTACTGTTGCTGTTTTGTTGTTACTAAAGATTTCTATTTTTCATAAATTTCTATTTTTCAAAAACTGAAGGATCATGTGACACTGAAGACTGGAGTAATGGTGCTGATGAAAATTCAGTTTTGATCACAGGAATAAATTACATTTTTAAGTATATTAAAATAGAAAAACATAATTGTAATTTGTAATAATATTTCTGTATTTTTGATCAAATAAATGCAGGCATGATGAGCCTTTGGTCTCTTAAAAAACAAAAACTTTGGATTTGTATATGAGCAGAAAAGCGTTTTCAACATCTACTTTTGTGTTGCAAAGAATAATAAAGGTGAACTATTGTTTTAAACTTTACGGAAGGCGTGATAATAACAGGTTAAAATGTTTGTTACTCTAACCATCTCTCAAACTTTTTTCAGTGGAATTTCGGAAGGAACGGAGCCTGAGTCATCTGTCATTAACATACAAGTCACACAGGTGGTGTCATGCACTTCAGAACAGCTCATGTCCTCGTTTTGCTTTATTTTGTTGCTCAGGGCTGGGAATGTCCTATGCTACTAGTAAAATCTGTTATCATTTACTAATAAACACCAGTGTTGCTCCAGGGCAAGCCTAAAACTTTTTGACATTTGATTTTTATTCCAATTAAATGGAAGTTACTCTACAGGGAAGTTAAACCGAAAAAAGCAACCAAACATTTGTTCCTGTTAATCAAGGCATATTTTATGAGTTTTAAATAAAGTTTAGTAGACAATAACTTTATAAGTACATGCCAACATCTCAAATATATATTCATGTCATTCAAATTACACACTGGGTTACCAAATTCATATTTTGTTTTGTTTGTTTTTACATTAGTGTCACAACTATAAGATTAGATGATTTATTGATACCAAACTTCAGTAGGCACAATAGAATTAGCAGTTTTTACTTATTCCTGAGTGTTTACCTTTGTATTCCCAGAATCAGCTGGCCAGTACTGAGCTGGCACGCATAGCTGGAGAATTTGATGAAGAGGGAAGCAGCCAGACAGAGGGACCCGGGAACAAGGGAGACGACTTGCTGGCCATGATGGATGAGCTCTAAAGGTCAGTCACTGAAGGCCTTGAGTCAGGAACGAGGGCTAGGTCTGATAGGTTACAGGTAAAAAAGGTAGGTTTGAAAATGCCTGCCATATATACATTCAGAGACATAATTAAGAACCATCTGAAAGAAGAATTTAACTGTCTATGGTTTTATTTAAGCTTAAATAAAATAAAATACATAATGCAATGTGTTTTCAACTTTTTATTTTATTTTATTTTTTTAACTATAGGCTACGTTAGGGATGTCCCCAGACAAAATCTCTTCTGGGGACGTCTTCAAAGGGAAAATTAATCATTATAAAAAGCATCATATCTAAAATGTCAATTCATTTGATTGATGTTCTCTTTTTGGCGTTGAACTTTTAAGGTACGCCTACAATGACTGATTCATCCATCAACTTTTTTTTTACTGCAGCAAAACAGAAGTCATCTTCAATGGAACATTTCATTTAAAAAAAATGATTTACTGCTGTTTTATATTTATTTAAATCTCATTGTAACCTTTAAATCTCCTTGTTTATGTTACTTCATTGGTGGTTATATGTGCATCACATAGTCTATAAAGGTGTGATTAATGACTGTGTTTGAAGATTATAAAAACCATAACAGAAAAACAAAGCTTTTGAGTAGGCTAAACAAAAGGACACAATAAAATCACATCAGCATACATTAAGACAACTGTCAAGCATGTTAAAAAATTATTTAGGCTAATTGTTGAATTGTTAAATGTTAACTGTTCTCAAGATAAGATTATATATGTCTTTAGGGGCAAGTTGTCACATGGGTTTTAAATGTTGTGTTTAAGTAACTAGCTAGTTTTACTGCGTCATTAAATTACATAACATATAAATAACATATAATACATGTTAAATAGAAATATCCTCAACATAAGCTTTTTAACTTTTAAAAAAGAAAGCTATTTTCTCAGCAGATTTTGACAGCATGCCAGTCAATGCGTGTTAAACGAACTATATATTCTTTTATTGAACAACAAAGGAGATGTAACTATAAGAATAAACTTACCCTGACAAACAGTCACTGGAAAGAAAGTATAACTAGTTTCTTATAATGTTTATCAGAGCAACTCGCTAGAGGGAGCGCGTGCGCGCGCGAGCGATTTCAGTCCGGTACGTCTTGATGACGTCATTCTCCTCTGCGACGAAGCGCGGCGCTCGAAACCATTTAGGATGTAAACATGATGTTTTAAGCATGTTAGACAATAACACCTAGGAAGGTAATAAAACGATTATTTTAACTTAAAATACTTTTATGAGTGACCCTGGATTCTGTGAGAATTTAACGATCATTGTAAATATTTCCTCTCTTATCGCATGCCATATATTCAGTTAGATTAGTTACTGGAAAGTTTAATTTTGACGTCTTTTCATGATTCGTGACTAACGTTAGTATCGTTTTCAATTTCACTACACTACTACTTCTTTAGACTTTATTAGATACTTTTCAATAGTGACTAGTGTATTCAGCTAGTCATTATTACTATAGTGCTACAAATAGTCACTATTCCTGTACCATTGCATTGCTACTGGAATCAGACTGTCTTTGGCAATAGGGACCTTATAGCTTACGTTACTAGTGAAGCTGAAAAGATACTAATCCTTACAGAAATACTTAATACAAATTGTAAAAAGATTAACCCATGTAGCATATAAATGCATACTAGTTAAAGTAATAAATGTTAAACCTGGTCGTAAAATAAATAGTGATGTTTTTTTAACTAATATATCTGGAAGAAGTGAGTCCCATGTTGGAAATGTGTAACCTCAAAATGAAAGATTTTAGTGTATATACAAACAACACTTTGTTTGATATTTTATTTATGAAATGAAAATACATTAATATTGTTCTGGCTTAACGATTCAGAGAAAATGTAATTTTTTACAGAATTTCACCTCACTAGATGACAACGTTAATTTGCATATTTTCCATCAAATCATTTAATAAGGTGCAATATGCGGTTGGTCTGTCCGCAGAGCATCTTAGAACCCTGTAATTAGCATTAATTATGTGCATGTGTGCACATGCTCGAAAACATTCAAATATAAATGAGTGTGGGGTTGGAGGTGTAACAATACAAATCATACACTTATTTTGTGGCTGACCTTTTTACAGGAATTGGCAGAGAATCACCAGTATTTATTTGCTTATATTGTTTTTTGTCATCTTTGGTGTCATTTACAGTAAAAAAACAACAAAGAGAAATAATATACAAAGAAAGTAATTAAATTGCTCACACTGCTAGACTAATGCAGACTGTTAATGATTTCTCTGTGCAGAGGTGAACATGGAAGTGAGCCATTCGATTCGTGAACGTACCATCGCCGAGAACAGTCTGGTGATTCTCCTGCAGGGTCTGCATGGCCAGGTGACCACCGTTGACCTGCGAGACGAGAGCACGGCCAGAGGACGCGTTATTAATGTGGACGCTTTCATGAACATCCGGCTGGAGAAGGTTCTGTACAGGGACAGACGTGGACAAATGTCCAGTATGGACGACCTGTTTGTCACTGGCCGAAATGTGCGCTATGTCCACATCCCAGACCACATGAACATTAGAGAGACAATAGAGGCCCAGCTCGCCAAAATACACCGTGTGCGAAACTTTGGAGGAGGGGATGGACGGAAAGAATACTCTAAGAAGAAGTAGTTTTTGTTTTGCAATTGTATGTTTTCTGGAATGCACACTATTATTTGTAAGTAATTCAATCATGAAGCAAAAAGTAATGCGTAGATTGTTGCTAGTAAGAACCTGAAATAGTTCTGTATGTGTTCTCAAGGAACAGTGTGGGAAAAGTGATTTCTGTTTTCTAAGTACACTCTGGTGGTTTAATTAAATAAACTGATGAATGTGGTGAAATAACAATTGATTGATGAGTTCATCAACTTGACATTGTGTTTGATTAGACAACGCCTTTTATTACTATGTGTTTTTTTCTTAATGCTGATGTCAATCTCTTTACCACAAGTACACTCAAGTATATTGAGTTTACATATGCAAATATTGGTACTTTAAGGCCTTTATTTGCAATTCAACACACTGTTTGGTTTGCAGTGTAAAGAATTTTCTGTGACTTTTTTTTAATTTGTTGAACACATTGAACAGTATTTACTGAAGAGGAATCATCTAACTTGGGAATATAAAATATATTAAAATGTAAGTATGTAGTAACTCACGTAAAGTTGTGTAAATGAGCAGTCAAATAAAATAGAGCCTTAAGATCAGACTAAAAACAGAAGGAATGCTTTTGTCTCCAAAGTTTCCTCATTCTTCTGTTTTTGTCTAAGCTCGTGGTCAGTGTGGCAAGAGATTTTACATCTTATTTTGGAACAATGTTATTTTGCTTCCAGAATGCTACATACATTTTGCCATTGCGTATGAGGATGCAGGAATTTTTCAGTGACCACATAATCATCATGTTTGAAATGACTCATAAACCTCATTCCTGCTCGGACACAAGCCACAGTCACAGGAAAACAGAGGTATTCTGGTAAACAAAAAACATTACACAACATGAAAAATACATGTTGCCCTTTATGAACAGACCTCATTGGTTCTTGAAGCTCAAACGTGCTGCGTAACACAAGAATGAACCTCATTGGTTCTTGAGGAAGCTCAAACGTGCTGCGTAACAAGAGAATGAACCTCATTGGTTATTGAAGCTCAAACGTGCTGCGTAACACGAGAATGAACCTCATTGGTTCTTGAGGAAGCTCAAATGTGTTGCGTAACACGAGAATGAACCTCATTGGTTATTGAAGCTCAAAGCGTGCTGCGTAACACGAGAATGAACCTCATTGGTTCTTGAGGAAGCTCAAATGTGTTTCGTAACACGAGAATGAACCTCATTGGTTCTTGAGGAAGCTCAAATGTGTTGCGTAACATGAGAATGAACCTCATTGGTTATTGAAGCTCAAACATGCTGTGTTTGAAGTGTCAAAGTGGCAATTGCGTAGCTGTCAATGGAGGGGCCTGAGAGCTCTCAGATTTAATCAAAAATATCTTAATTTGTGTTCCAAAGGTGAATGAAAGTCTTACAGGTTTGGAATGCCATGAGGGGGGAGTAATTAATGACAGAATTTAAATTTTTTGGCTGAACTATCCCTTTAAATTCAATCTCAATGGATTCAGTTCACCCTGCATTTAGCTTTTATATTTCCCAACATGCACCTTCTCAGGTATGTTGCCCATATTATATTATTTCATCTCTGTCAGACTCAACAAACACTTATCTGAAGAGCATGGCTCATTGTACCATCAAAGATCGAACGTTTTCATTGGCTGTTGCTAGGCTTTGGACGACGCACGGTTTAGAGCGGCTTCAGGTGCGTAACTCTCGTCAGACGGGAGGGAACACAAAGAGCTCTTTTAATCCAGCAGTAGCCTGAAGCGGCAGGCGCTGTGCCCACTGCAGACATTTCCTGTTCTGTTCCACCCCACAGGGTTAACCCTCGACAGACAGAGATCTCTCTGGCATGTTAGACGTGGGCTGAGGCTGGGCGGTCGGCCTGATTCAAGCCTGCACACGCTGGCTGAAAGACACATTTAGGTTGGCCAAATTTGAACGTTGAAAGACAAACAGAAACAAAAAGAGTCTGCTACTTTTTGCGTGTTGCATAGAATATTTATTTTGGCTTCCTACCTAAATGTTAATACTGTTACAACTTTTTCTGAAGAAAAAGTGAGCAGGGATTTGTCGTACAAAATGTCTTTTAATCAGCTGGTATTTTGGTGACTACACTCCCTTTGAAAAGTTTGAGGTCATTTTCTTTAGATTAATTAATATTTTTATTACAAAATCAATACTTTTTTTGAGCAATAATGCATTAAATTAATCAAAAGTGACAGTTATTAATGTTACAATAGATTTCTATTTCAAATAAATAGTTTATATATATATATATATATATATATATATATATATATATATATATATATATATATATATATATATATATATATATATATATATATATATAAAACTATTTATTTGAAATAGAAATCTATACACACACACACACACACACACACATATATATATATTAAGAATTTTAAAAAAAGTATGTTTCCACAAAAATAAGATAACATTGATAATAATAATTAATGTTCCTTGAGCAGAAAATCATTATATTAGAATGATTTGTGAAGGATTATGTAACAATGAAGACTGGAGGAATGATGCTTTGATAAAAATATATTCACATATTCACGCTATTACTATTTTTACTGTATTTTTATTAAATAAATGCAGCTTTGTATATATATATATATATATATATATATATATATATATATATATATATATATATATATATATATATATATATATATATATATATATATATATATATATAATTAGGTGTCTTTCACAAGGGGATTGTCATATTTAAGGGTCCTTTGCATCACAACTTTTCTTATTTGAGGCCACTGTTGAGTGTATAATCTTCAACAGACCATACATTTAAACTAGACTTCAGCTGCTTCATTCAGCACAGCACCGATAGTCCGTCTGAGCTATAAGAAAACAAGCTGTATGTTTTACTGTGGTTTACACACCCACACACACATTAAAAAATACATGTGTGGACCTGAAGAATGATCTGTTGACCAGCGGGTGTGAAATGCGGCCTGGATCGCACTGCCATCCTGAGGGTGTAAATTATCCTGTCGTGCGCCCCTCCCTGACTCTATTTTCCCCTCTGACAGGAAACACCTCCCTTTACCCAAACTGCTTTTCTACGGTCTGGTCCCAGTGAGAGAGACGCTGTGTATGTGTGACCACAGAGCGCTGCTTCTGCTCTATCAGGCACAGACATGAGTGAGTAGACGGGAACTCAAGCACCTCTCAGTGTTTAGTGCTCCTGCTTCATCTTCCAGCGTAGTGAGGTCACACTGCCTCTGGATACGGGACTCATCTTTACTCTGACCCGGACATTCTGGATAGAAATGATGGTTCGTTAGAAAAGGTAAGGAATTAAATACTGGATTTTTGTTAAAGGGATAAAAGTCCAAAACTATAGTAGACTTTTTAAATTAAGATAAAATGGGTGGATTAGTATACTTTAAAAAAGCTTGCTATTGCTTTAACACTATTTTTGTCTGCTGAAAAATATAACTGGATGAAAAGTCTTGAGTCATATCTAAAGACCAGAGCATCACAGAGACTTAAGGGCTGATTTGACCTGGATCAACAGCATAGCAACCACAACACTCATAGAAGCAACCTAGCAACCACCTACAACAACCTAGCAACTGCATAGCAATCACATAGCCACCACAAACAACCCCCTAGGAATTGCATAGTAACACATTAGCAACAGCATAACAACACCCTAGCAACCACACACAACAGCCTGCATTGCAATGCACTAGGTACCATGCACAACATTCTAGCAACTGCATAGCAATGCCCTAGCAACCACCAGCAACAACACCATAGAAATTGCATAGTAACACATTAGCAACTTCATGGCAACACCCTAGCAACCACCTACAACACCCTTCATTGCAATGCACTAGGTACCACACAACATTCTAGCAACTGCATAGCAATGCCCTAGCAACCACCAACACCATAGAAATTGCATTTTAACACATTAGCAACTTCATGGCAAACCCTAGCAACCACCTACAACACCCTGCATTGCAATGCACTAGGTACCATGCACAACATCTTAGCAACTGCATAGCAATGCCCTAGCAACCACCAACAACACACTAGAAATTGCATATGAACATATTAGCAACTGCATATCAACACCCTAGCAACCAACCTCAACACCCTGCATTGCAGTGCACTAGGTACCATGCACAACATCATAGCAACTGCATAGCAATGACCTAGCAACCACCAACACCCTAGAAATTGCATACTAACACATTATCAACTGTATAGCAACACCCTAGCAACCACCCAAAACACCCTGTAGTGAACAAACTGTATAGGAATGCACTAGCAACTGTGAAGCTACCATCCACAACACCCTAGAAACTGCATATCAACGCCCTAGCAACCACCCACAACACCTTTTTTTAAATCTAAACAATTAATTGCTAATGTTGTTAATAATGTGACATTGAAAGAAACAAAAGAAGCTCGAGCAGACTGCTGATTAGAGAACACAGAGAAAAGCATGAGGTCAGCAGGTTGTCAGACATCTGCTGCTACATGCCCTTCTGCAGGTTTGCTCTTCTGGGAAAAGATCTGACAGGTGGGAGATGGTATTTGTGTTTGAGCGCTGTTTTGTCCTGTGCCGATGATTCACAGCTGTGGGGGAAACTCAGGCCAGTTAGCCACTGTCTGGGAACGGGAGTATTTTTGGAACTTGTGGCATACGTCCCACGCTAATTGGTACTTGGAGCAGAACTTGACAATGTTTACAAGCATTTAGTGTAATCTTATATTTCTGGTATCCTAGTTCCTGTTTGTCATTTGTTTATGTGAGGGAATGCTTGCGTTTGCTGAACCCGCTGGAGAGGCTTTACAGCAGAGCCACACAAAGACAAGAATCCCTGCTTGCATTTAAACATTTCACCACTGGACTTTTTGTCTCTCAAACATCCCAGGTGAACATTTTATTGTTCAAAATTTGCTCTTTCAGTGCTCAGTAGAATATTTGATACTTATGTTTATATAAAATATTAAAATGAATTATTACCATTATTATAACAATATATTTTTTTAATTATATTTTTATTACTACTTAATAAAAAACTAAAATGACTGTTACTACTAATATTAATAATTATATTTAATATTATTGTGTAATTATAATAAACATTAATCATAAATACATATAATAAAAATAATAATATATTATATAATTATAAGAATCATTAACATAATTATTATTGTATAATTATGATAACATTAAGAATAAATATAATATGTAATATATAATTATAACAATCATAAACATTATTATAGTATTGTATAATTGTATAATTCTATTAAATGTATTATTATTAATAATAATAATAATTTGTGTTATTATTCTTATACTATTTTTATTAAGTTAATATAATTATGTGATACTCAATATACTACGACTTATTATTATTATTATTATATTGAATAATACAAATACATTTTTTAATAATAAACTATATATATATATTTATATTTATATATATCATAATTATTATTATATATAATATAACATTGTAAAATATTTAATTATATTAAATGTATTAATAATAATAATGTTATTCTTCTTCTCATTAATTTTCTGTTTGTTTAATATAATTATGTAATATTCAATATACTACTACTAACTATTATTATTATTACTACCATGATATTGTATAATATAATAAACATGAATTATAGATATAAATATATAATTGTCATAATCATTGCCATTATTATATTCAATATAATATTTTAACAACATCAATAATATTTATTATTATATTTAATAATATGTTTTATAATAATATATAATAAAAAAATTCATTTTTAGAAACAATTATCATGATCATTTGATAAGGATTATATTTTGGTTTTAGAAAAATTCTAGAAATGTAAAAAAAAAAAAAAACTTTCTTAAAATGAGATCTTCATTAAATCTCATAAATCTGTGAGGAGAAAAGTAGAGCATTTTGACCAAGAGAAAGCTACAAAAAGACAAATAATCACAGAACATAATGTTCTTCGCTCTATAGTGTATTTAAATATGTGCCCTTGTTCTGCCAAGAGTGTGGCAGATAGGGATCGGGGCGGCTGAGACTTTGAGTCTTGATGGTGTAGATTACAGTTTGCTGTAATTACAGGCCCCAAAAGGAAACAAACAGGAAGACAACAACATGGCACCTCTTCCGTGATCTCGGCATGGTCTCAGCGACTGCGGGTTTTATGGTGTGGATGCACACAGGGAGTCGCCGCATTTATAGTCTGATGCTTTTTATTGTTTCCTCGCTTGGGCCGGAGGAGATTCTTGCCAAGCACACAGGACTCGTGTGGCTCCGGCACATGACGGCTTGGGAACTCCAGATGTTCAGTTTTAATACTCCCCCTCCTCCTCTTTTCCTTATTGGAGAGAGCGACACAAGCTGGATCCTTCCCAGTTTCCCAGGGAAGAGTCCACGCAGCATGTGAACGTCTTCATGAAATCTTGTTTCCTGTGGGAAAAATGGGAAAAAGTCTTTCTGGGAGCAAAGAGTGAGTCCTGGGTCAATGCAATAACAACAGCATAACAAATGGCCTGTGTGGAAAGAGATGATATAATGCTCCTTAATGGCACACTTAGTGCAATTTCAGCCTCAGGGGCCAAAATAAATGAGTTGGAGCCTATTTTTCTAATTAAGCATGGCAGGTCATGTTGTTTTAGTTGTTCTTGAGCTACTAAAACATGCAAGTATAACTATTACAATTGATTTTTCAAAACCAAAAGTAAACTTTTGCACACAACTCAACAATGTATGGGCTATGAACACGAATGAAGGGCTGCCTAAATTCATCATAGCAACCATCCAAAACACGCTGGGAACAACTCAGAACATCATAGGAACAACCCAGAATACTCTAGCAACACATAGGCAAACTGGCCACAACACCCAGAAGTTTTTATTGAGTTCTTTCTTAACCCGTAAACACATCCCTAATGTCTTTAGTGACCTGGGACGTCATTCACAACCCTCCCCCTCATTCATTTTTTAAAGTTAGACATCAACATTTTTAGTATTCCTCAATCAATCAATCAATGCATTATAAACAATATACAAAAAAAATTATATATATATATATATATATATATATATATAAATATAAAAGAATGCCTTTTTTCCCATTCATTTTTTTGTAAAAATTGTATAGGGTCGCTAACGACCCAAGGCGTGTAACCATGTAAGTATATATTTTTTTACTGCACAACTTATTGATGACTCAATAATCTCAATTCACCTTTATCCCATAAGGTGTCGATGTCTGATACACAACGATGAAGTGATGTTTCACTCATAGTTACCGCAGGCAGAAAACAAAAGAATAGGAAGAATCATCAGCAAAACTTTAAATGGCTCAGAGATTTACTGCAGATCATGTACAGAATGCAATCAAATATTAGTCACTTGATGGTGGATCTGGCAGCTGTCAGTGATTAAAATATAGATTTTGAAGATGTTGAAAATGACAGTTTAGAGAATATGTTTGAGATTGCGAATATGAGCCAGATGCTGAATGTTCTGGGAAATGAGCTCTGACGAGGACATTAATGGTTGTATAAAACATCTGCTCAAACCGCATCCTTCCAAGCTCCAAAAGATAACAAAATACGCTTTATTTTATTCCTCTGTAATTGTTACTCTAATATCAGGAGAGTATATTATCGCGAAATAATACCACCGTTGATAGTGTCGACATAGAAACGAATAGTCTGAGGACATGACCGCTGTGAGTAGAGCGTCACGGTTGCCATCTTGTAATTACGTTTTCGACATAGCATGTACGCAGCATAAGCCTGTTGTTTTGGTTCAGGAGGAACTGTAAAAGGTGGCTGCTGTTCGTTTACGGCACTCTGTCTACAACTCTGCATAGCATGGCACTGATGATGTATGATGTCTGCGTGAGCAGGTGCGTGGAGGTATGGAAATACATAATGTTGACAGGCAGGTAATACCGAATGTATTGATTGATTGAAAATGTTTTGGTCCTGAGACTTCCACAGAAGATATATGTACATGTTGTAAGATTTAGACCATGGATTGCTATCAGTATGTGAAGAGACTTTCAACAAGTATAACAAGAAGTGTTTATAAAACCTACCTTTAAAGATATGACTGCTCTCTCTTAAACATATGTGTTTTTACACCACAGGGCCTGAAGGTCGAGTTGAGATAAAGCAGAGAAGAAAGCACAAAAGAAAAAGAAGCCAACATGAACCCCATACGGAAAGACATGGAGCTGCTGAGTAACAGTATGGCTACTTACGCACATATAAAAGGTACAAGCGCAACATAGATGGTTCCTAAATGCCCAGGTTAAGAACTCGAGCGCTGAAAGGCACCTGGCTAAACACTGAACTTTATGCCCCATTGCACTTCTGACCTCGAGAACAAAAACAACAAGCCATTCCATGGACTTTAGTGTTCTGTTTGATTTGGCTTCACACCTCTGACTCCATGAGAGATGGCTTTAATGTTCCTATTTCTCAGTCTCTCGGGAGAAACTGAGAAATAGTACAATTCTAAAGAACTTTACTCGTTTTGTTTTTATAGGTCCTTGATTATTATTTAACTTTTTAAGCTTTAGTGAGTGTGTAATGTTGCTGTTTGAGCATAAACAACATCTGCAGTTACAACGTTCAAAGTTCAAAGCAAAGGGAGATATTTTCTTTCACAGAAATCCCTTTTAAGGACTACAACAAACTGCTGGTAGGAACTACAACGAGCTTATTCACGTGACATCACGAAAAATAAATAAACCACGCCCCCTTGAACACACAACAAAGGCAATGTTGAGAAGAGGAAGAGTTGTTGCAGAGCACATTTGAGAGTCTGCTCAAGCGGTCACATCCGTCTTTTCACATTTATTGCAATACAGTACGAACACAAATGCAACAGCAGGGCATGAAAGCAAGATGAAACTAAACTATACCTATACTCTCTTAACACAGCATATATTCACTGGCTCTGTGCGTCTTAAAACAGTTCCCACACGAGCGATTTATAGATTATCATGACAGAACATGCTAATCGATGAAGATAGTTAAGTCCACATCAGCTACACCAATTTATCAACTATCCATTCAGAAACGTCCTGTCTTTCTACATGTTGTCACTTCTTCTTGAGTCTCTCCATCATTGTCCGACTCTGGTTTGTACATAAAAGGCTGAATGTTTTTTTACCTTTTCAGAGCGTGTCTGCAGAGCTGCTAACATGAGCTCTTGAAGCTCCGCCCTCATCTTGAAAGGTGGCTGGGAGCAGCAGCTCATTTGCATTTAAAGGGACACAAAAAAAGTGACAATTTTAACATGCTATGAAAAATTATTTGTGGGGTATTTTGAGCTGAAACTTCTCACTCTGTAGACATCAGAGACTTATTTTACATCTTGTAAAAAGGAGCATTATAGGACCCCTTTAAACATGCATGTTACAATGAAGGATATTTTTTTCTGAAGGATATATAACACATTTTAAACTGAAATAATATGTCACAATATTACTGTTTTTACTTTTTGATCAAATATATGAAGCTTGGAGCATAAGACTTCTTTCAAAAATAACTACCCCAAACTGAGTGGTGGTGTATGTAAATAAGACATTATTATGTTGGGTCAATAAGACAATAAGATGTTGGGTCTGGGAACTCACCATTGGCAGGGCTCAATCAGAGGGGTGGGATAAACAGTTGTCTTTCAAATTCCCTCTGCACGCAATAGGATAGCGCTACAACCAACCAGAGCAACGAAGAAGGTGAAGCGGATTTCATAGATTAAACTTCCGCTGTATCCGGTCGGCAAAACTCGGAACACCTCTTCCTTTCTTATAAATGACTTCAGTGCCGTTCTTTGTTCTTTTCTCAAAGAATAGCTTAACAACAAATCCAGAGTCGCGGCCAAAGCCGATTTGAAAGACCGCTGTTCGCCTGTTTTTTTTTGTTTTTAAGTAACACACGGAACCACGGCAACTCTGGCGTCATGGTAAGCCCGCCCACCGACTCTATACACGATGTGATTGGCCTGGCCAGAGTTTGTTTTTTCCAGCTCGCAAGCCAACGGAGAGTTGCTAGACTACCCTGGCTGCAAATTAGATTTACTGTCGCTAGGGTGCATCTATATTTCTAGACTTATGTTTAATATATTAATATAAATGTATATATGTGTACAACTCATGCATGTTCTTGACAATTTCCCTCCCATGTTTTATACAGTGAACAT
Organism: Gobiocypris rarus; assembly: GCA_023029165.1. Taxonomy (NCBI): domain Eukaryota; kingdom Metazoa; phylum Chordata; class Actinopteri; order Cypriniformes; family Gobionidae; genus Gobiocypris; species Gobiocypris rarus. Next base: position 34,058,272 of record CM040919.1, on the reverse strand, counting down.
GGAGAGCTTTGCGCTGTACTTCATGTTGGGCGTGTGTTCAGGTCTTCTGCTGGCTCTGCTCCTCCTCATACTGGGCATCACCTGCCGAACACGCTCAAAAACAAAGAAGCCCTCCACACCGGAAAAGAGAAAACTAAAAGAGTCCAGCGAGGAGGAAGACAAGGAAGAGGATGAAAGTGAGGAAGGAGATGACGAGGACCTAGAAGTCCCAATGCTCAGCGTGAGTCCCATGAGTGATCAAACCCAGCTGAACGGAACCATAAAGAGCGTGAACGTGTTTGCTTCGGCAGAAGAGCTGGAGAGAGCCAGAAGACTGGAGGAGAGAGAACGAATCGTCAGGGAGATCTGGAGGAACGGACAGCCGGATATACTCGTCACCGGCACAGGCACACTCGGCCGAGTTCACTATCACTAGTGGCTTGTTTATCTTCTGGACAGTTGTTTCATGCATACAGAGAACTCTACATGGTGATGGCACAATTAAATCACATTTCAATGCCTTTTCTTTCGTAAAACTTTTATATTCTCCAGAGAAACTGCGTTCTGTCGCAAAACTTGAATGAGAAGTATGTATGATGAGAAGAAATATTTCTAGTGCTTTCCCAGACGCAAAGTTTCTTAGGGGTACACCATTTTTTTACATGAGGAAATGCATTGAATTTGAAATATAATTTCCGCTCCGGTCACCATACGCATATATGAAATGCCACATGACATTCATCTGTGCAACAGATTTAGGTGTAATATACCTTTAAAAAGGGAAGGATTAAGAATTTGATTTGCATATTTCTTTTTTGAGGTTGGTTTCACAAGCGCTTATCTTCTGATTGATCATTTGGAAGTTTTTATGGATTTTTTTTTCTTCACATTTTTTATATCTATAAATACATTTTAGAACTTTAATGTTTGTGTTTATATACACTATGTATTTTTTAAATAAAAACAAAACCGTAACTGTATTGCACTGCAACTGATTTTAATCATCAAACGTCTCACATAACATTGCATAACTGGTACTACAGCTGAACCTCAGCATAAAGGCTCTTCACTAAAAGGCTCCAGCTGTCGAGAGCAGCTGTTAAAACCGATGTGTCTTACAAGACCAAGGCAACTCGAAACAAAGGATTACGTGTAAAACAGAGGACGGGCTTTATTTCAAATTCACCATGGAGACTGAAAGCAGTGAATTAGCATGTGCATGTATAATGTTAGCAGATCGTCACAGCGTTACAGTATAATGTCATCACAAAGCAGGAATCTAAAGAAAGCAGTCGAGTCCCCCAGTGTATCCTTACAACACGGCTGAACAGTGCAGCATACAGCGATCAATGAAAGAAAAATCACATGATCTAAACATGCAGCATGAACTATTGTACATTTTGGTTGATAGTTTAAACACAATGCAATAAATGCATCATTACAAGCATGTTCTATTATTATCTACACTTTAAAATCAGATGAATGATCTAAAACTGACAAGATTATTTTGCTCAAAATAGAAAAAAAAAATTTTTTTTTTTTGTACACGTCACAAAGTAATTTAACTTTTTTTTTAAAGTCATTAGTGGCATCACTTAAGGGAAGAAAATTAACTAAACTGGACGTTAAATATAGTTGACAACCCATTTGTAAGGACAATCTGAATCTGTACATTTTTAACAGAATTTTCTTGAGAAACTCGGCCCAGTACACAGTGTATTGGTCCGCAAGGGATATGCTCCAATAAGACAGAACCGTACACCAATGACATTATAAAATAAAAGGGGAGAAATATAAATGAATGAATTTACATGCAATTCCAAAACATAGAAAGGAGAAAATCTACTGGCAGAAATTATCAATAAAAAAAATCATAAAACTACAGTTAAATCTAAGGCACAAGTGCATGGATTTTTTATTGCACTTTTTAAAATGAAAATCAATTATTTCCAGACACTGAATGATTGAATTTTTATGTTCGAATCACCCCCCAACAACCTTGAAAACAAGCGGAAAAAAACAAACACGAAAATGTGAAAACTGAAAAATAGTAGCAGATCGTGTGATGCTATAAACGACATGGCTCTACCGTATAGGGCTTCACAGTCCAACACCTGAACACGAGGATGCATTTCTCACGAGGGCTCTCGTTGAGCTAGAGACTGTAGAGGAGAACAGACACAAATGGTTGCTGATCCGTCTATGGCTTGGAAGCAGTGCTTTCCACAGACTTTTCGTCATCTTTTTGCTCTGCGCTGCCTTCTATTTCTCCCTCTTCAGCGTTGCCCTGGAACATGTCGTGGGTCCACTTGGGGCTGCCACCGCTCCCCTTCCGAACAATGAAGGTGCCCCTGCTGCGGGGGTAATTGCCTCTGCCACGCCCCCGAGTGTCCACCCACTTCATCTCCCCTTCCTTGTCCCGGTCGTCATGCTGCAGTTAGACGAGAGAGAAGTAAATTGAAACTCTCTTACTGGCCACCATGCAGCCTATTCTGTCCAAAAATTGCGCACTTATATAGGAAGAGACTGTCTGAGTGACATGCGAAGCAATTGTTGTTTTTAGAGTAAAGTTTAGGGGGGCGCGTGTATCTGAGATCAAAGCTAGGAATCACACCTGGAAGTACTTCCGACTCTTGGGGGTGTATTCGGGGTCCCACTCTTCCTCTGGGGGGCGTGAAGGGCCGCCCATAATTGGAGGGTTGTTATTGGTGTTGTTGCCAGGGTAATTTCCGCGGTTCCATCCTCTTCCTCTCATTCTGGGCTGCAAATACAAGAGAAGAGAGGATCAACTGAGATGCCCAAGATGTATGGGAGAACAACTTTAGGATCAGTGTGCCACAAATACAAAAAAGCAGGCGGAATTACAGAATCCAGTTGAAAAATGTCAAAATTTGGCATATTTTGGATGTATGAACATTGGATGTATCCCGGATACAATTAATCTTAACTGTGAAATGGAATAGTGTTGGTGATTCACCATTTTATTTGATACAATTAATTGGCAAATACACACAAACTAGAAGTCTTCACAGCAAATCTCCAAAATAATTTATTTAACTCTAAATATTCCTATTGTACAGTAGAATATTTCTCAAATAATAAAAATGTATCCGTAAAACATTTTTCAATATCACAATTTTGCATACATGATATAATTTAAACAGTAAACTTTTGTAGTGCAGAACTTTGCCCAAAAATGTGATTAATCTGAAAACGATTACATAATTTATGAATTATTTTTTATTTACACTACGGGGCTGTTAAATGCTTGAATCCGATTGGCTGAAGAACGTTCTAAGGCGTGCATTTATTTTCAGGGAAACGGACAGCAAAAGTAATTCAAAGCAGGTCTTGACTGCATTATAGATCTATATCACTTCAATGGTTTTAGTCATTTCAAATGTCTTTATAGCCGACAACAGCAAAAGAACCAAAACCCTCAGCAACACTGACCAAGCAAATAGTAAACAATAGGATAAAAACGACAAATTATTTCCATGTCTGTCCCAGAAAATTACATTTAATTATGTGCGAAACGCATATATTCTTTCTCCCACTCAAGCACACACACATACAGGCTACAGACACGCACTCGCGCAGAACCGTGTTGCCAGCGCTGCTCTGAAGACTTTATCAGTAAAATAGTTTAGCAACTTAAATAATAATATAGGTGATGTTCTGTGTAGACACTGCCGAACACGCACAGAACCACAGACTGAGGTAATTCACATGCACTCTCTCTCGCTCTCTCTAATAAATCACTAAATTAATAACTGCATTGGTCACCTATCAGTGGCTCAAGTCTCCGTAACTAGCCATAAAATGACGTTTTGGAATTAGCACCAGAGGCTTTTGTTTGGATGCGTAAGAAATTAGTCCTACACACGAGAACAAAGCCTGACAAATGTCTTGAAATAAATCATCTGAACAATGTTTTGAAGCCAAGTAACTGACTTTCGGCCATTGAATTATTCAAAAAATGCACACAAGGTTATTTTCAGAATAAGTCAATCATTCCATACTTATTTGATTACCACCATTTTTATAATAACTTTTTATTAAATCATGAAAACCGAGTCCAGAAAAATTCAAAAGGTCAAAAAATTAAAAAATCTAAATAAAATTCATTGTCATAGGTCACAATTGTTAAAAAGTGTATTAAAACTCATACCATTAAAATCAAATCCAGAACAAAAGTTAACAGAATGAGAACAATACAACTGAATCATCCTAAACTCCGCCTACCTAGACAACATTTCAGATTTATGATATCTTAACAACATGCTAACATCACACACTCGCTCCAAATTAAAACACTCAGGATTGGAATGAAGCCAGAGCGGAACAAAATTTGACATTAATCAATGAAAACTGCATAAATAATTCCATCTGCAACTCATCAATGATCAATAAGTCAATGTCACAGAGACCTGTGGAATACTTACAAATCCCCGTTCGTAACCTCCACGACCCCTGTCGTATCCTCCTCGGTCGTATCCTCCTCTGCCCCTCTCATAACCCCGGTCCATGTGGCCTTCATAGTCCCGAGGGCCGCGCTCCATAGGCCCGGGGAACTCCCTTGACCCCAGGCGGGCCTTGTTAAAACCCCCTCCTCCTTCCATGTGCTCCTCCGGATGGTACTCTTTTCCTCTGTACGGAGGAGGAGAGGGAGATGAGGAGGAAGATGAGGAGGAGGAGGGTGAGCGCTCACGCTTCTTCTTGCTTTTCCTTTGAAATGAGTGAGAACAGAGTTAAAAAATCATCTCGCAAATGACTGACAAATTATTCTGTGATTAATGCATGTTTTGAATTGATACAGTAGTAAAAATGGAACGTCTTTTTGATTATAAGACAGTATAATCAAGTCCAGACCATGGCAGCAGTCTACAATGATGATCAGTAATGAATATGAAGATAAATGTGTTTTCCAAATTTGAATTTCCCAAAGGAGACAGCAGTGCTTGAAATGCAGCAAATTTAGATGAAGGTTTTAGTCTATGATACTGTGTAAATTAAATGCCACATCCGAGCTGCTTCCCATCTGATGGACAAATATAATGTTTGAGGAATAATACAGTGCTGCCTTCCCAATATGCTTTTAGATAAGAATAAAGTGTTCCACTGTAAATGAAACAGACAAGTTAAATCAACATTCAGTCAACCAATGATTACAGTCTAGTAAACGAGCACAAGACAACATGACTGTTATTCAAATATTATTCAGTAAGAACATACTTTGATTTCTTGTGTTTGGAGGATCTGTCAGGGGAGAGTTCATGACTGGGTGTGCGTGATCCAGCTGAACTCTTTCCCCCTCTCGTTTAGGATCCTTTTTACGGCGCTCTATAGCCAAACGAAGGTCCAAAGATTCGCCCTCGTGTTTTTTACCATGATCCTGTAGAGACACAATGTCCAAAAAATTAACACATTTTCTTGAATCAACACAGTGTAAACAACTAAATGCACACATTTCTTTATTTTGTCCTGAACTACAATGTGATTTCAACTGAACAAAGTTTAAAAGGATAGTTAAAATTACATTACAAAGCCATAACTTTCTTTTTCACAGAAGATGATGTTTAGCAGAATCTCCACCATGCTCTTTTTTCAAACAATGAAAGTGAAGGTTGACTACTTTCTTTGGACTATTTTCATGAAATTGCTGAAACTTGACAGCATTCGTCCTCTTTCAATTTCATTGCAAAAAGCATGTGGGAAATCCTGATGTCTGTGGTATAACAAACAAAATATATATATTAATAGTAATTTTCGTGTGAACTAAACCTTTAACATTATTATGAATTGATATATTATTAATTTTGGATTAACCAAAGCACAAGAAGAGGTTGAGAACATTCGTCTCACACTGTAATGGCAAACGCTTAAGACAATGGCAATCAAAACCCAGCTGAACACCTCCATCTATTGGCCATCTTCAGGAATAACATCAAATGCAATCCTCATTTCATTTAGTCACCCTCTATGACCTTACAGTGTAGGCCAAGTTGTAACGAAACCAATGAAATGTGCAATTTTAAGTAGTAATGTGATAGAACAAAATATACTCGACACCCACTGAAAATGTGACAGACGTCTATTAACACGTGAGACTTCATGACAAAGAACGAACCAAAGCAAAACAAAAACGTACAGATCTCATGGGAAAACAGCATGCTCCATGCTTTCCCAATACTGATTAGTACTGAGCCTCACTTTTTTCATAAACACATTTTTGAGGAGATATACTTACTATTGCATTGGTTAGCGGTCCAGTGAAAGGCTTGGACACAGGATCAATTTTCACTTCCTTTTGATTAGCCATTTTGTTTGGGCAAGTATGTACCCACGATTAATCATACGACAAACTCTGGAGGGTGAGAGCGTAACGCTCAGTAATACAAGATTGAGATTGGGGCTCTTGTGCATTAGCATTATACACCTCATAGCACATTTCTGCTGTTTCAGCTGGTACACATTTGGGCAGGAATTTCAGATTTGAAAACGCTGTGTCACCTTGTAGCTGCTCTCTTCGAAATCCTCAAACAGGTGAGAGTGCTTCTTAAAAGCACTGGGAGACACATCGATTCGCCTGTGAAAGAACATGAAAAAAAAATTAAGCAAGGAAGAGAGGAACAAGGCATCTAAAGCAAGAGATACATGAGATTAGTGTTGTCAAAAGAACCGACCGCGATACCAAATCGGTACTGAAATGTAAAAAATGTGACGCTTTGAGCGCTGTTGAGCTGTAATCGTAAACACCTCTGACTGGCCATTGTGCTCAAGCGCTCATCGGATGTGCCTGTGATTGGCTACAATGATCAATGCACAGGAGTGTTTGAAAGCACAAGCAGGCGGCGACCAGCGGACCGGTAGGCTGATAGATGACTGCATTCAAACGCTCCGTGTGTATCTGTGTAAGCGTTCATATTTGATGAGCTTGTGAGCACAATGGCCAGTCAACGGTGATTACGATTCCACTCAACAGTGCTCAAAGCGTCACATTTTTAAAAACTTAGTACTGATTTGGTATCGCAGTGGGTACTTTTGACAACACTGCATGAGGGCAAATGCACCTACCTGTGGATCTCAGGACTCTTCCTCGGCTTCATCATTTCCATCTCTGCGGCTTTTCTTTGGTATATTCCAAATCGCTCATTCAGAGTCATCCCAGATGACTTGAAATGTTGAGCTACATTCAGAGGGAAGACATTTTTTTATTCTTTCATGCCACCATATTAATACATTAAAAAAATTAAGACAAATTCTCCAAACTTCACAAACAAAAATGGTCCTAGGTTTGCACCCTGAGGCACCTCAAAGCACAAAGTGCAGAATTAGAATGTAAAATTGCACATAACCACTAGATTAGTCTGGAATTACCTTTAATATGATGTACTATGGTGACTATGTGTTGAGCAAAGAGCTCTGAAGGGCTCCTGCGAAGCTGAGCAGACTGAATATGTTGGAAGATCGAGCGAAACTCCTCACTGTCTTTTTTACCAGGGTGTACAAGATCCCGTGACAAATGTCTTTCTTTAGCTAATGGACCTGATGAGCTGAAAGAAAGCAGTAGAGTTATACACACGTATCCAGTTGTTATAAAATAAAAACACACATTAGAACATGCGATTTTTAAATTCATACCTTTCCCCACCATCAGTGAATGCCTTTATACTAAAATTTAAGTGTGGGTCTTTCTTAGCTGAGGATTTAGCTGGGGACGAGGCCTCTCTTCCTGCTGGAAACAGTGGCCTGCCTCTATTCTCTAATACTCTAGATGGCGATGGAGAGGATGGGCTAATCCTGCTTTTCTTCTTTTCTTTCTTCTTGGAGGCCTTCTCTTCTTTTCTAGAAGCATGCTTCCGACTGCGATAAAGTTCCTCATCCAGAACTTCTTCATTATCTTCATCCCTCCTTGATGAATCTTTGTTGGACATATAGATGCTGTCGTCCCATTTTCCGAAACGCTCTTCGGTTAAGCCCCGCATCGTGACAATGGTTTTGTCTTTATACTTGGATTCCTCCTCAGTCTTCCTGTCTTTCATTTCCTGGCGATACTCCTCTTCTTCAGCATCCAGAAAAGGAAGTCCCTTGTCAGTCTTTGAGCCGTCGTAGCCAGATTCGGATGCTTCGAACATGCTCCTCGACTTGTTGCTGCTCTTTTCGCTGTCAGCGTCGCCCAAGCTTAAAGCCTCACCCCTTCCATTATCCCTGTCTGATAGGGGCTTTTTCTTTTCTGCCAAAAACCTGAGGTGGACGATCACGTGTTTATTATTAATAAGGAGCAGAGTGTATTAGAAAACATTTTCAAAACAGTTGGCACTAACCTTTTAACAGCAATACAAGAAAGCCTACTTACAACAAAAATATTTAAGACATGCGCAAACTTATGGTTCAACTATTCAGCAATGCAGACACGACTAACCAGGATTTTTTTTCCATACTTACATCATTAAAACTTTATCTCCTAAATTATGGGATTGCAAACAACCTCATAGCACAGGTAAACGCCCATTTGTGACATTTGAGTTTGAAATTAGCTGGTTTCCATTATAAGCTCTATTCTTCCAAGGATCTTTGTTGCTGTACAAGGACTAAACACATTTGAGAGAATGATGATTGATTAAAAACTGCCTGGAGGACAAAGAAAGAGAGGGAAAACATCCAAAAGCCAAAACCAAAAACATACTTTTTGAAAGCAGTTGAGATGGAGGCCGATTTGTCTTCTGTCTTCAAGTCTTCCTTCGTGAAGAACCCAAAGCCAGTCGGGGTGGACGTCTTTTCCGGTGGACTTTTACTGGCAGGGCCGATGCTTCGCCACATTGGAGCACCATTGCCGGCACCTCCAGAAAGGGTCACTTTAACCTCTGACTGACCGCCAGCAGATGCAGCATTGCGTTTGGGACTGGTTTCGTAGTCAGATAGGCCTTCCCACTTACTACTAGGTTCCTCTGGGCTGCTTCCTGTAGGCTTGGATGCATCCTTGCTGGGTACCTTGTTTTCACCCGGTGAAGCCCTTCCTTTGGCTTCTTTGGCATGGGGTCGTCCCGCAGCACTAGAGTTGCGTCGTCGTGGGGACGAGGAGCGGGAGGAGGAGCTGGAACGTCTGGAACGTCCAGAGGAGGATTTACCGGAATGACGTGAATGGCTTCGGCTTGGTGATCTTTTCCGTGGTGTGTGGGAACGTGAGCGTGGCCTCCTAGGGCTGTACGAGTGATCGTATGGCTGTTGCTGGTCTCTATGGCCGTGCCAGTTGGAACCATGGTTGGAACGGTAACCATAGTTGCTCCCACCTCTATAATAGTTCCCTCGTGGGAAGTAGCCACGCCCTCTGCCCCGGTTGTACTGAAAGGGTCTCCGGTAGCCACGGTTATAACCACGGTTATATCCCCGATTGCCCTGGAAATCTCTAGAAGGATAGTTCCGCTCCCTGCTATGTGAACGGGATCTTGATCTAGAACTAAAATAAAAGAGGGAAATGCAAAGCACAGAGGATTAGAGCAAGATTAGAGACAAAAAGAGAGATGCAGTTATGATTCATGACCACTTGGTGGAGCTACAGAATCAAAATTCATACTTATAGCTCAATTTACTTTTTGGGGGTTTGCAATGAGCAAAATGCTTAAAAAGTGTTAAATCACTTCCTGTACATTTCACAACTGATGCAATTCTTACACCACCTTTTACAACTGAATAAAAGATTACGCTGCCTAAACCTGTGCCTTCATCACATCTTCTAAAATTGCATATGGAAATTTCCTTTAAATGGAACTGCAACTTGAATTCATTATCTAAACTTGGCAATGCATTAAGTCATTGCTCAAGCTTTACTATAGGTTCAAATTTATCAATTACTAAACCAAACATTCACCAACAGGAAAACGTCTTACCACTTGTGCTTTTTCATTGGAAAAATGATTTAGAATAATGTTTATCGACCAGCATAGCAAGCTCCCTAATGTAGAAGAGACATGCAAATCCACATGCAGTGGAAAGAGGTAGTCACGGCAGACAAAAGGAAACCGTTTTATTAACTCTCACCGGACACGTAAAAAACAACAAAAAGGGGTGTGCTGTAAAGAAACACTTAGAAGAGGAGGAGCAACCTTTAGGAAAAATATGGTCTCATCTCACTACTATTTTAATATTAAAGGGCAGGATAAAGAACTGCGGTGCAGCTGTTTTTATGGCAGCTTAAAATCAGATATCCCATTTAAAATGCCATTCAACCATCAATTTGTTGCAAAGGAAGTGGCTGGAATCTATTAAATGTGCCTACCTGTAGCGACGTTTTCTGGATCTCGAGCGGGAGCGAGTCCTCGAGTGAGATCGTGAGTAGGACCGCGATCTAGTCCTAGACCTAGACCGGGACCGAGAAGCAGAATTCGGGGGCTTGGACATCCTTGTGCTCACAGTATCTTTAGATCTGAAAAGAGAATCACAAGAACACAAGGCTATCACACTCGCACAGTATAACATTGTAAAACAAAAGTAGGACTGTAGAGAAAAACACATTACATGTCTCTATCTGATACAGATGATTATTATGCTTAAGTAACCAATAACAAGTATTTTTTGCTTTTTTTGACTAACTAAATCAATCATTACGCTCCAACAATAAAACAATTATAATTACAATTGCTGTTATTTATGTCATTATATGTATGGGGGGGTGTAGTCAAATTTACCATATTTAATTAAATCCTACAGGTCATGCAAGTATTTTGAATATTTATTTATGAGAATGAAGACTAGAATATCCTTTATATTTAAAGAAAAAAATGAAGGACAGTAATGACAACAGACTCAAAATAATCAGTTTCAGCCCTAATGCTCTCTCTCATTTTTTTTTACACATATATACACACACACACACATTTGTTTTGGGCAGTCTACTTTCTATCTAATCTATCAACAACACAATAACGTACTTATGGAGCTTCTGACAATGATTACGGTTATCTCTCCACTACAATACAGTAGTATTGAACAAGGTCACCTGTCCAAACTAATTCCCGTTTACGGGAATGCAGCTAAAATACAATATTTGTCTTCAAACATTGGCACTTGATTTCCTAACTGTTTCTTTTACCTTGACCCTCTATGGATGAATTCTGTGTTGACCAGATAAATAAAATATTAACAGAACTAAACAAACAAAAAAAACTCTGAAATTCAGCAAAACAGATCCGATAAGCCAGAAAGTAGAGAGTGAGAGTTTCGGATCCTTAAACAATCATGCTTCCTTTTAGCATTATGCAAATTTTGCATAAGTCATTTGCAATACACGAGTGCATACTCATCCAGTATATTTGCCAAACATACAATGGACTTGAGAGGTTTCTGAAAATATAGAGTAAAATTGCTTGCTTAAGCTGGTCAACAATTACTCTGGGAGGTGAATGTCACAAAGCCTGGTTTTCCGGATTGTTGCATTTATCTAGTAACATGAGAAGCCTAGGATAATTGATACAGCATTCTTCAGTGTGAGATGCACATCAGGGTGTGTCTTCGAGCATGAAAGGCTCCTATGCATATAGTCTATGTATTTACATAGACAGTCAAAGCAGGAACAGGAACGGCTGCTGCCAAACAATTATCACCCATTCCCTCAGAGACAGTCCAGCTCCACCAGTGCAGCTAGTTTCTATCTATCTACATTTGCATTGACGCAATCATCAGTGCAGAGCACAATCACTGGCTGTGTCTTAAAACATATTAAGCTGTCTACCTAGTCACTTTAGACTCCACAGGCACCAGATGTTCATTAGACATTTCACTAGGTTGAGACATTTTGAGATCCCAAAATACTATCTAGCATAAAAAGCTGCAGCCAAGTGACTACTGACTAGGTATTGTTTTGCTGTATAGATAGGAAGTTCACTAGATCCAGAAATTGTGGAACACTATTATTCTTCAGATCCGTTTAGATGGTAAAATCTCAAAGCAAAAGCCGATAAACAGCACTAAAAAAAGAGGCCATTTTAAGATACGTATCCCAAAACACTTTCGTTTTCACTTCTTTCATCATATTAAGGGTGGAAAATATTATCTTAGGACAATACAATCACGTTACAACTGTAACTCCGACTTGATACGATTATCTTCAGCCATTCTCACTCCAGGTGTGTGTTGAGAATAACATAATAGATGTGTACAGACATTAATCACCCTCAATTTGTTCAAAATAACAAAAACATAATCTGGATGAAAATTAAAGACATTGTATTGTTTTATTAGACGTTAAGTAACTACAACGCACATTAACTCGCCATATTATGCAAACAAAATACAGAATGTTTTAACAAATAATTAAATTTCTTCTGTTAGCCGCCATGCTAATATTAGCCCCATTAGCTAATCTGAAACGGCACAACACGCGCAAAAGCTGACACGATATCAATAAAATAACACCAAACAACATTTATAGGAGCATTTACATCAGAGCATATTGCGATAATAGCACTAAAGTGTTTAAATGTGTATAAATAGACTCACCTGAGGAGCTAGTCAGATGTGATTAGCGCGAGCTCGCGAGCACGCGACGGAAGAATAACGGGTGTTATTAGTCGTATACGGATCGATGTACGTCTGATTGGATTTATTCTGCCCTGTTTTGCCCTTCTAACCTAAAGGGGTTCAGTTGTGTAAGGTTTCGGAGTAATGGAAATGAGAAGTGCCCATTTGGTCGCCTCAGGAAACGCAGAAGGCTTCCGAGGCAGTTCAGCTTCCTGATCAACGCAGTGAACGCACGCGGCCACGCGCCCGCGCACACTGAGAATTATACACGCCCCTTTTTTTTGGTATTCTTTAATTTATTTAATATTTTCTCCTTTACTTAAAAAAAAACTATTGTTGAATTTAAATACTTTAAGTTTGAAGGTTGTTATGGGCCGAAGATGGTCTACATTTACACATCTCCAGTCTCTTTCCAGAATTAGGCTACACGGATTTGCTTCAACTAACTTACTTTTTTCTCTCTCGTTAATTCATTTTCACAAAACAAACTGTATGTTAATATATGGCTATTTTCTTTCCCCATAGCACCTACACATGGTAAAACAGACAGCTCCTCCATTTCAGAGACACCTGTTGAAAGCTTCTCGGACTGACAGCTGTAATCACAGTGCCAGTTCAGAGAAATCTGTCCAGCAATAGTATTTCACAGAGAGAAAACACAACAGAGTCAGCCTACATTAGCCAATCTATAACACATGTCTGCAAAACTACCATATGAATTAATGAATTGTTTAATACCCTGCAACTTGCGCACGTGTTTCCTGAGTCTGTTCCAGGAAGTTGCAGAGAGGTTTATACGTTATATAGGCTATTCATCTTACTTTCCTTTTTTAGATTGTTCATTTGTTTTCTTTTTTTATATCTCACATTTGTTACTGCAGCTACACTGTTTTGAAGGCTAGGTTGAGAAGCACAGCTAAAGGTTATTCTTATCTTAGTCTTAAACACATGGTCCCACATTATGACATTGACAATGGCTATGGCTTCCATTATAATCAATTTAAAAACATGGGGACAGATACACATTCTTCTCTGGTTGGCATTGAGACTGTTGGCAGCTGATATTGCAAAAATAGTCATCTGCAATAGTGCCAGAGAACGTTTCTGGTGCGGATCTGCAGTGTGTATGTTATAACTAAATCTTTTAATGTGTGTGTGTATACACTGATTAGACATAACATTCCTAATATTGTGTTGGTCCCTCTTTTGCTGCCAAAACAGCCCTGATTCGTTGAGGCATGGACTCCACTAGACCCCTGAAGGTGTGCTGTGGTATCTGGCACCAAGATGTTAGCAGCAAATCCTTTAAGTCCTGTAAGTTGCTAGGTGGGATCTTCATGGATCAGACTTCTTTGTTCAGAACATCCCACAGATGCTCGATTGGATTGAGATCTGGGGAATCTGGAGGCCAAGTCAACACTTCCAACTCGTTGTTGTGTTCCTCAAACCATTCCTGAACCATTTTTGCTTTGTGGCGGGGCACATTATCCTGCTGAAAGAGCCACAGCCACCAGGGAATAGCGTTTCCATGAAAGGGTGTACACGGTCTGCAACAGCGCTTAGGTAGGTGGTACGTGTCAAAGTAACATCCATGATGGATGGCAGGACCCAAGGTTTCCCAGCAGAACATTTCCCAAAGCATCACACTGCCTCTGCCAGCTTGCCTTCTTCCCATAGTGCATCCTGGTGCCATGTGTTCCCCATGTAAGCGACGCACACACACCAGCCATCCACGTGAAGTAAAAGAAAACGTGATTCATCAGACCAGGCCACCTTCTTCCATTGCTCCGTGGTCCGTTGGTGCTTTCGGCGGTGGACAGGGGTCAGCATGGGCACTCTGACTGGTCTGCGGCTACGCAGCCCCATACACAACAAACTGCAATGCACTGTGTATTCTGACACCTTTCTATCAACATTAAATTATTGAGCAATTTGAGCTATACAGTAGCTCGTCTGTTTAATTGGACCACACGGGCCAGCCTTCTCTCCCCATGTGCATCAATGATCCATGACCCTCTCGCCGGTTCACCACTGATAGATCCTGACCACTGCAGACCGGGAACATCCCACAAGAGCTGCAGTTTTAGAGATGCTCTGACCCAGTCGTCTTGCCAGCACAATTTGACCCTTGTCAAACTCGCTCAAATCCTTACCCCTTTATTCCTGCTTCTCACATCAACTTTGGGGACAAAATGTTCACTTGCTGCCTAATATATCCCACCCACTAACAGGTGCCGTGATGAAGAGATAATCAGTGTTATTCACTTCACCTGTCATAATGTATTATTATATTTATAACAATAAATAATGTTATGCCTGATCGGTGTTAACAATACCTTTAGAAAAATAATTTGTTTAAAGACTTTTGCAGGTTTTTGTATCTCAAATGATGACTGATGGCTGAGTCTTCAAAGGATTGTCAGGTTATTTATCCTCATTTTAATTTTTTGTTATAATGCTGATGCTTTTTAAAATGTATTTAATTTTCTACATGAAAAATATTTCAGCTCTGTATTTACATAACCATGGGTCTTAACCAAGGTTTGTATGATATCAATTATGTTACAAAAAGTATTAAAGAAAAAACAACTATATTTTTTGACCAATTTGAACTCTATTCTCATTGAAATGGCCTGAACCCTGGAGTGCGTGCTGAAATATTATCAGCAAGTGTCATGTTCTAACACTATCCGGACTGAATGAAAGATTGCTACGCAGCAGGACTCTGCAATCCTGCCTGTCATATTGGCAAACTGTTACATTCCTAAACTGGTCTAAGGGGGTAACTGCATTGGGACAGTCTGATGCTAGTTTAATTAATCTCCAATAAAGTCTTGATTCATTCAAAGAAAAAATGAATGTGCCTGAATGCTCAAACATGAACTCATGCAAAGCGGAAAGTGTGCAATGAAGCAAAGCATAAGCTAGAGAAAGCGTTTCAAAGTGTAAAACCACAAAACATATCTATGTGCACCTCCAAATTTAGAGTGAGCTTGTGTGTTCATATAGCACACTTTCAGTGGAAAG
Source organism: Gobiocypris rarus (assembly GCA_023029165.1). NCBI lineage: Eukaryota > Metazoa > Chordata > Actinopteri > Cypriniformes > Gobionidae > Gobiocypris > Gobiocypris rarus. The sequence continues at coordinate 34,042,747 of CM040919.1, read as the reverse complement.
TTCTGCCGCCTTTGTCTTGTGGTTTTGTGTTCAGAACTATTTTTCGACTCTAAAATGAAGGGTGTGCTGTTTCTCTCCACACTCTGCTCAGAAGCTGATACACATGGTATTCAATGATATTTCTCTTTTCTGGTTTCTACTTCGAATGCATGTGTACTCTAGGCCTATATAAAAGAAAGTGGCATGTTTGACATTGAGGGTTTAAGCACTAGTGCACTAATAACATGTTATGCCACCATTTAAAAGAGAAGTCGGATTACACAAACCACGCCACATCCACTGAAAATGATTTAGGACAAGCAAAAAATGAAAAGAAACTTTTGAGACATTTTCTGAATTCTGCATCTACTTGCAGGGCATTTAGTTTGTCCATTTCCAGGCCTTTACAAAAGCATAACTTTCAACCCAACAATTATCATTCACATGCACAGGAGAAATATGAACAAAACAAAGAGAGCAGCCTCACCTGTAGTGTTCAGTAGTGGAGGGAATATGAGGGAAAGCAAAAGTAAATTCAGCGTATCAGTGAACAAAGAACTTCCTGTATTTGATGGATGAAGCCATGCTAAGCCGTGCATTTCTTGTATGCTAGATGCATTCAGCCGGCCATATGAAGTTAAAATACTATTAAAAGAATTGTTTATTATTGGTCTTTCCATTATTATTAGAACCCCTGACTGTCACCAAGCTCGTGAGGGGTAAGCATACATATTATATTTAGAAGTATTGTTACTATAACTAAAAACAACAACAACAACAAAAAATGTTTTTGGTATTTGAAATATAAAAGGTGAATTTGAATAAAATATGAATATTAGATGAAAAACTTAAAACTGCCTTAACTAAAAATTACTGAAATTGAAATAAAATAAAGTAAAGCTAAATAGAAATATTTCAAAAACAACAAAAAGTAATAAAAATGACAAATGCAAATAATGACTTAAACTACTAAAACATAATATAAAATTACAATGAAAAAAGCTCATTCAAAATATGAATAAATACTATAATAGTATATTTAACAATACTAAAATAACATTCAACAATTCAGCCGCAGGCAAATAAGGCAATTCAATGTAATGTTGTTTTAACCCTACGGTTGGGTTAATTGTTTGCTTAAGACAATCCAATCGCTGGGTTAAAACAACCCAGTTTTTTACCCAACATTTTTTAGAGTGTATTTTCAAATATTATTAAAATGAAACTGTTTTCTATTGTAATCTATTGTAAAATGTAATTTATTCCTGTGATCAGAGCTGAATTTATCATCATTCCTCCAGTCTTCAGCATCACATGATCCTTCAGAAATCATTCTAATGTGATGATTTACTGCTCAAGAAACATTTATTATTATTATCAATGTTGAAAGTAGTTGTGTAAAACTTATTTTTAGGATTCTTTGATGAATAGAAAGTTCAAAATATTAGCATTTATCGGAAATAGAAAGCTTTTGCAACATTGTAGCTACTACCGTTCAAAAGTTTTAGGTCAGTAAGAATGTTTTATTTTTATTTTTTGGGGAAAGAACTTAAAGAAAGTAATACATTTATTCAACAAGCATGCATTCAATTGATCAAGTGACAGTATAGACATTTATAAAGTTACAAAAGATTATATTTAAAATAAATGCTGTTCTTTAGAACTTTCTATTCATCGAAGAATCCTGAAAAAAAAACTCTTTTCAACATTGATAATAATCAGAAATGTTTCTTGAGCATCAAATCATCATATAAGAATGATTTCTGAAGGATCATGTGACACTGAAGACATTTTACTATTTCACAATATTACTGTTTTTTTAATTTATTCATTGTTTTATTTTAATTCAATAAAATAAATGCAGCCTTGGTGAGTAGAAGAGACTTCTTCTAAAAACATAAAAAAAATCTTACAGATCAAAAACTTTTGAACGGCAGTGTATTTTTTATGAATAACAAATTGAGGAGTTTGCTGTTTTTCTTCACACAGAGAAAAAAGATGTCAAAATTGTACCTTTAGGGGTACGACAGCTTGTCACCTTAAAATGACATATTTGTATCTTTTTTACCACAAAAATATTCATATAAGGTATATTTGTACTCGGTACGGCATATGAGTAAAAAAGTTACAAAGATGTCCTTATAAGGGTACTGCCCCAGTGACAAGCTGTTGTACCCCTGAAGGTACAATTTTGACACCCAGAGTTTAGTGAAGTTATTTCACCATTCCCTTCTTTGTTTCATACAAGTTGTCGCTTGACGTTTTCTCATACTTGGCTCACATTAATACTATCTATGACATAAATCAAAATACAATCCTGAATCCACAAAAAGAACTCTGTGTTTTGGAACCTCTATTCTAAAACCCAAAGGAGGAGCTGCACTGGACACTTTATTTATCGCTCCTGTCTGGAAAGAATAATTCACAGTGAAGCTGGAAGCTGGTATATAAAGCCATTAAACAAAGCAACTTCGATCCAGTGTGAAGCAATTGTGTGCTTGGCGGAAACATGCTGCAAGACCACATTTAAATAGAGAGGCTGGAAATATAACACATACAGAGTGTGTTTAGATGCAAATAAATGTGGCGCACACTGAACACACACTCATCAACAACAACCAAAACAGCCACACATCAAACAGAACGTGAATGCTCAGTTGTCTTCACACCTTGCAGTGACTCCAGTGAGGCTTTATATTGTCCATCTTGTGCCAAGGTTCTGTGCCACAGCACACTGTTTAACAGGCCTTTAAAGGTCAAGGGTTAGAGACAAATATGAACTTTGTATTCAGAGTTCTGTCAGCCATCTTGGTCAGTTTGCAATGCAAGATGATCTTGTGAGATTATATACTATTTTAGTATTTAGTAATATTTTGAATGAGCTTTTATTTGTATATTTTGTATATTTTCTAAAATTTCTATAGTTATAGTTTGGGATTTAGTCAACGATAACAGCACTTATTGCAACATTGGATTTTAATTAAATTTATAGGAAACATAAATCATAGTTCCCATGTTCTCAAGTGTCTCATCTAGATTTTCAAAAGGGATCTCAAACTTACACTCAAACTTCTTAAACTTATGAACTCAAACATTTCTCATCTTTCAAGAGCAAATGACCTGATTTTAAAGCTCTATTTGTGTCTATTTTTACTTCCCCCAACAGTTTTATGAGAAACATCTGAGACAAAGTTGAATGATGATTTGAAAAGTCTCCCAAACTCTAAAAGAGCAACCTTTGAGCCACAGGTTTTTTCCTAAGGATTATTCAAATCTAATGCAAACACGAGAGCAGTTTTTGTGGACCCAGGCGGTGTGTTCTGTCACTCATTAAGATCCTGTTCATTCCTGTCATGCCAAATGAATTAAATCCCAGCTGGCAGTGCCCACCGTAGTCGTAACTCACTTTGTATCTGTTATCGTCCATCTAAAAATACAGTGCTTGAGATGACCATCAGACTATCAGGGCCAAGAGCAAGTCAGTGGGTGTGTGGTGCTGAAACTTTGGGTGGTTGCTGCCAGAAACAATTTGGAACAATTTGATTTAAAGCTAACCACATTTAAAGCTCCCTGTAAATACTGTTGCTGTGTTTTCTTCATATGTGCATTAATATCGCTCTGAAGAACCAGAAATGGGTGTCAACACAAGCACAGACTCTGAAAGGAGAACGAGAAAATCTAGACCTAGTCTGCTTTGTAAACGGCATGACTATTATATGCATAGATAAAAAGCGAGATGAATGCAAGTGTACACTAGTAGCACTAGTGCACATCATACATGAGATATTATTCAGCATACACGAGTGACATGGGATGAGGGTTGAGTTTAGATCAGGTTTAGATTCAGAGCTGAAGGATTGTGTCGCCCTCCACTGGCTGAAACTATTCACTGCACAGAAATTATACAAGTATGGCTACTGGGTCAAAATATTCAGTTTTAAATTGGTGTCTAGCAAAAAAAATCTCTCTCTCTCTCTCTCTCTCTCTCTCTCTCTCTCTCTCTCTCTCTCTCTCTCTCTCTCTCTCTCTCTCTCTCTCTCTCTATATATATATATATATATATATATATATATATATATATATATATATAGTATATACACACACATATACTGATGAGCCAAAATATGAGGCGAATATCATATTTCCATAAAGATCATCTCCAAACAAGGCCACATATTAAGGTCTGGTTAGATTAGATGGTAAGAAGACAATCAGAGTCAGGGTCAGAGTATCTCTGAAACGAGAAGGCTTGTGTGTTGCTCCTGGTCAGCAGTGTTGAGAGTTTACCAGCAGTGTCCGAGGATGGATAAACCACAAACCAGCAACAGGGTGTTGGGCGACCAAGGCTCATCGATGCACGAGGGCAATGAATGCTATCCCGTCTGGTCCGAGCCAACAGAAGGTATGCTGTGGTACAAGTCACACAAAATGTAATTATGGTTATGGGAGGAATGTGTCACAAACACACAGTGCTTTTCTCTCTGTTGCGTATGGGGTTGCAGACCAATCAGAGTGCCTGTTGACCCCTGTTCACATTCGAAAGGTCGCCTGGTCCTATGAGTCCTGTTTTCTTTTACACCATGTAGATGGCCGCCGTGTATCTGTGAGCCGTTTACCTCGGGAAGTGCACATATTGTTCAGGAATGGTTTGAGGAACAGGATGAAGAGTTCAAGGTGATGCTCTGGCCTCCAAATTCCCCAGACCTCAATCGAATTGAGCATCTGTGGGATATGCTGGACCAACAACTCCGATCTACAGCAGCTCCACCTCGCATCCTACAGGATTTGAAGGATCTGCAGCTAATGTCTGGGTGCCACAGACCACAGGACTTCATATTGGGCATCACGTTTGGGCTCATCGGTATAAATATGTATCGGTATATAGAATCACATTATATATAGCCTACACTTTATAACTTGCAATTGCATATCTCACAATTATTTTACACCCCCACAATTCAGAGTTTATAAGCAATTCTGAGAGAACAAAAAGGTCAGAACTGCGAGATATAAAACATACAAATTTAAAAAGTAATTGTGACATTTATCTCACAATTCTAGCCTTTTCTCACAATTGTGAGATTATATCCTGCAGTTCTGACTTTCTCGTATTTGTGAGATATAAACTCAGAATTGCAAGACAAGCTAATATAACATAGTATACTGATGTAGTTTACAATATTCCTTAGTACCTTAAATTGGGCATGTGTGTGTTACTGTCTGGACCTTTCTGACTCTCTGTTACGCGCGTGTGAAGTCTGCTGCACAGAGGGGTTTCACGCCACAGCACAAAAACCATGTCTTCATGTGTAACTACAAAGCCTTAAGCACTGACGTAACGCACAGCCCCTTTCATAAAGATTTATTCCACAGGTCTGTCATAATCAGGCAAATATACATTAACATACAGAATATCGCCCTCTTTTGATGCTCCACACGTTAAATAACGCAATAATTCAAGACACACACGGTATTCTACTTAAAAGAACAATAACAATACATCATAACAACAACAACAACAACAATAATTAATATCATAATGATAGCCAAACATTGTGTATTTCCAAGTTGTATTTTCTAAAATTCATTATAGTGACTCTTTTAAGGTGCACCACACAATCGGCAGGTGACTTTTTAAAGAAACTTTGCACCATGACACACAGTGAAATAGACAGAGACTTTTTGCAAACGTTTTATATGTATATAAGTGTCTTTTTAAGGTTCTCCTCCACGTCATTCACTTCCTCAAAGTGCTTCCACAGAAATCGGCAGTTTCTGTCTTGCTGAGTTTCTAAAGTTAAAGCAGTCTTTTTGTTGGTTTGGCACATGTCAGGGGTGGAAGCAGTGGTAGCGTAAGGCTTCTCTTCTCTCACAGAAGGCTCTGCTCTCTCACAGGACCTCTGCAGAGAGAGAGAGAGAGAGAGAGAGAGAGAGAGAGAGAGAGAGAGAGAGAGAGAGAGAGAGAGAGAGAGAGAGAGAGAGAGAGAGAGAGAGAGAGAGAGAGAGAGAGAGAGAGAGAGAGAGAGAGAGAGAGAGAGAGAGAGAGAGAGAGAGAGGAAACAGAAACAAAAGTTTGATTTAGTTACACCTCAAATAGAGATGTTTTGCAGAATGTCCAGGCTGCTTTTTTCCAGTTTAATGAAAATGAAAAAGTGATTCAAATTATCAAGCTCCAAAAATGACAAAATAACAACATTTGTGCATGGCTTCAAAAGACAAAAATGCAAATGATTGTCAATTTTCATGTTTAAAGGTGCAGTGTGTGATTTTTAGCTGCATTTAGCGGTAAGTTTGTGAATTGCATCCCCCCTCACTTTCGGAGCACACAGAGAAGCTACGGTGGCTGACACAGGACAAAAAATGTAATCGTCGGAAAGAGAAGAGAGTTGCTAGCGCTCTGTAGAGCAGTTTGTCCATTTAGGGCTACTGTAGAAACATGGCGGCGCAAAATGGCGACTTCACTGTAAGGGGACCCACGGTGTATGGAGATAGAAATGGCTCATTCTAAGGCCATAAAAACATAACAGTACATTATGTAAGGTCTTTATACACCACTGAAAACATAGTTATGTATATTATATTGCATTTCTGTCAATAGATCCTCATAAATACTACACACTGCACCTTAAAAAGATCAGCTTGGATCAGATTCTGCTAACCATCTTTTATGTTCAGTGGAAGAAAGTCAGATTGATTTGTAGCTATCAACAGGAGTTCAATGATGACAGAATTGTTTTTAGGTGAACTATTCCATTCATAAATACATAAATAACCATTCAATAATATATTACAGATAAAACTAACAGCAGTACATTTCAATTTAACACTTTCATAAACATGCTTTTAAATTTTGCAACAGTCATGTTTTATATGGTATTAACAGGCATATTTCATAATATCTGCGGGTTTAAAGGCATAATATGTACGATTTTTGGATTAAAATATCCAAAAACCACTAGAACAATGTTATTTATTTTGCTGTATACATTATCCCAAATGTTTCCAAGAATGTTTAAATCCAGAGAAATAAGCAATTTTAACCAGGACACAGACCATGTCTATCAATTGCATCATACCTGCGTTACCCTTGATTTCCAGGTTTTATTTTGGAGAAACCATGGAAACACCAAAGATGCTTTACTATGTGTTTTATTAGACTGTTAGGCAACTGTTTGGATACGTTCATCGACAGAAAACTAATCAGTGCTATATAGCTCTACACAGATCTGAGCTCATGGTCTGAAGCACACGTGTCCGAAGCACACTTAGTGTCCGAATCCACTTTTGCTAGTTTAACAATGGAAAAAATGGTTCCGCGCAAGGTGCATGGTCCAAAAGGGTTGTCCCTATTCTATGAGTCATGGCCATGTTTTGGGCGTAAAGTACAATAAACCAATAAGAGTCTCATCTCCGTTCCTTTGAAAGCCAGTTGTGCTTGCATCATGGCGAATCTGCTATTTACATGGTGGAATTTGTGAGCGGAAAGACTGAATGCTTCTCCAGAGAGGAATCTTTTTATTTTTAATATTTAAAAATGTGTGTGTGCTGCTGCGTGTCCCTGTGTGTTAATAAGCCGAGTGTGTGCGTTGTGCACCCGCCTATAGGCACATAATCTTGTTTAAATCTTGTTTACTTGCTTTCCCGCGAGTATCATGTTTTACCATGCCTAATATTGATCTAGTGTCTCATAGTAGCCGCAGTATCTTATCTAATCTAAAACTATCCAATCTTACCTGCCACATGTTGAGGTTTCATAGGTCCCGCCTTCATCATGAACGGTTCCCCACCCTCAAAGGCCATGATTGGGTCAGCAGGTTGACCCTGCCCACTGTTTCCACTGCCACTGTGATTGGACAGCTTGATGATCTCCTCAAAGTCTGCTGCCTCTCCATTGGAGGACAGTCCATTCTGATGTTTGGGGGGCTGGACACCATTAATGACGGGTGCCGCGTCCCAGGACACAGAGCTGAGAAAGAAACATGGGTGGTAATTCTCATATTTTTGTTAGATATCTCTAATACTGTAATTAGTACATTTCAAATGATGCAAATAATTGTGCAACTTCTTCTTTACCTCATTTTCACATCTCCTTGTGACTGGTTAAAATTTGTCGCACCAATATGGAGAGTTTCTGAAGGATTTTTCTGGATTACTGCAAGACGAGAGAATAACAGCATTCAATTTTTCATTTATTCTAATTTAAAATATTTTTAAACAATAATATCACATGCACAATACTACAAATGAATTTTACCATTGTCAGAGACTCTACCATTCACTTGAGCTGGAGTCTTTACATCTTTCTGCAAAGGAACAAAAAAAGCAGGTTCATTTTCCTTTCGCTCTGTGTGTGAGATCAATTTAGACTCAATGAAACACAGACGTGTCCCACCTGTCCTCCTGCGTCACTCTTGCGAGTCCTTTTCATGATTTCTTCCAGACGCTAGAAAGGTGAACATGGATGTTAGTCGAATCCACAGGAAAGGAAATTTCTCGTAGAGAGCAATGAGATTGATTTTCTCTCAGTAAAAGCATTTGAAGAGTCTTTCGTTTCACCTTCTTTCTCTCCAGGCGCTCCTGTTCCTCCTTCTGAAAGTGTTTCTCTCTTTCTATCCTCTGTTTCTCCGCTTCTTCTCTGGCTTTGGACTCGGCCTCCTCTCGCTGACAAAGACACGAATATAACTTCATTACCCATAAATTCATTAGACTTCTCTAAATTACCCATAAGCCCTATGACACAACTCAAGGTTTGGCTGGTTAGTGCAGTTCCCATGCAGGTTGTCCCTGCTGGTAGAAAATAAGTACCAGAATGACTAAAACTAATATATCTATATATCTATAGAGATACAATATATACACCCATCAGGCATAACATTATGACCACTGACAGCATTTTAGTGGGTTGTGCTGAACAAACAAGTCTGATCCATGGAGGCCTCACCTCGCAACTTACAGGACTGAAAGGATCTGCTGCTAACATCTTGGTGCCAGATACCACAGCACACCTTTAGGGGTCTAGTGGAGTACATGCCTCGGCGGGTCAGGGCTGTTTGGTTGCAAAAGTTGGACTAACACAATATTAGGAAGGTGGTCATAATGTTATGCCTGATCTGTGTATATATATATAAACTAATAGAAATGACAAAAGCAAACAAAATGACTAAAATGTAAACTACAATTAAAATAAAAAACTGATTTAAAATTTATAATTTAAAATAATAAATAGTATTAATAATAGTATACAAAATAATATATGTAGTAATACTAAAATTACATGTCTGTCATGTTCTGTCAGCAATCTGTGGTTGATCAAGTAAAATATTGAATGTCAGGCTGAATTCTTTGTGCAAACAGAATGTGTTTTACTCTTCTGCCACAAGAGGGAAGTAGAGGCCAAATATTCTAATAAAAGAAATACAATAAAATAAATATAAACCTTTAAAATTACTTTAGTTCAGCTAGTTGCCAGTTTAAGTACTAGTAAAGTTTAGTTAAGTACTAAAATAACTAAAACTGGCCCCACTTTATATTAGGTGGCCTTAACTACTTTTGTACTTACATCAAAAATTAAGTACAATGTACTTACTGTGTTCATATTGTGTTGCAAAACACCTTTGCTGATATTGAGGTGGGATACGGGTAGGGTTAGGGACAGGTGTGGTGGGATGGGTAAGTTTAAGGGTAGGGTTAGGTGTAAGGGAAGTGTCAACTGTGTAATTACAAATGTAACTACAGAAATTAATTACAGATGTAATTACATTAAGGTATTTTTAAAAATGTAAGTACAATGTAAAAACATGTATGTACACAATAAGTGCATTGTATCAAATTATTAATTAGAATGTTAGTACATAGTAGTTAAGGACACCTAATATAAAGTGGGTCCATACTATAAAAGCACTGCCCTAGTCACAGTATCCAGAAACTGGATTACATTCCATTTAAACACATAAATGCATTCAAGTATATTGCAAAAAATTATTTAGTTTAATCTCATTGCCTATAAATCCAGATGTGGCATCAAGTTTAATCTGCTAATGCATATCTGCATCATTGTCACAGTTTAGATCTTGAATAAAGCCTTTTTGATGCTGCTCAGACACCACAGCTGTCCTATGTCCATCCAGATAGCCACAACAGAGCCATTAGGCCTGTCCTGCATGATGAGATCAAACCAGGCTTCATGACGGCGAGTGTGAAGGGCAGCAGATGAGAGTCGCCCGGAGGCTTGCGTATCGTCTTCTCGTGTGTATGGATCTGAACGGCTGCTAGCGCACTGCAGGAGACTCAAGCTGAGGCCGGCGTATGACAGCGCTCACGTTAATGCCCTTTTGTCTGCCTGTGCCTCGGTCACCTTGATGCCTTGAAGCTCTTTTGTAATACAATGATTTTACTGAAGACTGCAGATGGATTTTGGAAAGAATGTATGAACTGATTTAAGCAAATTTGTGGATTTTGATTAAACACAAGACGTGTAAATATTTATATTTGGCCTATTGTGAGAACCATTATTTATTTATTTATTGTTATCTTTTTTTTGTGCAATCATGTACATATACTTATTTTATACAGAAATATACTTATTTTCAAATATATATACATATACTTCATATTGCATCAGCTATTGCCATCACATTGTCTGTCTGTCCTCTAAATTTCATCATTGTCATTTACCATTAAAAAGCCACTTTTTTTGTTCATTAAAATAATGATTTCTCCCATTCTCCCCTTGGATTTGACAGAATGTTCAGAAGGTTCATATAATTTACTTAAAATACTTAAATACTCTGTCCTGTTGACAAGTTTGTCATAAATGGTAGCCACTACCCATGATGCACTGCTCACCTGTCTCTGCAGACGCAGGTTTTCTTCCTGCTCGGCTCTTGTTCTCTCCTGCGCCTCCTTCTCCTCCTGCAGACGCTGCTGCTCTGCCATGAAGCGCGCCTCCTCTTCCCTGCGCCTCCTCTCCTCCTCCTCACGTCTGGCGTGCTCCTCGCGCAGCTCTCTGAATGAAGACGAGGTAGGGTTAGCGTCTAGAGAGTTATGACCAGATACTTTTATAGTCCTCACACCTCAGAAACAGGGTTATTATAGGTAACAAAAACCATAAAAATATTTCTGTGGCGAGGTAGACGAGCGAGAGACGTGGGAGGAGCGAGTGAGAACGGTGCGTGATTGAGAATAAGCATCACCTGCGAGGCACACCGGTCTCGAGCTCCCTCATGAGAGGATTCAAAGACTTTTTGTTACCTATAATAACCCTATTTCTGATGTTTAACAGAATGTTCTAAAATAAATAAAAATAACAATCAATTTAAAAAACTATATAGACATATTTTAAAAAGCTAATTAAAATGCCAAAAAAAACCACAACAAAATTACAAAAACTTTGAATAAAAATTAAATAAAAAATATTAATAAAAGCTATAATAATATTAAAATAACACTTTTAAGAAGGAACACCTATGGATTGTTTATGGGTCATCTGAATATTTATAAATGAATCAAATTTACAAATAACTGAAATTAATAAAATCTTTTACAAAATCATGTAAATCACATTCTGATAAATTATTAAATGTAAATGTGTATTTAATCAGCTCTAAAATATTTTAGAATTTGCTCTTTGTGAATGCAATCTCTATAAAATTATTTTAAAAACCCATATCACAACTGGAAAAGTCCTGGAAAATGTACTATTACTAGTATTATTACTACTATTATAGTTTATATTAATATTTTGAATTTACTATACATATATATATATATATATATATGTATATATATATATATATATATATATATATATATATATATATATATATATATATATATATATATATATATATATATATATATATATATATATGGTACATTTTTTAGCTATTTTATTTTATGTATCTTGTGTCATTTTTATTAGTTTTTTATATTACTATTTAGTTTTTTTGTGTCAGATTTATTTTATTTTATTTATTTCAGTTAGTTGCCAAGACAAAATTTCACATTTTCTTTTAGTTTAATTTTGTATTCTAATATTTTTATTTTTTTTTATTTCAGCTTTATCTAGTATTTGTATTTTATTTTGTTTCAGCTTTATGTCAATTAATTTTTTTAGCTAATGCTAATAATTCTGCTGCGGTCGCTGTAAATGTCAATCAAGCGGTCTAAGTGGGCGGTTCTTTGCAAAGTGGGCCGGACTTAATGTTTAATATGCAAGACTAACACCCTCCACTCGGACTATAATCCACTAACCTGCTCTTCTGCTCCTGTTCTCGCCTCTCTTGCTCCTCCTTCTCTCTCTGCTCACGTGCCTGACGTCTCTTTTCCGCCAAAACCCTGGCCGCCTCCTCTGGATCATTGGTCCCAGCTGTGGGCTTGGCTGTCGCAGGGCCGGGCTCAGGAGAGAGTGATCGAGAAGAAGTGACGGCCACATTGGCCGCCTCTGGTGTCTGAGGAGTTGCTGTGATTGGTGCAGAGGTAGTGATGGGCGTGGCCGGAGCAGATGAGACAGTGATGTCAGGAACACTAGGAGCTGCTAAACAGAAAAAAAACAGTCTATCAAGAAGAGTAAAATACTTACAAGCACTTGCGTTTCATTCAGACATATTAAAGCTATAAAAGTCACCCTGAGCTCTTTGAAAACCACTGAGCCGTCATGCAGATTTATATGAGAGCAAAAGCCTCTCTGCATGGGTCGTCATGATGATCACACTCACTCTTTGTGTCCTTGGTAGGGTCAGCCTGACGGGGCTCCTTGGTTTCCACGGCAACAGTGGCGACGGCGGGAGGCTGTATGCGGGCAGGAGTCTGAGCCCGTTTAGGCCGGGTCTTGGTGCCAGGAGGAGTCCGGCCTGAAGATGAGGGTGGTTTAGGGGACACTGCTGGATTGGGGGAGAGGGGGCGACTCCTGGGCGTCGCAGGTGATGAAGCTCTGTTTTTAGCTTTGAGATTTGGGCTAAAAAGAGAAGAAAATAATAAAGAACACATCACAACATAAACCAAAACAAATCTGGTTTCGTAAGCTCAATAAAATTATTCTAAATTAAAATATTATTCACAATAAAATTCTTACCTCGTACTTTGATTTACATTACATTCTTTTGATATTTTCAATTTTTAGCCATTTTCTATGTGCTTTTGTCATTTTTGTTGGCGTTTGATATTAGTATGTACTATTTAGATAAAAAATTAATAATTTGAATTATGAGAATTAAGAACCTCCCAATATAGATCAAAATATATTATTTCCAGTAAGTAATGTTATTGCTTCAAATATGATAATATAACACACACACACACACACACACACACACACACACACACACACACACACACACACACACACACACACACACACACACACACACACACACACACACACACACACACACACACACACACACACACACACACACACAAATACAAATTACGCTGAGACCTTGGTGCCTGGTTTGGACTCGGTGTAAATGTCAGGCAGGACATGGACAGCCATAATAAGAGTACAACTTTAATCCTTTAATGGCTAATTTATCACTTTTCCACAAAGCAACTGAACACAAAGGCCTGTATAAAAACGAACAGCCTGCCAGATGCCCTGCTGAGCCTCTCTTTGGCTCGTGAGCGCACAGTATTTAACCTGCAGCAGCTCAGAGAGCATGTGCTGTGCGTGTGTGTGTGTGTGTGTGTCCTAGTAATCCCGACAAAATGTCCCCACAAAGATGGCAATATCCGAAATCCTTGTCCTTGTGGGGACATTTTTTGTCCCCCATGAGGAAAACAGGTCAAAAATCACACAGGATAAGTTTTTTTGAAAAAGTAAAAATGCCGAATGTCTCCTGTGATGGGTAGGTTTAGGGGCAGGGGCAGTGTAGGGGGATAGAATGTATAGTTTGTATGGTATAAAATCCATTACGCCTAAGGAATGTCCCCATAAAACAGGAAAATGTGTGTGTGTGTGTGTGTGTGTGTGTGTGTATATGTGTGTGTGAGAGAGAAAGAGAGAGTCACCTGGCTTCTGTTTTTGTTCTGGTTATGGATTGGGATTGTCTCTTCTTCTCCACCTTTTCTTTCGATAGAGCGCTTTTCTCTTTTTCGTTCTCTCGTTCCTTGTCTTTCTTTTCTTTCTTCTTCTTCTCAAACTATAGGAAAACAGTGATGGGTCATTTTAAAGAATTTTAAACAGGAATTTTTATTTCTTGAGAAATTTTAGCAGTTATAAAAATGATTTTAAAATATAAATCAATACTTTTCTAAATCTAAAAGATTCTATTTCAAATAAATGCTGTTCAGTGAACTTTCTATTCATCAAATAATCCTGAAAATAATGTATCACGGTTTCTACAATAAAATGAAGCAGCTCAACTATTTTCAACATTGATAATAATCAGAAATGTTCATTGAGCATCAAATCATCATATTAGAATGATTTCTGAAGGATCATGTGACACTGAAGACTGGAGGAATGACGCTGAAAATACAGCTCTGATCACAGGAATAAATTACATTTTACAATAGATTAAAATAGAAAAATAGTTATGTTACATTTAAAAAATATTTGACAATATTACTGTTTTTACTGTAGTTTTGATCAAATAAATGCAGGTTTGGTGAGCAGAAGAGACTTAAGAGACTAATAAAACATCTTATAGAGATACAGATGCCATCTGTTGTGTTACTGTGCTTTTACCGGTGTGGAGTTGCGTCTGAGCTGGCGCTGTGTGATGTCAGGAGTGCTGGCCGAGACCCTCCAGCGTTCAGCGCTGTGATGGTGAGGATGATGATGGGAGCAGGGTGTCAGAGGAGACACGGACGCAGAGCGGGAACACTGATCTGAGATCAGAAAGAGAGATGTTAGAGACTGTCAAAACATTACATACTGAATTGAGATAATACACTAATATTACTAAGTTTTTTGATAGAAATTTCTTCTGCTCACTAAGGCTGCATTTATTTGATCAAAAATACAATAAAACAGTAATATTGTGAAATATTATTACAATTTAAAATAACAATTTGAATATATTATAAAATGCTGAACTTTCAGCATCATCCCTCCACTCATTAGTCACATGGTCCTTCAGAAATCATTCTAATATGATGATTTGCTGCTCAAGAAAGTGTTATTATTATTATCAATATTGAAAACAGTTATGCTGCTTCATGTTTTATGGAAACTGTGACCATTTTTTTCAGGATTCTTAGATGAATAGAAAGGAGAGTATTTTCTTGAAATTGAAATATATTGTAAACATTATAAAAATCTTTACTCTCACTTTTGACCAATTTAATGCATCCTTGCAGAACAAAATTTCTTGAAAAAATCTTACTGAACCTTTAAACAGCAGTGCACATTCAGATAATTATCCGTTTAGAGCTGTGTCTTGGCGTACTACAATATTTTCAATGTGCAGTTTGAATATATTGAACATTATGAACATTTCTATAAACATAACTTTCCCAGACGCTGAAATATGCAGTATATAAACAAAGCACAGGGTATTATATCCCACAATGCAATGCACTTAACATGACTTTGCATTTCCAATCTAAAAAAGACAAGATATTCTCACACAAAATTGGATAAAAATTGGATAAAAAAAACCACATTTATTTCCGAAAGGATAACTGGACATCACTTGTTGAATTAAGCATGCAGGTAAAGAGGAACTTCTGTTCAAAATGTATACTCAAAGTAAAAGTGCATATTGTTTTATGAAAAATCAGCTGATGAAACAGTAGTTGAGGTCATTTGAGACCTTAAAGATAAAAAAACAAAACGGTCAATTTCATCAGATGCAAGCATTTACATTTTCATGTACTAAGCTCAATCATAATAAGTGCAATTTACAAATGAAAACTGCTAAACATTGAACTGAGGTTACTAATATTTACAATGGAAGCAGAGAGTTGCTTGTTTGATTTCAGCAATACATGGTTTAATTGCTTGTTTGCACTCATCGAGATTTATGAAACGGGGTTTATGATGTGTGTTTAACTCATTACATGGGTGTGCATGTAGTATGTGGTGAGTATAACCATGCTCCTGACGTGATAAGTGTATGTGGTGTTTAACTCACGGGGGTCGCTGCTGTTCTGGAGGGTGGCGACGCTCCGGCTCCGAGCCAGAAAGGAAAGGGTGGGCGTCATCAACCTCTCCACGATGCGGCTCTCCCACGGGCTCAGACGCAAGCTGCGGGCTGACACAAGATGGAGCTGTTAGCATCGGCACATGTGGACAAGTACCTCCGGTCACTCGACAAAGGGCCCAATCGGCTGGCTGTAACATCCGGTAACAAGGAGCCTGACCAATCGGAGAGGCTGTTACTGGAAGTGAAATTCTCAAGCCCTTCGTTGAGTGAACACTGACAGTGATGTCTTAATCTGGACATGTTTGTGGACTCCTGCAAGACACATAATCTACACTACTGTGAATATTGTGATTGCTGTGCTTCTTTACACACACATTCACACACTTCATTTGCTCACTGGCTCATTGTAACTTCAAAGGAATGGAAGTTTCAACCTAATTAGTGAATTTAACCAGCAATATTACTCATGCTGGTTAAATCAAGGACACAGTAAATAACGTTTAAGTATGTTAGACTTTGATGATTTATTGCTGCAAGTTTTCTCTTTCATAACTCTTTCATACTATCTAGTAAGAACTCAAAATTGATAAACAAGTCAATCATTGACATGATAATTTATATTTACTACCATTGAAAAGTTGATGTTCATTAAGATTTTTTTAAAAGAAATTATTTTATTCAGCAAGGATGCAAACATTTGATCAAAAGTGATAAAAAAGGATTTATAAAAATTTAATTCAAATACTTTATATGCTTCAAAGAATCCTCGAAAATGTATAATGTAAAAATATGAATAATTTTCAACATTGATAATAATCAGAAATGTTTCTTGAGCAAATCATGATATTATAATGATTTCTGAAGGATCATGTGACACTGAAGACTGGAGTAATGATGCTGAAAATTTATTTTAATGTATATTTCACAATATTACTGTATTTTTGATCAAATAAATGCAGCCTTGTGAGCAGAAGATACTTTTTTCAAAAGTCAGAACATAGCTCAGATCATTTGGTCTTATAAACATATGATTAGACAAGTTTGAGTTCATATTGATAATTTTTGATATGAAACTTTCTCAGCAAGTCTTAAGTTTAAGACATCTTTTCTCAAGCTCTAGAGTCTATTTCTCAGGAGAAACACTGAGTCACATTTCGCTCTCCCTTTAATCTCATTGTTTTCTAGGAGAAACATTTCCAATATTTAATTTATGAATTTTCTTCATGGTGTAAATGCATGAACAGCACTCTAATAGCAGAACAATTCGAGTTTTCACAGGTTCAAAGTTGGGGTGAAACTGGTTTTGCACTGTGAATTATGGGATGCAGCTGTGTTAATATTCTGAGAGCACATAAAATGAGGGTTGGGCTGTCACAGAGATGACTGAATGACAGTTCTCATCAGACATGAGAAAAACAAATGATGTGACGAAGAAATTAATCTGTGGTCTCAATAACACTCATTTTCTCCCATGCTCCTTTGCTACAAACATACACACTTGGGCACAAACAGGCAGAAACACACTCCGAATGTCGTGTTCGCAAACACGTAACACTAAAACAATACTGTGTATCAAAACAGACCCTTGTTCTCGATGTAGCAACGAGGTTCTGTTCCGATCTGACACTTTAGCAACGCGAGAAAATTTACAACACTTTGTGACGGACACTGTACAACACTGTTGCTAGGCAACAGCTGCCTTTTTTTCTCCCCCACTGCGGCAAACCGTGCTGTTGCCTGAACTACTGAAGGTTTGATCACGATCTAGGATATAAACTCCTGCTTCTAAACAAAATTCATTCTATATGTTATAAAAACAATATTTAGAGATATAGCTTGTTGCAAAAAAACAAAACTCAAAGGCCAGAAAGTCTCTCAAGACTGCAGCTAAAATGTTTAACCTAAATATTATACCTCAGCAAAAAGTGCACTTCGAGTGGTCATCTCTAATGACAGGGAAAAAAGAGCAGACCATGAGCCACACAGTTGCCATGCGGTGCACAATGCTGTTATTATGTTGATTTATACACATCTGCATAGCCACAGTTTTGCTGACTTATCATTGGTACGTTCTGCTGCATGTGGATGTCAGCATTCTAGAAAACCCATTATTTCCTTGGAGAGACTTGAAACTTAAAATGAGGCTATGTTCAGAATAACTACATACTACTACTATCTCTGCATTTATACTGCTCATAGTATGCTATTAACCATTTGCATAGAATATCAAGATGGCATACTACTTCTGCTGTGTATATATAATGCAGTGGGCTTGAACTGACCTTCCTGACCTTTGCAGAATGATGAGAGGTCTTGTCTTTAATTTGTAATTTGTAAATATGTGGAAAATAACTTCCATACACTGATCAAATGTATCATATACTGTTTGTAAGTGTTTAGCATTGCATAATGCAGTACTGTTTCACGTAAAAAAAATAAAATAAAAAAATAAAAAACACTGTGCACAGTATACAGTAGGGATGGGAAATGAGAATCAGATATTAATCAGAACATTATATATATATATTATTATTTTTTATATATACTAGAATAATAATTGAATGATGCATAACATTAGATTGCACTAATAGTACATGATAAGTGCTTATTCTATACTAAACATATTTCTTTATTATATACACCATTCAAAAGTTTGGGATTTAAAAAAAAAGAAAGAAATTAATAGTTTTATTCAGCAAGGATGCATTAAATTTATCAAAAGTGTCAGTAAAGACATTTATAATGACTTTTTCTTTTTTTTCACAAAAATATTAAGCCGCACAGTATTAATGGCTGCTTAAAATTCAGCTTTGCCATTAGGATTAAATTATTTTAAAATAAAATAGAAAACACATATTAATAGCATTGTTTTACAAAATTGTTTTTACTGTATTTTTGGAGGGCATATGACATATGGACAAAGCTATATATATATATATATATATTGTGGCCACTAATTAAGAATTCCTTCCAAAAATGATTAATTTGTTCCCTTGCTTTTGTAAATCGTGGCCATGTTGAACTAATTCCTTCCCTTGCTTTGATTGAACTAAAACAAGGGAACGAAATTTTACAGTGTGGACACGGTTTAGCAAAATAATTAATGATTATATTGTACACACAATTTTCTTTAAACGAGGGAACGAATTAATAAAACGTGCTGATGTATTAGTGAGTTGTGGAAAAGATTTTTTTAATTGAGGCCACAATATAATTTTTTTCCCTGCATATCATGTTTGTGGCTCCATACTAGGAATGCAGGATAGATCAGCCACCATATCGGTATCGGACAATATATGTTCATTTTTAATGTTATCGCAATCTTGTCATATAAACTACTACACACTTAAAAAATCATTCAAATATCTTACAGACCCCAAACTTTTGAACAGTAATGCAGTTAGGACCAATTATTGCACAAAACAATAAAACAAATAGGCAAAAAAACCATTAAGTAACCAGAATGAGCAAGATTTGGAATGAGCAATACATTCCATTCCGTTCCCACCCTTAGTATACAGTGTATAATGAGCAGTATACAGTATGCAGTATGCAAGTAGTAGCCAGATAAGTTTCACATCTACTTAACTATTGCACAACATCACTTATTTATATGAGTTGATCAATCCATTGAAATGATTAAAATCAGATTAGTCAAATAAAGTGGCACATATTATATTACGTATCCTAACTTAGTTACCAGATCATTGTTTTATGATCACTGATAAATAAGCAGCCTTTCAAATCACACACTGAGGTTAAAAACAAAACCACCACCAGCACCACGACCCACACCAAAGACCGAAAGTGATGACTGGAACACACAAATAAGAAGAAATGAAATAAAAATAGATATTTCCACCACTTACTGGACCACAGATAAATAACCATCACAGACTATGATGCAACAATGTGAGCACTGACTAAAAAGAGATTACCCAAGATGCAACACAAGAACGAGGGGTTGTGGGGTGGGGAAGTGAATAAGAAAGGTGTGAGAATGACCATCGATCACCAGGCACAGGCACAGGCAAGCAGGCCACCAGAAATGAGCAAATCAAAAGTAGTTCATGAGAAAACACAACTGAAGAACCAAAAAGCCAGACGGAGGGTTTGGAGGGAGGGATTTTTGGAGGTGAAACGCGGGAGCCGCTCCGTTCTTACTTCTGCAGGGCGAGTTCCAGAGCGTGGCCGAGGACTTGGACAGCCTGTTGTTAATCACAGGCTCCGTCTGCCGCGGCAGGTTGACCGTGGAGGCCGAGCATCTGCCTGCAGAGCGCAACACAGAGAGCAGAGCGTTCATACTGACCCCGTGAGTGACAGCGGGACGGGGCGCAAAACTGGAGCTCTTGGAGGGTCATGCAGAGTTTCAGAGGGAGAGTTGGGGGAGGCGGGTCACTCTTGCATCAACTTGTGATCATGTAAGATGATCGTACATTTAAGATGCACATTAAGTTCCATACAATAACCATTTTTATATGATCACTAACTTTTAAGCACATGAACGCTGACCAAACTTGTTAAATATTTAGATCAACTAAAAGTTTGGGTCAGTAAGATTTTTTTTTTTATTGTTTGTGTGAGAAGTCTGTTATGCTCACCAAGGCAGCATCAATACAGTAAAATTGTGAAATATTATTACAATTTAACCTAACTGTTTACTACTTTAATATATTTTCAAATGTAATTTATTTCTGTGATCAGAGCTGAATTTTGAGCATCACTACTCCAGTCTTCAGTGTCACATGATCCTTCAGAAATCATTCTGATATGCTGATTTGCTGCTCAAGAAACATTTCTGATTATTATCAATGTTGAAAACAATTGTGCTACTTCATGTTTTTGTGGAAACCTTGGAACAAATTGTTAGGATTTTTTGTTGAATAGAAAGTTCAATGAACAGCATTTATTCGAAATATAATCTTTTGTAACATTATAAATCTATTTACAGTCACTTTTGATTAGGGATGCACGATATATATCGGCCACTGTATCGGTATCGGCTGATATATGTTGATATTTATGTTATCGTTATTGGTCTGATAAGAAAAGTTGTCCGATATACAGTATTAAAGCCGATAACTAATGGATTATTTCAGCTGAGACATTTTGAATTGCTTGAAATATGATTGGAATCATTTCAAAAAGGAAAAAATGGTTCAGTGCAAGATGTGCAGCGCACAAGATTTTAGATTTATCGACCTATATATCAGTTATCGACTATCAAATATAAATAATTATCGGTATCAGCCAAAGTCTTCATATCGGTGCATCCCTACTTTTGATCAATTTAATGCATCCTTGCTAAATAAAAGTATTAATTTATTTAAAAATCTTACTGACCCCAAACTCTTTGACAGTAGTGTATACTAGACTTTCTAGGTAAATCAGCACTATCCTACTGATAAGACCAGGATTATCACCCATCATTTTCCAGCATAACCATAAAAACATGTTGGTCATCCATTATTACCAACTCCAACCAGCATCCTTGAAATGTATAGGTCTGATCTGGTCTTTTCAACAGGGTAGAACTGTATAAAGTGATCCAACATGGCATCACTTCCTGTAACACACTGGTCACTGAAGACACATCAACATTTAATTACAGGAAAAAGAATAGACTTCTTATCATTTGTGTAATAATCACACAATGTCATACATACAGTAGACACATCAACGCCCATCACTGTGATGTTAAAATCCCACACTAACATCTCTTTTAACCTCTTTGGTCTAATAATATGGAGAAAAATCACACCTTAGCAAGAGAAAGATATGATAACGCAGTCATTTGCCTACATACATCCATCCCAGCTACCTCAACACCAGAAAAATGGTTTTAAAGAATAAAAAAAAATCATAGTAAAACATAAAAATAAACCAAAGAAATGGTTGATGCCCATGATAAGCAAGTTTGTGTTGGCGAAACCATCATAAGATGCTTTTCCTCCCTCACTTTTTGATGTCTAGAACTTAAAATGGGTAAACAAAATCATAACCAGACGGTGACACCTATTAACCATATACAGCAGTAATATCTCAGCTCACTGAAGACAAACTGACTGCTTTAACTCATTCATATGGACACAGAACAAACACTGCTGTCAAAAACAATATTGTGTCAACATAAGAAGTTTCCAAGTTCATATCAGGTTCTCATTTCCTTCCTGAGTATTGTTTTAGATGGATATAATGAGTCTAGTTTGTATTCTAAAGTTGTATGAGCCTGTAAAGTTTGACTATCAACACTTACTCTCTCTGCGGGAGGTCTGGTTCAAGCCGCCGGCCCATGACCACCTCTGCTGACGGATCTCTGCCCACGTTTTTTTGGTTGACCTCTTTATGGCGGATTCATACCTCTCCTGCGGAGAAAAAGACAGTCACAAGGATGAGCTTCATTTTGGTTACTTTTTTATCTTAATAATAATCTGAATCCCTTACATAACTGGTAGTTCATCAAATTGTAACTATCGACATATTACTATTTGTTTCTCTCAAATCAAATTTATTCTTGTGATCAAAGCTGAATTTTCAGCATCATTACCTGAGTCTTCAGTGTCACA
The DNA here is from genome assembly GCA_023029165.1 of Gobiocypris rarus. NCBI lineage: Eukaryota > Metazoa > Chordata > Actinopteri > Cypriniformes > Gobionidae > Gobiocypris > Gobiocypris rarus. The sequence goes on along the minus strand of CM040919.1, from coordinate 34,020,114 downwards.
TGATCCTTCAGAAATCATTCTAATATGATGATTTCTTAATATCAATGTTGAAAACAGTTGTGCTGCTTCATATATTTTTTCAGCATAGTTTGATGAATAGAAAGTTTAAAAGAACAGCATTTTATACAAATCTTTACTTTTCATCAATTGAATGCATCCTTGATTAATTTCTTTAAAAATATCTTATTGACCCCAAGCTTTTAAGCCCAAACTTTTTGAACCTAAAAAGCTTATCTTGCATTGCATCTTTACAATACTGTATATGCCACCTGACCAATGACATCTCCACACCTTATTCTTCTCCAGTTTCTGTCTCTGTTTCTCCTCCAGCAGAGCTCTTCGCTTCTCCGTCTTCAGTCGTTGTTCCTCCAACTTCCTCCTGCGCTCTTCTAACTGGCTCTCACGCAAACGTCGTGCCTTCTCCTCCTTCTCCAGCCACTGAGCTTTCTTCGCCGCTGAGAAAGAAAAGAAAGGGAGTTTTTGGGTGATGCTGCCCTTCTTATGTCAATTTCTGTCAGGGTTAACAATTACATGTCATTTAAGAATCATTTTGCCTCATATGTTATTACTGAAACTCCTCATGAGAAATAAAAATAGACACAAAGGAGATGATCATTCTTTTGACTGCAGACTTTTCCACATAACAAAAGACATTGAGATCATTTCTGAAAACCTAAAGGAGACACATGTGAGATTATATTGAGGATTATACTGAGATTACACTAACGTTCTCAGAACTTCTGGCAGAATGTTCTGGCAAGGTTCTCTCAAAATTACGAACAAATATTATCCAGTAACACTAATAGAGCGTTTGTTCAACATTATCTAGTCTTTAGTAATGATCTCAAAACATTAGCAAAGAAAACGTTATATATACATTTCTCATGGAACTTTTTTCCTGAAACATTTTAGTTGGATGTTCATTTAAAGGGTTAGTTTACCTAAAAATGAAAATTTTCCCATGATTTGCTCATCCTCAAGTCATCCTAGGTGTATATGACATTCTTCTTTCAGACAAATTCAATACAATGCAAGTCGACTTGCTACCGTTGACCGCCGGAAGCTAGTTATTTTAGTCTATAAAGTTTTATATATGGATATTTTTCTTACAAAAATGTGCCAGTTCGCTTCAGAAGGCCTTTATTAACCCCCTGAAGCAGCGTGGAGCCGTGTGGAGCAGTTCAATGATGGATAGATGCACTTTTATGGATGTCAAAAATGACCCAACAGCCACTGCCATTATAAAGCTTGGAAGAGCAAGGACATTGTTTAATATAACTCAGATTTTATTTGTCTGAAAGACGAATGTCATATACACCTAGGATGACTAGAGGGTGAGTAAACCATGGGCTAATTTTCATTTTTGGGTGAACTAACACTTTAACATTTTTTAAATGTTGCTTCTCTTTTTAGAATGTTCAGAGAACATTCAAATGTAACATTCCCATGTTTGTGAAATAATAAAATGTTCCCTTAGTGTTTGTATAACCAAGAAAAAACATTTTTAATTTAACGAGAACATAAGCGAAACATTCTTAGAACATACTTTTGTTCGCTTCAGCAAAGTCTCAATTCATAAAAAATCTCATTAGTGTCTGAAGAAATAAATGAGATATTATAAATATCTCATATGTGTATTTCTTATCTAAAGTTGTTTTGAAAACAGAACTGATAGTGTCACACTAATTTAACATTTATAATCACTAACAATTGTGCAATCACACCCATAGCTGTTGATTTACTCTCCACTGAGAACTTTTTATATCTATAAATCAGTGCTTAAGGAAAAACTAAACTGCTAATAAAACAGCCTTTTTCTCTGTATGTTCAGCAGTTTGACTTCAAAAACAATTAAAAACCAATCAAAGCTCTTTATTTAAAACCTCAAGCACGCTGAGCGGCAGCTGGGTGCATTCTGCTCACAGGCCCGATTTAAGGAACACACGAGACATCACACTGTGGAATTTCCTGTTTTTCAGTCCCTCAACCATAACTAAGTCTACACACACACACACACACACACACACACACATGTTGTGTTTCCATGTTTTATGGGGACATTCCATAGGCGTAATGCATTTTATACTGTACAAACCGTATTTTCTATCCCCCTACACTGCCCCTGCCCCTAAACCTACCCATCACAGGAGACATGCTGCATTTTTACTTTTTCAAAAACATCACTTAGTGTGATTTATAAGATGTTTTCCTCATGGGGACCAAAAAATGTCCCCACAAGGACAAAAATTTGGATATTGCCATCTTTGTGGGGACATTTTGTCCCCATACCGTAGGGATTACCAGTCCACACATACACACACACACACACACACACACACACACACACACACACACACACACACACACACACACACACACACACACACACACACACACACACACACAGCAGTCCAGATGGGATTTGAGTTGAGGAATACAAACCCAGGGGAACTGCTTCCATTCACAACATTGCTTTAGATCCATCTGGGGTGACCCACTGTATTTACTTTACCCTGTTTCATTTTAAAAGCACATCCGCTTCATACCACAGGAAATACAGTGACTCTGTAATGGGATGAGCTGTGACTCATACAAAAGCTATTATGTGAATGAAATGCACTGGAGAACACAATTTGATTGAAAACAAACATGGCAAATATCTGAACATAGAGAAAATGTGTCTGTATTTTGTTGATTAACATATTTTTAGACAAGTAAAGAAAAGGGAGAAGTACCATGGTAAGGTGACAGTAAGCTGTTTGAACAGGTTACTATGGTAATACCATGGTATGCTTTGAAATAATAGCATCAAGTCACATAGGCAATATATATTTGTACATTTTATAATATTTTCATAGATAGATAGATAAACAGACAAATGGAAAGATAGATGTCTAGATAGATGTCTAGATAGATGTCTAGATAGATAGATAGATAGATAGATAGATAGATAGATAGATAGATAGATAGATAGACAGACAGACAGACAGACAGACAGACAGACAGACAGACAGACAGACAGACAGACAGATAGATAGATAGATAGATAGATAGACAGACAAATGGATAGATAGATAAATAGACAGATAGATAGATAGATAGATAGATAGATAGATAGATAGATAGATAGATAGATAGATAGATGGATAGATGGATAGATGGATAGATAGATAGATAGATAGATAGATAGATAGATAGATAGATAGATAGATAGATAGATAGATAGATAGATAGATAGATAGATAGATAGATAGATAGATAAATAGATAGAAAAAACTTAACTTTAACTCTTATGCAGACAATTTAAAACTGTGTGGCAGATATTTACGCTCTGAATAAGTAATTCTGACTTACTCTAAATCCAATTACATAAAGCCGTTCAGTTCTCCATAAATATATAACAATTCTGTTTTATATCCTTCAACATAAGAAGATCTCAGCCTTCATGTTGAACCACGGGTCTCAGCTGCAGTGAACCGCTAGCGAGCTAAACACACTAATCCTATTAGTTTCATACAATATGCAATATGACAGTGCGACTGCACTGAAAAATAGATTTTTTATTCTCATTGCAATTCAATGTAGCAGCAATCCGGCATTACAACGCTTGCTTCGTTCTAACAGCCAAGCCAGGTTTATGTCTTTGTATACACAGCATTATTACTATATTTAGTCCCAAAACTACAATAAACCCTTTATATAAAGCCCACAGCTGTGGTGCACAACTGGACTTGTGGACCTGATAAACAGCTGGCTAGACATCGAGGTTTATCTGCGTCTCTCCAGCTGAAAGTGAGCTGATAGCCAAGCAGGCTAATCATGCTAATGGCAAACGTAATTACAGCTAATCTGAGAGGCAGGCATGGCTAAACGAACTGTAATGATGGCACATTTTTCACCCTGTGCCTGTAGGGATGTATCAGATAGTTAAAAGAGGAGAATATGAGACACATGCATTGATTTATGAAAGCTGCTGCACATGGGAATGATGAAATATGCATGTATTTCATAATCATTTGTAGAGAAGGCCTATGTTCTTACGCTATTGCAAAATATGATGAGTTTCTTGTAACAGAGTATAAACTCTGTTAAAATGCATAATCATAGGAAACAGTGAAAACACAAAAAATAGGAAAAAAAAATATGCAAAGTAAAAGTCCATTGTGCATTTAAGATTTATTTAAAATACTACTCCTTAAATCATAGTGATTTATGAAATTGCGGACAAAGAAAATTGGACACAACCAAATGAGAAAAACAAAGAGCACAGGACATGAAATAAATAGAGACGATCCACTTAATCAAATGATTGATCCTGTGACGTATCTTACCTTGCTCCTGGGTTCGCTGGTCTGCAGCAGTAAACACAAATCACAAGCACATCTGTCAACATCTGTCAGTCACATCAGACTGTACTTTACATGATGCTGCTGACTTCACTGAATTCATTAGAAACCAGTTGGCAGATAAAGTTGTTTTAACTGTTTCATGTGGGAATAGTGTATAATTGAGTTAACCATTATTTGGCTTCACTCTGTACTCTCAATGTAGAGCCTAATTATATATATATTTATGTACTCCGATTGCTCCTAGATAGATGTTTTGTGTAGCATAACCACATCCTTAGACCTTCAGGGCAGGACAAAAGTTGTGTTTATAAAGCCTCACCCAGATATTTGGCCCGTTCCTCTCGCCGCTTTTTGGCCTGCTTCTGTTTTTGCTCTGAGCTCATCCCATCTGTTGAGAAAGAAGCAGATAACGCTTTTAAAATGTACTTTCAATGGCTTTCAAATTACATTAAACTTGACAACGACATAAGAAATAATCGTTTAATAGTTGTAGAGATATCAATATTTCAGTAGTCAATACCCATGAAATATGGGGGAAAAAGTTTGTTTAAAATGTTAAATATTATAGGTATTATAAATATATAATATATTGGGCAGGGAGGACGGCTTGTTATAAAGTATGGTGCTTTTAATGTGATGAGAGCTGGTCGACATGATACCGAAGACATATGCTGAGTAATTTGTCTCACAGGCTCCCCCTCATTTCTCTTTCCTGGCAAATTAGAGGATTGTAACTGACATTTTCCATTTTCTTCCAGGCCTCAGGAGTGTATTGATTCAATCAAGATAAGTGTGACTCCAGTTCTTTAACTGCAGAGGTGGTTTAACCCAAAGCATTGAAGAGAAATGTGGTGAGTCAGGTATTATTCTGATCACACAGTCTCATGTAAAGGATGCTCAATTCAATTAAACCGCATGCAACAGCGTTTCATCTATGCATTCTTGTTGTTAAGCGTGTCCTCCTTGTAATGCAATATACATGCAGCTCGTTCCCAGTTAATGGAACTGTTGCTATGGCAACCCATCTGCCCCGCGCCCACCATCAAAAGGTCTGGACTAAGCCTTATACACTTGAGACTGTTCGAGAACTCTTAGCAAACCTTCCCCAAACACACACACCACAAGGTTCGCTCCCTGCTTTGATGCAAGGCCATGCCGGGTTTCCACGTCTCGCCCTCTTCACAAACAATGATTTGGCTTGCGGCCACGACCGTCTGATTAGGATGAATTTAGAAGCGTCTTTTTAAAGTCAGTCTGATGGATGTTCACATGCATGAGGTCTATTATGCCGAGAGTGAATAGATGGATTCCTCGAACACATTTTCTCTTTTATTCTTCTGTTTTCATCCCTCTACTATACGAATTTTGTAAATAAATGAGTCTCTGTAGCATCAGTCCTTTACTTTAACACTTGTTTAGTGCCTTGTCCAAAGGACTATTATTTGAAGATTACGCTGTCATCATTAAAATCAAATTTACATTTTGAAAGAAATGTTCTGATATTGTTGAACGTATTAGAAAAATATTGCGCAAAATAACAAACAACTGTGATGATGCCATCTACATATATTATTATATTATTAAGTACGCAATTATATATATATTATTATTTTATTCAATTGCTTGCCTTTAAAAGATAACAATACTTGTGAAATTTAAGAAAAATCACTTGGTTATTGAAAAAGTTGAATATGAATTTAAGTAATAAAAAGCAATGCATAAAAATTAAATAATAATAATATTAAAATATAATATATTTAAATGAATGTATTAATTATAACACTATAAATGTAACATTATATTATTAAATACATGTATAATAAAATAATATTAATAATATTACTGTAATATATACTATATTATATAATTTTTTATTATATTTATTTTTCATTTGATTGCTTGTACTTTGACAGAAAGCTGTCGAATTCCATCAAAAAGATCTTCATTTGTGTTTAGAAGGTGAATGAAAGTCTCACAGGTTTGGAACGACATAAGGATGAATAATTAATGACAATTTGATTCATTTTTAGGTGAACTAACCCTTTCACAATTAGTGTGCCATTTGGGACAGGGCCATTGCAATTCAGTTGCTAGGGTGGTTGCTAAGTGATTGTTAAGTGGCTGAGTTCCCTCCTTCAATGTGATGATGTAAATGACATAGACTGAATGGACATATCCAACACCTGAAAGCTAATGACAGTTTTTGAGACACAAGCAGTGTATTTGGCCTTCTTCTCAGTACCTTTTTTAACCGGTGGGTTGGGACTGGTTCCGGGTGTGCTGGGTCTTGCGTCAGATTTGATTGGTTCTGTTTTTGAGGGAGGGTCTGTTATGAAGGAGGAGTCTGTGACCGTTGTGTCGTCAGCTTTCAGGATCTCACTGTCCAGCTCATTCTCATTCTGAAGCGTGCCACTCGTCTCTGGAGGAGATGTGAGAACTGAGAGGAAGAGAAAAAGAGAAAGTTATTTACAATGAAGAGATAAAACAGAATTAGCTCTATAGTGGATGGAAAGAAAAATGGACACACTTTCAGCCTGGTATCATACAGTCTGAGTACAAGAACTTTAGCAAGAACTCTCTGAGAGGAATTAAAACTAGAATAATGCTTTAAAAATAAACCAAAGATTTACCAGGATAACAATAGTTTCCACCAAAATACTATACGGGTCATTAGGAACTAGCCATCACTATCATAATTGATTAAAGGTGCACTATGTAGGATTTTTGCAATAAAATATCCAAAAACCACCAGGCCAGTGTTATATATTTTGTTCAGTTGAGTTCTTACAATATCCCAAATGTTTCCAACTATTAGTAAATTGTGAGAAAATTGCTATTTTAAACAAGGAACTGGGACGTGTGCCTATCAATGTTACCCTTGGTTTCCGGTTTTATTTAGCAGAAACTCTTTATTCTTCAGTGTGCAACAAGTGTCACAGCAGCCGCCGAGCGAACACACAGCGTAACGTCATAAAATAATTTTAAACACACTTAAATGTATCTAATATGATAAACGGAGCTGCGTGGCGGAAATGGCGCCGGCGACTGTGTCCCGTCATAATAAAAGTCCCGCTGCTCGCGAGCCGTCGGTTTCGTAACAATCGCTCCTTGCTCAGCTCCCTCGACAACACTCGGCCCTGCTCTGCTTCTTACTACAGTAAAGATAATAACCACATAGTGCACCTTTAACCTTGCAACATCGACACTATTACTGAACTGAATGAAATTAATAATGACACTGTTGTCTTCAAGCTACTTTATAACTGAACTGAATTTGTTTCATACTTGATGAACAACATTGAGCTGAACGCTATTGTCTTCTGTAGAGCTGAATCTAAAGTTTCATAATCAAATTTTGCAATATTAACATTTATTTTCCTGTTTATTACTGTGAACAAAACAATAAGTATTGTATAAAGCACCACAGAATAAAGGCGAATTGTCAATCATCATTATCATCAAAAATAATACGCATTAATTAAATATTTTATTATTGGTATTATTACAATTTTTCTGAATATTGCTTTTTTTTGGTGGAAAGGGTTAATGAGGTGGAAAATCATTATATTTTTGCAAATGTACTAAGCTTTTTGTAAATTGTTTGGAATAAATACATAAACAAACAAACAAATAAATGAATACTTTTGCATGTTGCTAGGGTATTCTGGGTGTTTGATTGAATTTACAGACGGTTTCTAGGTGGTTTCTTACTTGCCAAGTCATAAAAAGCCATCCCTGATATTTTGGTCTCTTGTGTCCCTCCTTAAATCTCTATGGGACGTTGTTACCAATTACGTCATCTGCAAACTGTGCAAAACACTATATATGCAGATACTGAAACTATGGTTACCATCATCAGTTTCTGCATAGGATATATAATTATTCCCTGACAACTACAGCACCATTTTAAGGGCTTGTGTGTCTCAACACAGAATCTGCAGGAATGTTAATACAGTATTTTGTATGTGTCCAGCATGCAGTATCAGATTTTCACCTAGATTCACTCAGCAGAAATGATCTCTGCTTTCACGATAACAAAACACTTCAACCCCATTAGCAGGTCATTAGCATCCTGTTCACACTTTACTCACACGTAAAATACGTTAAAGACGGTATGTGATCTCCCTCCCGCAGGATTTTCACATGAGAAACACCGCAGAGATTCGTAGCCTCTTGTGTATCTCTTTTCTCTGAATATATAATCGTGTGGATGAGGCCTGGAGGAATCACACGCTACACTAATGTCAATATCAGCATTATAAACATGCACTAGTGAAGCCATTTCATAGAGTCTTTAACCACTATAGGCTACACCTTTCAACTTAGTGCTTTCATTAGTTTAATGCACGTCTTAAACCCTCCCCCATCAACAACAAAATGGATTTAGTGGCTTCTGAAAGATTAACTGAATGCCATACTGTTAAAATCCATGACTGCAACCCTTCAAATGAGTTTAGATAATCATAGCATGAATCTAATTAAATAATGGGATCAGTAGTGACCGCTCATTTAACAGCTGACTAAATATGTTTATTCTCTTCATATCAGATGCAGAAAAGAGCTTCAGACGCATTGAAGGTCTTCTGGAGCAGCGAGACCCTCTAGAGAGGCAATTTGAAGAGCAATTAAAAAGCTTGTGGTCTCGAGTCAATAGCTTCATCTCGGTTTCAAACAGACAGTATATCTAGCCAAAATTAATTTTCATTTATTTTAACAAAGACTATTTTAACAAGTCTTTACTTAATTTCTGGACCTTGAAAGTGTTAATTAAATAGTTGTCTATTTAGGGGCCTGAGAGCTCTCGGATTTCATCAAAAATATTTTAATTTGCATTAACCGGTTAACGGGTCTTACGGGTTTGGAACGACATGAGTAATTAATTACAGAATTTTGGGTGAACTATCCCTTTAAACCAGACGCTATGGAAATGATCCGGCTGCCTCTGAGTTCTTTAATTTGCACGTCATCAATAGATCATGCGCAGAACTTTCCACTCCCATCAGTGCTTTTTTTAAATTGCACTCTCACGTTAATTTCCCCTGTTTAGCAAATCTTGCACTATATGTCCAAAATAGTATTCAAAATTAGAATTAGTGCATTCCAAATCATAGTATGTTGAAATGAGCATTCCAAAGATACCCGGATGGTCTACCATTTCCATTTAGAATCCGAAGTACAGATCCGCACACTCTAACCGCTTATATTGCCCACAACCCATTACGAGTTGGGTGAGGGTTTAATTAGAACTACAAACACGAATAAAACATGTTAAAAAACTACAAACATGGCAGATGTGCAAGTCTGATGGTTAAGTAGGAGAGTAAAGAGGTTTATATAAAGGGGTTTGAGTGATTAATAATCAGTATCTAACCCGACAAAAATGTATCTATTTAATGTTATCCACATTATATTTATTCTGCAACAGCATTGTGAACTTTTGTAAAGATACATTTGTCATTAACTTTTAAACATATCATTATGCAAATTGCAAACACTGGCAGATGAACATGCTACTAGAGTTCCCTCTGAAACGGTAGGAAATTGAATTGAATGTGGAGGATTTTAACTGTGACAATGATTGACAGGGCGGTTTAAACGGTAAGAGGATACACGAAACTAAGAGACAGAGCCGACCATTAAAGACGCAATTATAACAAAGAAATATGTCCCAAAGCTATGTTTCTAGTATGTTTCTCATGAGGAAAAACTGCAAGTAGAACTATTTTTGTGACATATTTCCAAGTGAAAATGGATATTCAACAATAACAAATGTTTTGAAAACATTACCAGAACTGATCAGGAAAAAATGCATTAATAAAATAACTTGAGAGATATGCAAAATTAAGATATGCAAATTAAAATGTACTGCATGAAAAAATGTATTGTAATCTGAGCCCATAGCCTCGTGGGCAGCACTCAGACAAGCTTCGGGCGTCCCAAGTTCGAGTCCTGGCTGGTGGGGACCTTTCCTGATCCCATCCCTCTCTCTCCCCCTATCCCCAAAACACCAAAAAAATTAACTGCAAAAAGCATTTATTAAAAAAACTGACCGTTGACCTTGTGTCAGTCATATCATATCTATTGTGTCACACCAAGTCCAAAATCACTTTTTAAATAGTTGACTAGCATCTTGACCTCTGGCCTCAGGGGGTAAACATGAGGTTAGTGTGGATCTAAACATCCTGCTTAGATTAGAGGGCATGTCTGTGTTTCTCCAGTTGTTTCTGAGGTCGATGAGGTTTCAGTCTTTGATTGTGCAGCTGTCGTCTTCTTAGGGTTGACCTCATGACAGAAAGACAAAATGCTTGATTGCCTACAGAAGCAACTGCTGTTTAGAAGTGGAAAGAGACAACCGCTGAGCTTAGCTACTGTAAGTAACTCAAGAAAATAATGTGCACTATTAGCAATTCGACTCCTTACAAACATTTAGCCACACATCAAAGTCCAATGATAAGTGCCAGCTTCCCCTCTCTGCTCTTTTTAGAGGGAGTCAGGTTCCCATGTTCAGTCTGTAAAGGTTAGCAGCAGGGCAACGTCTCACCATCGAGACCAAGGGGACAAACTGTCTGCGTTGACAAAGAAACGCCATCTGTCCCGGGAAAGACACAGAAAGTGTGCCATTTTTCTTCGGCTTGGAAACAGATACGCTTACACTAATCAGATGCTAAATTACTCTAATTTGGAGATGGAATTAATTAGTATGTCACAGAAGCAATTAGACTGGTACATAAAGCATGTTAGATGTGAGATACCATAAGCAGACACTGATTTGTAATCAGAACACACAGCAAATTTAGGACGGAGATTTGATGTATCAGGAAATCTTTCAGGACGCCCACAAAAGTCAAAAGTTCAAATCTTCGTCATGAAAACAAGCGCATCCTTTTTAGTTATGATTTCCAATGATACGTTAAGACCTGCTGGACTTCCACAAAAGGAGCGCAATTACCTACAACATGTTTAAAATACACAAAAAAATAGGTAACATGGGGGACCTGAAGTCATTTTTAGTGGCAGAACGGTCTTCTTTTACACTGTTAGTTAGGGCTGCATGATTAATTGAAATAAATATCAAATATATTTTTTTAAAACTGAAACGCTTTAGGGCTCCCTGTGGTTTAACACCAAAATAAAAGCTCAATGGTTTCATGTTTGAAGTATTTTGCATCATCATTATATTATGTTTTTTAATTTATTTTACAGTTAAAATGACAATAGTAATATTTCTTATTTTGTTCAATATTTTTATTTAGTAATATAATACAATTAATGAATTAATCATATTAAAATATAATCACTACTTTTGGTGTCAACATCCGGGCCAAATTGTGCAGCCCTGTTCAAAAAACACATTTAAAATCTTTTTTTTTTTTATCAGAAAAACAAACAAAATTGATTCTACTTTTAGGGAAGTTTCATTTCCCCATTTGATTTGTCTTGGTGGCTCCGTGATCTTAAAAAAAAGGTTATCAGAATCAGAATATACAGTGGGAAATAATTTTGACTGGGATTTGATTGGATAGTATAAAGTTGGGGTATGATATTATGCAGAAAAAGACTTATGAATTATTGAAATTATTTGAATTATTGAAACCGTATTAATGCACAACCTGAGGTGGTAATGCCAGTTCAACAGAACTGGTATAATGATTCATTTGACTAATCATTATGGTTCATGTTGTCTTATTCACCCATCAACAGGAACAAATATGAAACCTCCCAAGATGCACAAGAGGGAAAATGTAGAAAAGAGGTTGATACCAAAGCTTTGTGAGCTTGAAAGTGAAAGAAAAGCATTGCATGTGATCCGGGGATGAGACAATGTTTGGGCAGAGGGACAAAGAGATAAAAACAGCAGTAAAACCCGAGACTAAAGCATACAAAGGGTTTTGGACATGTCTGGGCAGATCATCTGAGACGCAGCAAAGGAAAACCGCACTACAGTGATGAGAGGTCTGGCATTTGTGGCAGAAAAGAGAAAGATCTCCTTGACCTGACAGGCTGTGTTGCAGTACATTTGGTGTTTCAGAGAAAAGGCCACAAGGAGGAATCTTCACAGTCTGATTCACGCAAGCAGCCCTATAGTCACAGCAGGGGGCATCGCTGCTACAGCACATCTGACCGCAGCGAGCTAAACACGCAGACACCTGCGCTTGAGTATAAAAGTTCACGTGACAGGCAGACACTGATCTGTCAGGTCCACTGCAGCCAGATCGAGTTTCACCTCTAGCTCGCAGTAAAAATAGACCCCACAACCCCTCATTAGCCATAAAAGGAGCTGAAACTCTTTAAAAATATTACAAATATATATTAGACAAGAAATGCAAAACTCATCACCATGATAGAGTGTTGTGGGTGGTTGCCAGGGTGTTGCTATGCAGTTGCTAAGTTGTTGCTAAAGGGGTTTGGAATGTTGGAATGTTGCTATGGGTAGGTGGCAAGGTTATTATTGACTATAAAACTATTAAAACATTTTTGTTAATTTAAAGGTGCAGTGTGTAATATTTATGAGGCTCTATTTACAGAAATGTATTATAATATACATAACTATGTTTTCAGTGGTGTATAAAGACCTTACATAATGTTTATGTTTTTATTACCATAGACTGAGACATTTCTATCTACATAGAAATTAGTACAGTGAGGTCTTGCAGTGAAGTCATCATTTTGCGCCAGCATGTTTCTACAGTAGCCCTAAACGGACAAACTTCTCTACAGAGCGCTAGCAACTCTCTGCAGTCTCAGACGATGACATCTTTGCCCAGTGTTGACCACTGTAGCTTCTCTTTGTGCTTTGAAAGGAAAGGGTGAGCGGTGGGCAGTTGCAATTCACAACCTCACCACTAGATGTTGCTAAAATGTACACACTGCACCTTTAAATAAGCTAAAATAAAATGAAATGAAAATATAAGATGGAAAATATTAAACTGAACAAAAATTAAGTTGAAGCACTAAAAAAATACTATGTGGAAATAAATACGGACTCTGAGCTGAAATGTTTTTTTATTAAATAATTAAATCATAATAGTAATTAATAAAACTAATAAAAATGACAAAAGCACATAATAAAATTACACTAAAATGAAAACTAAAAAATTGAAAATGTATTCATCCACCGGGAAAACAGTCTGAAAAGTAAAAGCGGAAATTTCCTAAACAGACACCACAAAAAATGGCCCTATAAATACAACAGAAATATGGCATCTAAGCAAAAGTCACATGCAAAGGACACTGTTTTGGTCCCTATTGGAAAACTGTTCTCGAATTAAAGGAGTACTTCCCTGCTGGCAAAAAGGGATTTCAAAAAGATTTTGGCTGCCTGCCTATACAGTAGAAAAACAACATTTTATAAATCTGTGCAACGTGACGTTGTTGTCTTCCCTTTTGCCAAATAGGTAAACAAAACTTCAATCCATTTGGTCTCCATTTAATCTCACTCCAACCTAGAGGAATGAATCGACACATTAGCAAGATCCTACTAGTGTTTTTTTCTTTTCCTACATGTGGTGATCTCTGAAAACCCTGATGTGCTTCAAACACACATCTGTAAATGCACACAGTTCTGTGTTTTTTGCACTAGTATGACGGGCTTCACAGACACAATGGTGTGAAGTGGGTCAGCGACCCGTCCACAGCTGAGGGAAGAGCACAAGGCTCAGTGGATCTGGGTCAGTCGGACCTCAGGCATGTGTGGCATGCGTCTCTACAGTCTGTGTGGATGGCAACAGAGCACAACATGGCACAGGGCGCCGGTGTTCTGCACACACAGGCTCATGACCGTCAGAGAGCAGGGGCGGAGCGGAACAAGGACAGAGAGACTGAGAGAATATTTCTTCTACTGTTTACACTTGAAAATGCCACAAATGCTTTACTTCTAATAATTTAATTGTAAGTGTCCTGCAGCTGATAAACTAAATTTTAGTCTTTCCACATGGATCATTCTCAGGAAATAATGCCATTTTTGCCTATCTGTGTCACAGTGACTTAAAGGAGTAGTTCACTTTAAAATGCAATTCCCCTTCTGATTTACTCGCCCTCAAGCCATCCTCGGTGTATGTGACTTTTCTTCTTTTGATTAACACAATCTGAGTTATATTAATAAATATCCTGACGCTTCCCAGCTTTATAATGGCAGTGTTGGGGGCCAATGAGTTTGAAGCACCCCAACTTACTCCACACGGCTCCGGGGGTTAATAATGGCCTTCTGAAGCGAATCGATGGGGTTTTGTAAGAAAGGCACTGCGAGAGGCATTACGTTTTCTGCCTTAGTTGAATACGGAAGGCGGTCTGCCGGAAGCTAGATATTTTACTTCATAAAGTTTTAAATATGGATATTTTTCTTACACAAATACATCGATTCACTTCAGAAAGCCTTTATTAACCCCCCGGAGCCACATGGTGTACGTTTATGAAGGATGGATGTGCTTTTTTGAGCTTCAAACTCAATGGAGGCGTCAGAATATTTATTAATATAACTCTGATTGTGTTCATCAGAAAGAAGAAAGTCATATGCACCTAGTAATTTTCATTTTAAAGTGAACTAATTCTTCAATGCTGATCTAATTAAGTCGCAATATTTGACAAATTTACTGATTAGAAAATAATGCAAATAAATGAATAAATTAAAGTTCAACAGTTAAACTGTGAAGGAAAAAAAGAGTTATTGATCGTTTTTACAGATTTTTTTGGGCACAAAGGATATTGTCTGTGAATATTGACTGTGATAAATGTGATAATATTTGCTAGGTTATTATTAACCATTTCGCATGACCTTCAGTCACATATGTAAGCATGTTTGAAGACACAAATGTTATACACTAGTGTTTGAAGTTTGAAGAAGAAATTAATACTTTTACTCGGAATGGATGCATTGATATAGTTAAATTGACATTAAATACATTAATAATGCTACAAAATATTGTATTTCAAATAAATGCTGTTCATTTGAACTTTCTATTTATCAAAGAATCCTGAAAATATGTACTGTTTTTAACATTGATAATAATCAGAAATGTTATGTAGACGCATGCATTTTCTGTAAAGCTGCTTTGAAACGATATGTAAAGTGAAAAGCGCTATACAAATAAATGTCAATTGAATTGAAGTTTCTTATGCAGTAAATCCTCATATTAGAATGATTTCTGAAGGATCATGTGACACTGAAGACTGGAGCAATGATGCTGAAAATTCAGCTCAAATCAATTACATTTGAAAACAGCTATGTTTAAAGTGTAATAATATTTCACAATATTACTGTTTTTACTGTATTTACTGTATTTACTGTACTGATCAAATAAATTTAGCCTTGGTGAGCAGAAAAGACTTCTTTCAAAAACATCTCACGTAATTCTTACTTTTGAACGGTAGTGGTTATTAATATTTTTCATTTTGATATTTTTAATATTTTTGATACTACCAGAATTTGCTCTATTATCAATTCAAAGTATAAGCTTAATTAATATAACTGAATACTAAAAATTCACTGGTAAATGTTTAAGAATATCTTCCTAAATAATCTTCCTAAAACGTTCAGGAACAAATAGCACCATTTCCTGAGAACGACCCAGTTATACTTCTGATAATAAACAACAGAAACTGTGTATATTTGACGCTGAAATACTGAAAGGTCTCAGCATTTCAGTAGCCCTGATACAAAAACAGACCGTCTACTTTAAAGTACAGAAAAAACTCTGCAGTAAATCACTGCTACCTAAACCATAACACCTGTTCCTACATGTCTGTTCCTACAATACTGCACATCTGTACTGTTCTATGGTCTTTGCCAGGTGATGTGGCTAAACACAACATTTAACATAACTTTAAAAGCAATGCAAGTAAAAACATTCACAGAACTAGAAATACAAAACAGAACAATGAACCGCAGCAGAATGACATGTTTCTCTTGGGGCTCTTCTGAAGTATCCAGTGGAGTGGCAACAATCTGTCTCGCAGATCAACATGCCGGATAAACTGGGTTACCCACATCTGCATTGACACACACACACACACACACACACACACACACACACACACACACACACACACACACACACACACACACACACACACACACACACACACACACACACACACACACACACACACACACACAAACACAAACACACAAACACAAACACACACACACACACACACACGTTGTGTTTCCATGTTTTATGGGGACATTCCATAGGCGTAATGCATTTTATACTGTACAAACCGTATTTTCTATCCCCCTACACTGCCCCTGCCCCTAAACCTACCCATCACAGGAAACATGCTGCATTTTTACATTTTCAAAAACATCCCTTAGTGTGATTTATAAGATGTTTTCCTCATGGGGACCAAAAATGTCCCCACAAGGACAAGGATTTTGGATATTGCCATCTTTGTGGGGACATTTTGTCCCCATAACGTAGGATTACCAGTCCACACACACACACACACACACACACACACACACACACACACACACACACACACACACACACACACACACACACACACACACACACTACGCCAGTGGAGTGCTGGAATCACCATTAATATTTTAACATCCCTCCCCATCTCTCCCCCTCAATGAAGTCAGACACTTGCACAAATGGAAACTCAGAAACAGCCTATATCTTGATATATAACTGTGAGACTGTAAGGCAAGACTGACCTCACTACTAAAAGCTGTTCTTCAAACTAGACAGCTCATTGCACAAAAAAAAAAGTATTCTCAATCCAAAAACAAGAACCACACGGCCTAAACGGTTGCCTCGATTACAGACACAACAAACAAAACAACGGCAAGCGTTTTAAACCACGGCACCCGTAAGCGATATATTACATCATTTGCTAATTGGTCTCCTACTGAGACGCTTCATGCTCGTTTTGTGATTATCGAGATCAATCATCTGGAAATAATCAGCATCAATAAACACTTCAACTCATTCAGGGCACAATGCAAAATACATTGTATGTCAGAATATGCCAGTTTTCAACAGTTGTGTTTTTTTCGGTGTTTTAGCAGACGTCCAAAAGCCTTCATGACCACAGATGAGTAAAAATGAGATAAGCCTCTTTAAGGGATTTATATCTGTCTATATTAAAGCTGCCCATGAGTGGTTTAATGGAAAGAGCATCCAAATGTATATGTGCATGCTTAAACTGTGTGTGTGTATATGTGTGTGGACGTGAAGGATGTCGGCACAGTGACTTTGTTTACATGTGCAGTGACCCACATCTATCCGTCCGCATGTTTTGGCAGCTGCCTTCAGCAGCATAGCCACGAGATGTCAACGGGAAATCAAATTAATGTTTTTACTTCTTAATACATGTTTCTAACTTACTGCTTGTTTAAATATATGCATTTGGCAGACGCTTTTATCCAAAGAAACTTACTTTGCATTTATGATACAATAAATTCATGCATTCCATGGGAATCAAACCCATAAACTTAGCATTGCTAGTGCCATGGTCTACTGTTTGAGCTACAGGAGGGCTACACAATTTATCAGAGCATGTTATCGCACAGAATAAAGTTGTTTGCCTAAATTTGTATTAGGGGTGTAACCATATATCGTGTCACAATATATCGCAATACAACAATGCAAGAATATTGTGGATAGTGACAATATGTATTGTGAATATTTCACCCAAAAGGAAAAACATTTTACTATGTATTTTTTTACTATTACTATGTGCTGAAAAAATTCAAGGAGTTAAAGTGTCAGTACTACATTGAACTATTACTGTATATAATTATGAATATGTATATTGTATAACATGTTAATATTTGTGGGTCCTGATAATGCCAACTGTCTTATGTTACCAGTAAAAAGTGGCCTACATTATTTTAAATATATCTAGTCAGTGCAAGCATATTCGTCTAAAATAATTATGTATTTTCAGCTTCAGAATCATTCATATTTTTATTCTGGTGTCACCATTGTCCTGTGCATTGGGCTACCAGCACCAAGTCCAAGCATATTCATTTCCACCCCAATGCAACACCAAATTTAGCATTTGAATGGACAGTACATTTTTTGGGAACCTTTTACCATTTGTCTTGATGTATTGCAATAATATTGTATCATGAATTCAGCATTGTGATATGTATCAAATCGTGACATTAAAGGTTATCGTTACACCCCTAGAAAAAAATACACTATTAGGTAAACCTTCACTTAAATTCTAAGTGAAAAAATTCCCATTGGCAAGGGTTCAGAATCATGTTAAAGAGCTGTGCACATAACAGCATTTCTGTCCAGGCCCACACAAAACCAACGTCTGCAGAATTCCACCAAAAGTTAAAAAAATGTCCTCAGAATATTTGGTCTAATTCAATGATTTCTGCTAACAATAAGAATGCAGTGCTCTTGGCTCTGTCCAACACATGTCATGGCCCACACTGTGGTCGCTTAACCAGCTCATAATGATAAAGATAAAGAAACCCCAAAAACCAATGAACTTAAAGGATTGAAAACAATCCATTCTGAAAGGTGTCATGGGATCACAACCCACAGAGGAGTAATATTTGACAACAACAACAACAAAAGACCAGTAAGAAGTCTCTTCTGTTCACCAAGGTCTTCAGTATCACATGATCCTAATATGCAAATTTGCTGCTCAAGAAACATTTCTTAGTATTAATGTGAAAACTAGTTGTGCTGCTTTATATTTTTGTGGAAACCGTGATACATTATTTGACGTTTCTTTGATAAATAGAAAGCTCAAAATAACAGCTTTTATTTAAAAGAAATATTTCATAACATTATAAATGTCTTTACTGACATGATCAATTTAATGTATCCTGTCTGAATAAAAGTATTAATATTTTTCTCTAAACTATTGAACAGAATGTTGTATTTTTGTAAAAGATCATTTCATTTTTTTTTACATTTAGTGTACATTTTAATAATACAAATAAATGCATAATTAAAATACATAAACAGAAGAGGTTAAATGATTATTATTATGTGATATACAAGCTTTTTTTTTTACTGCAGAATTGGCCCTAAGACAAAAATCATGTCCCAGAAGCAAAATTGTGCACAAAATTCAACCCAAAATTGGTGTAGAGAAGGTATATCTGGGAATATCTGTGTCATGTCTAGCCGTCTCTGTGTGCACTGAAGCAGAAGAGGACAGATATAAATATGTAAAACAGAGCAAACTGATGCTGCCTGTCATAAGAGCTGATCCTGGCAGAAGTGTCAGGAGTGAAGGCTCTCTGGCCCTGGTATTAATATGAGTTTTGGTTGATTGGATCCCAAGTAGACCAGGCAGACAAGTACCCGTTTACACCTGGTGTTTTAATCTGTCTCTTTTGTCCATTTTCAGCCACTTCTGTCCTGAGTTGTTCGAGGGAAGGGACAATGGGTGGGTAAATGCATCGTTTTTTTCAGATCTTTTGATCTAATGGACAAAATAAGCTTGTGCAATTTACACATGAACACGACCGGAGACGACAGAAAAACATACGGAGAGCATCAGCTTTAGTTTCTGCTCTGACAGCCGTAAGACCACCCCGAACACTGTGAGTGTGTGTTAGAAATCAGGAATAGAGAGCGAACATGCTTTGTATGTGCTTTGTATGTTTTTCGTCTTCAGACCAAACTTGGGTCTTCAGCCGACAAAGTTTAAAACCATTGTCCACTTGTGATCCAATCGACTAAAATGCATCTTAATACCAGTGTAAACAGGGCCTCTGACGTATCACAGTATAAATGGCTTTTGAAATTCATAATTATGAAAACCAGTGAAAAGGATTGTGAATCAGATGCTTAGATCTCTTTGATTCTGTAAAACAAGAGAATGAATAAAACAAACAATACACCTTATCACCTTAAGCAAACCGCTTAAGAAACGTCAAATTACTCCAGGTGCACCCTGCAATTAGAGCACTGTAAGCTGCTTTTAGAGTAGCGTACCTCCTAAATAAAAAGCAATTGTCTAAATGCAGCCAAACACGGCGTGTTTAGGAGGAAATGCCCCTGTAAGTCCCTGCACGCTCCTTCCATTAGGAGCCACTTGATACTAAGGTCATTAATGGAGGACGGACAACCTGCGTCCTGAGTCTCTTCCAAGCCAAGATGAAAGCGGAAATGACACCGCCAATCCAAGCCACCATGACTCGATACTTAAAACATTACGAAGAGAAGATCAGGCAGCGTTCTGTGAAGAGCAGCTAATATTACATTCATCATATGACCGCGTCTATAAATACCTACGGGTTTATTCAGACACACTTGTGGGAAAGTGTTAATCAGCCATCCTGCCGCGACAGAAAATTCATTTTGAAGGTCACCAGAAGCAGATGTGAGAACATCAGGGAAAGAACCCAAGAAATAATGAGTCATGTGACTCATTCCCAGCAGGAAACGCCTTCTGAGATCACAATGCTGCAGCAGACTCTCTCCCACCACGTCCTAATAGATGTTTCACTTAGCAATTGCATAGAGCATCTGTTTTAGATTATGTTACGACTGCTGAAACACTTTAAGGTGTGGCAATGCTGTTTCTAGATCAGTGTTATGCGGGAATAATGTTGAGCAAAGGCATACAAACGCACTTTTGCAGCTGTGGCGCTAATATTAGTAAGCCAGTCCTTTGACCACACTGGAGCTAGACAGGCGACGGGCGGGGTGTGTGAACACACACACAAGCACATGCTAACGACTGTTTTCTCTTTCTTAAACACTCATGTCTTTCGTCAAAGCTGCACTGACGGCTACAGCTGCTGGGGAACCAGTTGAGACTTTATATGTACACCACACAAAGTTCATGCCAACAGCCTTAACATACACTAAACAACAGCATGTGACACTTACACACACTGTGTTCAACATATACAAACCAGGGTCAGAATTAAACCTATTCAAGTTGTTTTCGCAGTGATGCGATGGAAGAACCATTGTTTGGTTCACCAAAAGTACAGTTCAGTGAACATTTCTTAAAATATATATTTTTTCTAATGCTGTGTGTCTATCAAAGCATTTATTCTCGAGGCTATAGCATATTTTTCCAATTGTTTTCAATGGGAGCTCCACGTTTTTGCCATTTTTTTCAGTTGCCAAGAGTTAAAGAATGTTTAACTTTGGGTAAAATGCAGAACTCATCACTGTCAATTTTACCCAACCATCCAATCACAGCAGAGGAGGGGCGGGACAAATACAACAGCGAATATTTGCCACATTCTGCTGGGACAACGGCAACAGGCGATTAATGCAAGCACAACAATGGAACAAAATAGTTGAAAACAAGAGCCAGTGCAAATACTTTACATATATATCGACAATTTTATTTTCAGGCGATGTGGGAAATCAGACAATAGTAACTTTCCATGGATATGTCAATTCAATAGCGCACATTTAGCATCTCAACTGAAAAAAACACTGCGCCAATTAAGAGCTCTCAAGGCATTTTCAGAAAAGCGCTGGTGTTTTCAGCCGGCTAAACATGCTTTGGTGGACCCCCGGCCTAAAGAACCTTTTTCCACTATAAAGAGCCTTTTGTGGAATGGAAAGGTTCAATGGATGTTGAAAGTTCTTAACCATTTTTTAACCCTATTTACTGGTACATGCCGCTCCATTTACATCAAATACTTTATATTTAAATAATGCAAATAAATAATCAGTCTGAACAATTATGGCTACTACTTAAAATAAATAAACATCAAAATGCCATTGCATCTGTAAATAATAAACAGTAGGCTTTGAATTAAAAAATAAAACAAAATATTGCAGATTCATGAGAAATGTTGCCTTCACCTCCACAGCCGGTGGAAAAGAAATGGGACGGGACTCAAGCAAAGCAGGGCCAAGTGATGTGGGAGCGCAATGTAATTGCCGCTAGAGCAATTGCTACTGAGAAGCGAGCGCAAGCTTTTATTAGGCCTCCGCTTCCGCTTCTTCCGGTCTGTGGGGAAACGCAGTGCTGTTGATCATATTAGATACATTTGAGAGTGTTGAAAATGATGTACTAACGTTACTCATGCATTCGCTCAACGGCTACTATGAGACACTTGTTGCACACTGCAGTGAGCTAGATCGTAAAGTCATGGTAATCATGGTAAAACTCGTGGTAAATCAAGAAAAGCAGATTCAAACAATAAGACTAAATGTGTTGAACTGTATAACAATGATTTAGTTTTCTGTTTAGTTGTTCCCTTATCTAATAAAACATATAGTATATTAAAGCGGAAATCGAGGGTAACGCAGGTCTGATGTCATTGTTAGGCGACCCACGGTCACGGTCCGTATCCTGGTAAAAAAGGCTTATTACACTGGATTTAAATGTATTTAGAAACATCTGGGATAATTTAAGTACACAAGTCAACAAAATATATAACACTGTTCTAATGGTTTTTGGATATTTTAATCCCAAAATCGTACATAATGTGCCTTTAGTTATCACAAATTACAAAATAGCAATAAAAATGAATATAAAAAAAAACAGAGGAATTCACTACGGGCCCATTTTAAATATTTGAATTGGCATTGTCAAGTTCAGGTTAGTTTCTGACTCTTATACAACATTAAATACATTGGATATACCACAGTTAAGGGTTTTTTGTGTGTTTTTTCCAAACAAAACTTCTTAACTCTTTTAAAATAATTTTGTTAACAACATGTAATGGCTTATTGTTTTATTACAGTAAAATACTGATGAACACTGTGGCAAGCAGCGAGGCGAAGGACCGTGAGAGCGGGCCGGTGGCGAGTGATAATGAGCTCCAGCTGTGCCACACCGGTCTCCACTCACGGAGGAGAGACGGGAGCATAAAAGGAGGAGTGACGACAGTGCAAGACGAGAGGACCAGGCCTGGACTTTATGTTATGTTTTATTATGTGTGTGCATGGCAGTCGTCCGTGAGGGGCTGCCCGCGTTACTTACGTTTTGTTTGTTTATTTATTAAAGTCTTTGTTTAACGTTCGCCGGTTCCCGCGTCCTTCTTCCCATATCTACAAACAATGTTACATTGGTGCCGAAGCCGTCAGAGAGCCCTCGCTGCTGAGGGGGATCGCGGTGCTGAGGAGTTCGGGCAGCGTGGATGGATGAAGACCGTGAGTGGCTGCCTGATGCGATGGTGCTGGAGCAAGTGAAGATCGAGGGGACGGAGAGCTTGCAGCCATGCCCCTTGGTCGAGGTGGGGTGGCTGCCATCCTAGAGGGAGAGGAGGAGTCGCCGGCGTCCGCCGCAGGCCGGAGCCTACAACCAGCTGCAATGCGGGGAGGAGCATTGGGCGCGGGACTGGCTGCCGGCTGCCCTCAACAGGAGGAGCCACCGCCAGTGTTGTGCCGAATTCTGACCCCTTGCCAGATTATTATCCCCCTAGTATTGGTAGGTTTAGGAGTAGGTGTCGGGAGGGGAGGGGTTTGGATTAGGGGTGGGGTTAGGATTAGGCAATCAGGCAGCGACTTCAACGAGGGGGGTAATAATTTGGCAGGGGGTCGAATTTTGGCACAACACCGGCTGCCAGGGAGCGGAGGAGGATCGAGCCGTCCACCGAGCGCCCAGTATCATCGCAGGGCACCGCGAGGAAGAGCCTCTCGGCTGGCTGAGGACCGAGCGGCAGTGTGCATATCTACAAACTAAGTTACAGACACTATAATCATTATAAATATTAAATAAATAATAAATATTTTAAAAGTGCGACCACTTGTTTTATAGTCCAGGCACACCAGAGTCTCACCAACCACACTTTGTTGATTCTACATAGAGACCACCAACCCTGAAGACAAGGCGTCAAAAAATAAACAGAGCCCACAGACCATCGAAGTAAACGCTAAAAGTTCACTTCAACAAAGAAAACACTATGCCAGAGGATTTACAGAGCAAAAGAAAGCTCAGAAAGCTTTGAAAAGACTTTTAAATTCTCCATTATTCTGAAGAAGTTTAGGAGATTGGTTAATGTGCTTACAGAAGTCTGAAAATCCCCTTTGGTCTGCGGGAAGGATGAAAGAAATCAAACCCATGTAGTATAAACTGAAAGTGCTGAGTAAAGTTTGCTAGAATGCCACAAGCTTGAATATAATGAAAACTAGACTCTGAGCATGTAACGTCGTTTTCTAATTACAGAAAAATTAGCAGCATTTATGCATGAATTAGCATATATAACCACCCTTTACAAACATTCTCTCAGTGCACCAACAATGAAATGCATTATTCAGAAATTATTCAAAGTTCGACCTCATTTTCAGATCTCATTGTTGGTAAACACACATTGATTCCGGTTCATTTAAAATCTCCTGTCTTTGAGTAGATCCTGTTTTCTCATGTTCTGACTCAAAAGGAATCCACACGCCCGCTTACGTAAGACGCAGACAGATTTCCACTGTTTTCCTGCCGCCAAGAAAAGTCATTGTGCAACTGTGAAGACTTGATCTAATCACACAAATTCTCACTTTGTTTATATTTCAGCTGCTGCGACTAAACAGTTTTGCCAACAAAAACGTGATCCTGATTTACAGACACCTCATTATTGAACTGCAGATTAAGACGATTAATCTTTAATTTCATAGTGCACTGTCAGTTTTAAAAAATAAATGGCTCCGAAATCCGAAACATCAGTGCACACTATCATTATGAGCTTTAGGGTAAACAGAGCTCGGAGTGGAAAGAACCGCCAAATGATGGTGTTTCTTCATGTTAAAATGACTTCATCGTCTGCCTAGAGCTGCTTAAGGTTATTAAGAGGTCATTGAAAGTCTGTTATTGATGTTCCAAGAGGAAAGAAGGACATCCAGGTCATCCAGATATCTAGTGTCCTTGTAGAGCCAGATGTGGCATTTCCTAAACTTCCTACGGTTACATACAAACAAAGCAGGGTAACACTTTATTTTAAGGTGACGTAGTTACATTGTACTTAACCTCAATTGAGCATAACCTTAATTGAGCATTTAACCTCTTCGAATCATGTCCATGATTTTTGTGTGTGTTCACATAGCAAGTGCCAACACCTTTAGTTGTGTACCATTCTGATAAAGTGAAAAAAAATACTGTTTAATAAAACAACAAAAGAAAACGAGAGAATCATACACTGCTCTTCACTGAATAACTTTAGTAACTTTAATAAGAATCAATGTATATTTAATTCATAATGTGAAAACTATGCAGTTTTTATTTTTACATTTGATTACTGTTTAGCTGCTACTGTTACTGTTCAATTTCTGTATAATAGGTATTATTTTTAGTATTGTTTCTTTCATTTGAATCTTTTTTATATTATATTTGTCCTATTGTTTGTAATTTTCCTCTTTTACTGTTTCAACTCGCTGTGGTTTGACCGTGAAACTGCTCTGAAAGAACAGAACAAGGGGCTGGGGGTCATTTTGGGTTTTTTATTAATGAACTGACAGGGGCCCCTAACCTTTTAACCATGAAATATTTTACTAAACACTCTTGATCTATATAGTGCTTTGAAGAACCTATAACCAAAATGCTGATCTGCAAAACTTATGAAAAACAATATCTCTAAAGAACAATTATGCAACACAAGAATACAGCCAAAAAATCTCACATAAAGAGGAATTTAAAGACTGAGAATATTATAATAACAATGCATTTTTGGTTGATAAGGTGGTCTGAATGGTTGCTATCTCATTAAAGTCTTGCACATTCAATCTCTGACATTATTTCAGCAAATCAATAAATCAGAAAACATACATTGTTCCTTTATAGCACTACAATCCAAGCTGTTTCCGGGCAGATTTTATAGCTCTCTCCAGTTCTCGTCTTTTCTGTCTCATCTTGTTGCTCTTCCACCCACATAAAACTTCAGATTCAGGCCTCTGGAAACAAACATCTCACATTCAAATGAAATCCTTCCATGCTGCTGCTTCCCTCCTCTCTCTATTCCTTCCTCCTCCCTTTCCTTTTCCGTCTTCCCACACGGTTGTGACTTTGGCTCTTGCCAAAGATACATCCAGAAATAGAAGTCATCCCCTCTACTTGGTCTCCTTGTATATAACAACATCATGTTTGAAAACAGTCATGATTACTCGAGCACGACACCGACTGCCATGATGTATGCAACATAAAATCATACAAAATGTGGGGGTATTTTCCCACTAAAAGCAGAAGTAAAAATGGGTTTCTTAGATCTATATTCATCATGGTTATGACAACATTTGGTATGATTTGGCAATTTAGATGATTAAAATACAGCTCTATGGAAGCTTATTTAAACTGTGAAGACACAGAAAATAATTTTAAAGCATGCTTTTTTGTTTTTATAGCAGTCTGTTGGGTAATATTATTATGAAATTCCTTGTATGAAACCTGTCCCAAGAATCCTGTGCAGTCTGCTGAGCTGGACACTTTGGCCAGATATATCGAAATTTCCAACCCTCCAAGACGTCTTGGAAAAAAAGCAGGAAATATTTCGTCATTGGCTCTGAGTGTCTCTGAGAATGAGAATATCCACGTCATGCATTACTAACACAGACAAAAGCCTTACAGCTCGAACAATAACTCCATCCCACAGGAAATAAGCCTCACAAATGTTCTCATCTGGGCTAACTCTTAAAAGTAAAGACTCTTTAGTGGTTCTGCACTTCAGGCAGAAGACTTTTCTCAAGAGACATTTCGACTGCAGTGTTTTTGAGTTGCTCTTTGGAGATTTGATGTGCTTATTCCTTGCAAACTTAACTATATGTGGCTGAACATTGCTGCTGATTTAAATACATTAACAAAATAACGTTGGTTGGCAAACATAGCTATTTTATTGAAATATCACACATTTAAGTATAAATAAAATACTCTAAAAGTTATAAAAGTTATAACAGTATAAAATAAGGCTGTGTTCACACTTTAAGTTTCGGTTAGCTTGTTTTTTAAACCTTTAGTCCTGGTCTGCTTAGCATTCACATTTTAACACCAAATGTAAAGATGCCGAACCTAAAGGCATAGGGATATCTTCACAACCTGATTGGTCGGATTTAATGGTGTATATTTCGCAACCGACCTTAAAAAACAATGCTGTGTCCTGGACTACATGCGCTCGTTGTATGTAAGTAGCTACATATGATGGTATTTTGATCAGCTGAGAACTCGTGAAGAGCTTATAACATATGTAAAGGAGTCAAAACAGCGACAGGAATCCCTCTGTCACACACACAAGCAAAGATCTGCTGCGAGGAGACATGGTTGTGATGCCTGTACCGAACTGTGATGGGCAACATCACGACTATGATGAGAAAAAACAGGTATGCTTGAGCATTCTGGCCTTTTTAAGGCCGCTTCTTGTGACATCATGTCCCGTTTCTGGTTCGTTTACATGTCTTTGGTCTGTGATGCGTTCATATTTCAGTCGAACCACACCAGAGTTCGTTTGGAAGTCACACTTATTCAAATGAACCGCAGTAACGGAGCAATCGCACCAGGGTTCGTTTTAATTGAATGGTGTGAACACACCATAAAGTCTCATCAAGTAGAAGCTACATGCAGTGTTCGAAAAATGTCTTCCAGTGAGAGATAGAGAGAGAGAGAGAGAGAGAGAGAGAGAGAGAGAGAGAGAGAACCTGATAGTCTGTGTAGAGAGAGCCATACCATCTCATCTGTGATGGGGAAACAGTGTCCCTTTGAACAAGTTCAGTCTTGAAGAGTCTTGATCCGGAGCCCAAAACACTCACTACAAAGCAATCAATGTTGCTGTACAGAGGATTCTCTGACCTGTCCTTCTCTCTCGCTCTCTCTGAGCCTCAGACTGCAGGACAAGGCGTCCATCAGAGCTGATAATAATAACGCCACACTGCTGTCCGTGACTCAAGCGGCCCAAGGCGCGAGACATACAGCTGCCACTGATCTATGATCAGCTTCACATTCACAGGATGTGAATAACGGATTCAAAATGTAGGAGGAACCAGAACTGAATGGTCCTTTAAAAAAGAAGGAATGAGGTTATTAAAGAGATACAAGAATGGGAGAATAATATTTACCGTAGGTGCTTTACGATGTAAAATCCATCATCATGGTGGCTAGGTTGTAGCTTACTGGCCCAGGTCAAAAATTAGGAGAATGTTTTTTAACACAGTCATCACATAGGAATGCATTTACACTACTACTGAGATTCCTCCTCTTTTGCGCATTATTATAATGTAGGGCCGTACAAGCGTATATGTGGTATGCCAGTTCAAAACCCTTTTTGAATTTAACATTTTAAATCCTTCAGTCTAAAATTACCAAGAGACAGGAATGTGCCACTCAACCAAGATCTTGTGAGATAATGACTGGGATGTTTCCTTAGCATAATACACTCTGATCTCATTGGTCTACCAGCAAAGACACATCTGGAAGCTCTGACCTTGCCATTAAAGGTGATTTATGAGAGGACCTAAGGGACTGCATCCGATGAAGACACTTTCATTCACAGAAGCGTACAGTAAATTATGACTAGAACCTGAGGTTAAGTGCCTTGATCAAGAACACAATAGCTGTAGTTTATGAATCACACCTTATGGGATATATGGATAATATATGAATATGAATAGTATAATCTCACACAAACACACACACACACACACACACACACACACACACACACACACAATGATAGATATAAGACTGTATGTATAAACATTACATGTAATAGGCCTAATATATGTTTCTTACCCCACAGGCAAATATCTTAATCTTGTTTTAAGGGTGTTTAGATATTTTTAAATAAATAAATACTGATTTCTGGTAGTTGGTAATTGCAGGATCACATTGAGAGTTGTATCACGAGCAGGAGGATTAATCATGATGGCAACAACGCAAACCTGAGGTTTCATTTGGTGCTGAATAATGACAGTAATAGACAGGTAGCGGTAAACAGACGTGCGCGTGTTTTTGCGCACACCGGTACTTAAACCTTTGAAACCTCTAACATATAAATGCACTGATGGTTTTCTCCTGGAAATATAGTAATGATCAGATGAACAAAACGACGAACATATTGTCCGAATCATGTTAGGCATTACAAATGAACAGCGTTGATATTACACGACAAATTTTCCTCACAGAAATGCGAATAGCTGTTATCCAGGTCACGCGCAAATTAACCGCTATGTTTATCGTTTTCTTAATGACAGTCGGCAGAAACCTCAACGAACCACTTTTAACAGATTAATATGGTCGTGCATAAAATAAACTATAACAATTATAGAAATTATTCGTACATATGAAGACTCCCCCTGAAATATTCAGCTTCCTTTGACCACCCGTGCGATTCCAGGGTTTCGTGGACATTTTGTGCTTATTTCTTAATTTCAGTTGTACATACCTTTGTCTGACAGCGTCAGTTTTTCTTCAAAGCTGCTCTCTAAAGCCTTGTTCTCCATTTTGTTCATGGTTTGTAGTCAGTCATTCCATTACAGGGTCCAAAAAGAGACGCGTAAAAAGAGGAACTCCCAGTTTTGAACACACCCGAATGCAGTGGCCCTTTAAATCTGATCAGTAACAAACAGTTGAGCTCAATTAAAAGAGGAAAACGATCGATGAATGATTGCATTCGCTATTCCCACTGATTTGTGTGATCTCAGCCGTGAAAACTAAAGATAGAAGAAGAGGGGGGCCCAGGTCCGGGGCCCTGCCCACCACACAGAAGCCGCTTGCCGAATACAGCCGCTCTATGCGGGACGGTCTCTGCCTGTCCACTGGACCGCACCATTGACCGGCATGGGGGACACTGACACACAGTTAGCACGTTTAAAAAGGCTAGTCGTGTTTATATAGACTATTTCTGGCTTTATATGTCTCATTTACTTTAATAAGCAAAGGACAACAGTGGAGTCTTCTCAGGTGCTGTAAAGAAAAATGTAGGTTTGTTGTTTTTTTCAGCATGGCTCCCCCTATTGGTTTCTAAAAGCTGGATCTGCGGCAGAAGGATGGATGTATACGCACGTCCTTTAAAGCGTCCCACTGGAAAGCTGAGGAGGATCCCATATTTTAGAAGTCATCTAATGTACACTATGACCTGGTGGGCCTGCAAACGCAATATATTCCATTCCAATAGTTAAAAAAAGCTTGCATTTAGCTGAACAATTTTTCCGTAAAAATGCTACTATTTTAATATTAAGTAGGCTACCTGTAAAAAATTATAGGCTATGCATAGGAATGACAACGTGTTTTTATATTGTTTTAACTCACCAAAATAAGTTAAGCAATTTTTAAACTTTTTTGATAAGTAATACAAGATTTAACAAATTTTAAAGTAATTTCAATGGTTTTAAGGTAAATGACTTACACATCCAAGTTGATTGTAGTACTACTACAACTACTACTATAACACATAGGTAATACCACCATTTGGAATGAATAGATCGATTTTGGCAGGTTGTGGAGCGAGTTAGCACTGTCTAAGGCATTCATTTTAAAAGGGATATGATTATAAATAGGCTACTGTAGCCTATATATTATATACACAGATCAAGCATAACATTATGACAGGTGAAGTGAATAACACTGATTATCTTTACGGCACCTGTTAGTGGGTGGGATATATTAGGCAGCAAGTGAACATTTTGTCCTCAAAGTTGATGTGATAGAAGCAGAAAAAATGGGCAAGCGTAAGGATTTGAGCGAGATTGACAAGGGCCAAATTGTGCTGGCTAGACGCCTGGGTCAGAGCATCTCCAAAACTGCAGCTCTTGTGGGATGTTCCCGGTCTGCAGTGGTCAGGATCTATCAAAAGTGCTCCAAGGAAGGAACAGTGGTGAACCGGCGACAGGGTCATGGGCGGTCAAGGCTCATTGATGCACGTGGGGAGCGAAGGCTGGCCGTGTGGGCCGATCAAACAGACGAGCTACTGTAGCTTAAATTGCTCAAGAAGTTAATGCTGGTTCTGATAGAAAGGTGTCAGAATATACAGTGATCACAGTTTGTTGCGTATGGGGCTGCATAGCAGCAGACCAGTCAAGCACCGAAAGCACCAACAGTGGCATGTGAGCATCAAAACTGGACCACGAAGCAAAAGAAGAAGGTGACCTGGTCTGATGAATTACGTTTTCTTTGTGTCGCTTACCTGGGGAAGACATGATGATTCACTATGGGAAGAAGGCAACCCGGGATCTCAATCCAATCGAGCATCTGTGGGATGTGCTGAACAAATAAATCTGATCCATGGATGCCCAACCTCGCAACTAACAGGACTTAAAGGATCTGCTGCTAACATCTTGATGCCAGAGACCACAGCACACCTTCAGGGGTCTAGTGGAGTCCATGTTTTGGCAGCAAAATGGCTTGATGTTGGGGTTGATGAGGGAAAATGTTACGCATGATCGGTGTATATATAATGAATGTGCTGCTTTTTCATTTACACAAAGGCTACAGGTCCGTTTTTTATATAGTTCTCTAAAAACAACAACAAAGACTGCGCTTAAATTTGAAAACAAGACTGTAAAGACGGTTGCCCATTATATATTAAAATAACTGTAATAAATTAACATTGCATACATTTATTTAATAAAGTACTGGGTCTGCCATAAAACAAGGTGTAACAAACTTATTATTATTAATATATATATATATATATATATTTTTTTTTAAACATCACATTAAATTAGATTTAATTCAAACAATGTTGCTAGAACTATACAGTTAAAGACATACTAAAGTGAACCATATCCAAGACCTGAATTATAATAACTGATACAGTGGCAAAGTTCTAAGTGAGGCCACACAAATCTGAGACTGCTGGAAATGTCATTATTACGGTTCCCACTGGATTGGGTCATGTGTAAGCCAATGCAAGTCTGCTCTTATTTAATACTTTAACTAGAGCATTTAAGAGTTGAAATCAGGCCATTATAGCAGCACGGAGTAAATCAGCCATCTGGTACCACTGATATAACCCAGCCAGCAATAACAGCACTAAACTAGTGAAGCATACCTGCATTAAACCACTTGCTTTTTTGCGAGTCATCTACATTTCTAAAACAAAATCTGTCAAAAACAAAACAAAACATGCAGTGTAAAACAAACCAGAATGCAGCAAAAGCAGACAAAAATAACGCAGAGGTCAAAAACCGCATGCAACGCAGTCAGGCGGAGAGTTTTCTCAGACTGCTTTAAGTCCA
The DNA here is from genome assembly GCA_023029165.1 of Gobiocypris rarus. Lineage (NCBI taxonomy): Eukaryota > Metazoa > Chordata > Actinopteri > Cypriniformes > Gobionidae > Gobiocypris > Gobiocypris rarus. The sequence goes on along the minus strand of CM040919.1, from coordinate 33,987,719 downwards.
TGCTTGCGGGTATTTTGAGATAAATGTAGATCCGATCAGTCATGAGTTAAACAATTGAGAGCTGTACAGCACAGAACCCCGGGGACGTGTATGATGGCGCACTCATTGCATACCCTTCCTAAAATCATCTCAGTTATGTCTCGCTGCCATGGAGAACGGCACAGATGTGATAAAAGAGGCTTTGTTGAGTCAACAGGTGAGAATGCGGTCAGGTTGGTCCACTCTACACTGGATCCCCCAAACCAGAAAACAGACTCACAAATGTGATTCATCTTAAAAACATAAATCAGGTTTGTTTATGAGTATGCAGATGGGTTTTATATAATCTGTGCAATGCTTTGTGAAGATTTCACATTAAAATGTGGTCAGCAAACAAACCCAAAGGAGAGGCAGAACTATACAGATAGTAAAGAGGTTATAAAATCTGATAATAATAAAAAACTAACATGCACAATTATCAATGACAAGAAGGGCAAATCTGATGTTGTGTCTTAAATGACATCCTATACACTATGAACTTAAACTATGCACTATGTAGTCTACTGTCTAGTGTATTGACAGCTATAGCGCCGCCCCCGTCCGCTACATACATTAAATGGTGATCATATAAGAGATAGTTCACCCAAAAAATTAACATTTTGTCATTACCTACTCACCCTCAAGTTGAACACAAAAGATATTTCAAAATATATTTTTTGGTAACCAGACAATTGCCATCGACTTCCATAGTAAGACAAAAAATACTATGGAAGTCAATGGGTGCTGTCAACTGTCTGATCACCAACATTCTTTAAAATATCTTATTTTGTGTTCGACAGCTTTGAACAAGTTTTGGGGTGAGTAAATGATGACACAATTAAAATTTTTGGGTGAACTCCCTTTAAGTGCACTAAGGATCCAACATTCCACACTTTGTTTGTGTTTTTAGTTAAATAAGCGCATCATCCTGGTATTTGAAGTGCACTTGTAATTGTTTTCATTGTGAACACACTCATATTAGTTATACTACAAAATGTTATAGAATAGTACATAAGTAGGGAAAATGGATTGCATCTGGAGTATAATGGAGTGTTTGGATGTGCTTTTGAAGAAGCTGCTGGCGTCTCTTTCAAAAAACTTCACTGCACTTAAATCAAGTGCATTTTGCATTGTTCTCATGTGTGGCCGTCTGTCATCTACAGGGGTGCATTAAGGACGACACAGGCCCCTAGGCTCAGGGATTTATTGATTCTTCAACATTATGAAGAATGGTGGTAACCAGACAGTTTATGGTATAACCATCGGCTTCCATAAAAAAATACTATGGAAGTCAAAGGCTGTTTGGTTACCACCAGTCTTCATAATATCTTCTTTTGTGTTTAACAGAAAAAAGAGACTCATAGAGCTTTGGAACAACTTGAGGATGAGTAAATGATGACAGAATTGTCATTTTTGGGTTAACTATCCCTTTAAGATGAAAACTGAACAGTTCACTTTCACCCATATATAAAAAAATATTATTATTTTTTATTAATGCCAAATTTGAACATCCAGAAATGTCAGTACACTGTAAAATCCAACAATGATTCTAACTAACACTTTTTAGTTAACTTTACTTAGTGTCTTAACTTAATTGTAAAAGTCTAGTAATCTATAATATTCACATATTCCTCGTTTACTCAGAAAAAACAAGTTAAGATTAATTGATTTGAGTGCCATTTTGTCAAGAAAAAAAAACAAAAACAACCAAACAAACAAATAAAACCTCACCATTATGGTGATCAGTGTTCACTTTGGTTGGGCTTTTCCGTTCATATTATTATAAATCTCTTTCTGATGCAGTGATGCAACAATCACAGTTATTTGATTTCAAAGGAAGAGAAGTATAAATAGGTTGCTTTTAAAAGTTGACCTAGCTTCTGACTGAATAATTAATATAGTTAATAAAATTAAGATCATCTTTTAAAATGTATTTCCCTTTATGTCAAATAATGATCGTTTACCATTTTATTGCAAACACTTGCGCCATAAACACCTGTGAAACATTTAATTTGGTTGATATAATCCCTCTATATTTGTTACAGTATCTTGCAGTTGACCGTGCTTGAGTCACACACACACTTCAACATTCAGCATCAAAACCTGACAATGGTAACATCTATGGTAGCTAAGTCAAGAGTAAATCTCAAGTAAATGATTAGGGTACTCTCACAGTTCTTTTTTAGTTACTAGAACTCTTGTGTAAGTGAACTATACTAACTAAGCATTTGTTAGCACAACATGCTATTCCTATTTCTTGTTTTGTTTTAAGGCAATCGGTTTGCATGCTTTTTTCAAGTACATCTAACTAATTCGATTTTACAGTGTAGTAGAATAGATTTTAGGATATTGATCGCACAAAGTTAGATGGACTACTACATAGCTTTTTTGGAGGTCACATTCCACTTTCATTGTGTGCAATCGTCTTTTTTGTTCAACATCAAAAACCTATAGGTTCATCTTAAGGTTGAGCAGATTATAAATAAATGTTTTATTTAAAGTTGCACTAAGGAAACCCCGTTACAGCTGATCCGCCCTCAAGTGATGTACAATGACCTTTTACAATATGCTGGTCAATAGCATGCTCATCTCAAAAACATCACTTTATCAGCTAATATCAGTTTATGAAATCTGTATGATATGCACATGATAAAGAGAAGCTGTATCGGACAACGAGGTCAGCATTTGAATATATTCACAGCTGTTGACGGGGGTGGTCCGAAACAGCTGCGGGGTTTGAGATATCACCAACAGGCGTCATACGGGATGGGTGGACAACATTCTGCATTTCTGCACTCTTATTACTCCAAATATTTCAACTAGATCTGATACTGAAAGAAGCGAAGTTCTATAAAAGCAAACTCCTATTTAAAGAGGGGTAATATCTGTACTCGTATGGTGTTGTTAAAGGCCGAAAACCCTAAGAACTAAAATTCAATGAGTAACTCGTTCTGTCTCGATTACAGAATGTCACCTCAAATAATGATTAGGTGAGCTATACTTCAAAAAAAGATATTACGTCTTCAGATTTTGTCTTACACTAAGGAAGGGTCCGGAGCCATCTAAAGATCAGACAAACAGAGACTTGAGGGTGGCTCGTTACCACCTAGCAACCGCCCTAGCAACCGAACAGCATCACACTCTCAACATAATAAAAAAAAATAAAAAAAAACTGCATAACAATGACCTGGCAACCACCTACAACATACATGCAGGGAAAAAATGTCAAATTTCAGAAATTAAAATGTCTATAAATACAGCCCTAAATGTACCTAAACAGTTAAAAAGTAAGGTTAGGAAGATTTAGGAAAAGTTAGGAAGATTTATATATTCATAATTATCATTAAAAAAATCATTAGCATATAGAATTCAAAATTTCGGGGTCAGTAATATTAAACAACTATATATACATACTTTTATTCAGCAAGGACATATTAAATTGATAAAAGTTACAGTAAAAAAATGTATAATGTTACAAAAGATTTCTGTTTAAAATAAGTGCTGTTCTTTTGAACTTTCTATTCATCAAAAAATGTATCTGTGTTTTTCTGTTTTCAATATTCAACACTGGTCACTTGAACAGCAAATCATCATATTAGAATGATTTCTGAAGACTGGAGTAATGATGCTGAAAATTCAGCTTTTAAATTGTAATTATATTTCACAATATTAGTTTGTATTATTATTAAATAAATGCAGCCTTTATGGGGTCCTTTGGATGGCTCCTCTTAGAGACCACACTTTACTGAAAGTATTATGTGAGACCCAGGGAACAAGAGGGCTGGTTTCCAAATTGTATGTTTTTTTTCTGGGAAAAATGCATCCTCCTTTGACAATAGACGGACAGATATTCCGAGCCTTCCTCCTAGTTTTGATTGGAACAGTGTCTGGATTATGGTAATGCTTGCTTCTAGAAATCCGGATCATCAACAAATCCATTTTAATTTTATTCATAGGACCTATATGACTCCACGTAAACTGTATTGTATGGTTAAACCTGATCCTAATTGTACACTCTGCCATACAGGGGAAACTGGTACTTTTTATCACATGATTTGGGAATGCCCTGGGGTTTCTAACTTTTGGAACATGGTTAAAGAAAATTTGTCCACTATTCTAAATGTTTTGGTCCCTTTGTCCCCATCTGTTTTTATTTTAAATGATCTGTCTGACATCCAATTCAACAAAATTCAGAAGCGTGTGTTTTTAGCTGGTTTGACAGCTGCCAAGAAATAAGTTGCAACGAGATGGAAGCCTCCACATTCTCTTAATAAGCAGTATTGGGTTCTCACATTTATAGATGTGGTATATCTTGAATTGTCCACTGCACGCATCCACTGCACGCATATAATCTAGCGAAGTATATTCTGAAGCAGATATATATCTCAAATATTTGTTTTCTTTATCTGTCGTTCACACTTCAGTGTAACTGACCAGTTTTAATTTTTGTATTATGTTTCTATTATTTTTATAAATTATTTATTATATCTATAATTTTATTTTAGTCTATAATTTCTTAAATGTTATTTGATTTTACTCATTGTTGTAATGGCTGATTGTTTGTCTTCATCATTTTATGTATAAAGATATCAAAATAGCAATAAAAAATTGATAAAAATAAATAAAAAAATGCAGCCTTGGAGAGCATTAGAAACCTTTCAAAAATATTAAAAGTCTTAGTGTATATTAGCATGTTGCCAATAATACATTGAAAAATAATTGAATAATCTTATAAATTGTGACAAGGTATTAAACAGAAAATAAACAGTTCTGATGAATCATTTTATGCATAATGTTGACCTTGTGCAGAGGTCAATCACTGAAGCTACAGAGGACATTTTCAAGTCATGAGCGTCTGAAAGCCCCTCACAGATTTTGGCATTGTTCAGATGAGCACAGACCTCCACACCCTCCTCTAGTCCCACAACAGCTGCTCCTACCGCTTAACACACCACTGACCCAGGATCAGCTGAAGCACATCACACACATCATCACGCGCATCGTCCAGCAGGTCCAGGATCAGCTGCTAATGGATCAAGGGTTTGGAGCTCAGCTGTGTCTGCTCTGACTTTCAGCTGTTCAGACCGAGAAAGCAGATTCTCACTTCTGAGAAAGCTTTGATTCGTTCAGATCACTGCACACATGCCTGGTAGAAGTTCAAAAGCAACTAGACATGGGCTGCGTCCGAAGTCACACACTCTCTTGATTGTTTTGAATAAGTAATTACTTCACCACTGCGAAAAGGTATGTTCTATATAGTATGAATGTGTGTAGTATGAATGTAATCTGGACGTACTACATCCGCCATGTTGTCATTATCATGTGATCTCAGTTGTGTCGCTTCACCTCTCTTCACAAATCCTCTCCCGTGGCCTCATGGGATAGTAAAGTGTCCATCGTATACACACTTCAGAATCTTGCCAGAAGAAGTACGTCATCCGGGGACTGTTTTGCCTACTCTTTTATGAAAACTGTGAATTTGGACATATTTCTTTTGTTGCACTGTAATTCTAATTAAGAAATAATCTTACTGGGGCTGACATTTTATGAAATAAAGAGCACACAAATACTTCAAATCTATAAGTAAATTCTTTACTAAAACTTATTCAACAGTTTGCTTAAGCAGGAATCCACATTTTTGCAGGATTATACAAGAATGATGTCTTTGAAAGGACTGTGGGTTCATAGAAACCTGAAGGAGGACATTTAGGATTTTCAGTACATAGTTATATGCTCAAAAGTTTAAACTCTTTAAAGGAGTAGATCACTTCCGAATTAAAATGTCCTGATAATGTACTCACCCCCATGTCATCCAAGTCGAAAAGAAAGTAAGGTTTTTGAGAAAAACATTCCAGGATTTTTCTCCATATAGTGGACTTCAATGGGGTCCAACGGGTTGAAGGTCCAAATTGCAGTTTCAGTGCAGCTTCAAAGAGCTCTACACAATCCCAGCTGAGGAATAAGGGTCTTATCTAGCGAAACGATTGGTCATTTTCTAAATATTAAAAATAATATACTTTTTAACCTTTTTTAACCACTATCTCTAAAAAAACCTTAATTTCTTTTCGACTGAAGAAAGAAAGACATGAACATCTTGGATGACGTGGGGGTGAGTAAATTATCAGGAAATTTTAATTCTGAGGTGAACTACTCCTTTAAGGCCAGGACACACCAAGCCGATGGTCAGCAATGTTGGGCCAGACGTCGGTCGGCATAGTTTTTCCGGGTGTATACGGACTCGTTGGCTCTACTCGGACGTGGTCTGGGTTGTTTTGGGCCGATTCACCATGTTGAATCAGCACTGGGCCGACGGTGAGAGAGAGAACTCTGTTCGAGTCAGTGAAAGTGAGTAAAGAAGTCCATGCAGTACAGACAGAATGCTATTCTAATTTTACGTCATCTTACTTGAACATATAAATGCACAAATATTTTCATAATAAGATCAGCCGACTGGATTGAAGAAAGTGATCAGCGTGATTAATATTCAAATTAAGTAAGTAAGCAAGCGCTTTGTGCTTTGTTTACAGTTTCTATATCTGTATCCGAAGGACTTAAATCGACTATTGATACCTGCTGATATAGACAGATATTTACTTGCATGCAGGCACAGAACGCACATGCTAGTCCTTTTGTCCTTTTGGTGTGTTCAAGCTAGGCTTTTTGACCGAGGTGACAACACAGTTGGCTTTTGTTGCCGTTAGTTCTTTGACGTCGACTCGGTGTGTCCCGGGCTTTAGCTAATATAAGTAAAAGCCTAATTTTTCAATGAAGTAGAGTTGATGTACGTGTTACCTGGACCGGGTATGTCCTGTCCATTGTCCTCCTGTATCCACCTGCTTGTTCCAGACAGGAACGCGGCACTGGACACAAGGTGTTTGGCTGGAGGATTGTTGTTCACTATGTCATAGTGTCCCGGGCCGGGGAAAGGTGGGTCTTTGGCGGGTATCAGAGGCGCAGCTGATAATCCCAAGTAGTGTCTCCTTCTGCACAGTGATAAAACATCTCAATCCAGTGAGAAGAATGAGACATGTGATATATCATGATTATCTTTATACCACTTTTGAAACTGGTAAATGATAAAAGCAGCTGTTTTATGTCAAATATATTCAAAAGTATCTGTGTATACTGATTTGAAGCAATATTTAAATGGCCAAATCATTCTATAATAGTAGATGTTCCAGTGCTCTTAAAGGGATAGTTCACCCAAAAAATGAAAATTCTGTCATTTAAAAATCATTTACCCTCAAGTTATTCCAAACCTGTATGAATTTCTTTCTTCTGAACACAAAAGAAGATATTTTTTAGAATGTCGGATTATGGTCCCCATTAACTTCAACAGTATTTTTTTTTCTCCATACTATGGAAGTCATTGGGGTCCATCAACTGTTTGGTTGTTCTTCAAAATATCTTCTTTTGTGTTCAACAGAAGAAAGAAACTCAAGTGAGTAAATGACAACAGAATTTTTGGGTGAACTATCCCTTTAACAGCATGTAATCAAATGTAATTTATAGGTTTAAGTTCATTGCATTCCACTTACGGCAGAACGGTTCTCTTCACGGGTTCTGGTGGTTGATAGGGGTTGTATGTCCCGGGACCGGGGATGTTGTTTTTCACTGGCGGCCGGATTCGGGCGGTGGAGGATTTAAAACAGGAGACAGGAACTTGAGGAGTCTTATGGACCAAAACATCACTCACTTTATAGTGGCCTTCAGAACAACGATAGAGATGGGAAAATTCATAATCTGTAATGTCTTTTGTTTGTTTGGCAGTAGATAGTTTTAAACATGAACATATGAATAAATAGATAGCATTACAGTAATTGATTGTGATATCTCTTCTTTTCCAATGAACACTATACCGCATTTCACTACTGAATATAATTTCATCTGTGCAGTGGCTGTAATTACATGCACATGCAAAGAAACATTCACACCCTTGAAAAGCCGACAACACTCATCAATATTCATGCTTTCAAATATAATGTTGTTTTCAACCTTAGAGTTAATTACTGAAGTGTTGACAACAGTTTGGATTGCACATTCAACTTAATTATCATTCCCATCTAAAACTGGTCATATATATGAGTTACTCACAGGGAGAAGGTCCTTTAAAGTTGTCAGAGACAATGGCACTCCGTCTGGTTTTGGAGCGAAATGCACAATGACCCGAAACGGTTGAATTTCTGTCCACGAAACTATAAGACACCTGACAGCAAATCAATCAATCAATCAATCAATCATACATTTCCATCCATACTTTTATATAGCAAGAACTTAAATTGATCAGAAGTCACTGCAAAGACTTTAATATAGTGTACAAACGATTCTATTTCAAACAAATGCTGTTCTTTTGAACTTTCTATTCATCATTTTGATCATGGTTTCCACAAAAATATGAAGCAGCACAATTGTTTTTAACACTGATAATAATCATAAATGTTTCTTGAGCAGTAAATCAGCATATTAGATTGATTTCTGAAGGATCATGTGACACTGAAGACTGGACTACTTGCTATAGTCATTTATACATACATCATATTGATTTGGTGCAGGATTTTCACTCTTTTGCATTTCCCTCTGTACTGCAAGAGGCAGACGGAATGTTCTGGATTCTCCTCTGTTAAAATCGTGCTTGTGAAGAAGAGATGTCTGAAGGTTATAAGCCTCAGGTCCTGGGCTTAATCTCGGAAAGCTACGGGGCACACGGCCAGCCTTGCGATGCAAAAACAGTCAGTAATATTATTCATAATAATATTATATATCAGCTGCAAGGAATTAACCAATTAAACAAAATGAAATGCCAAATGTCATAAAAAATAAACGTATGTTTTGAATGTTTATGACTTATGTTAAGTTATTATAAAATTATAAAAAAGACATCTGCACATTCATTGATTAATGTAAACAAAGCAAGTAAAGTGTCTGATGATCAGGGTCTCACTTTTGATGCAAAGCTGCCTGTTCCTCTCTTAGAGAAAGAAGGGCTGCATCCATCAGCAGGTGCATGTGAGATATATGAACCAGGCCCTGGGTTCTCATTCTGAGATGATAGATACAAAGACAGTTAGATAGAAGATAGACAGTCAGACAGACAGACAGATGGACAGTCAGACAGACAGACAGATGATAGACAGTCAGACAGACAGATGATAGACAGTCAGACAGACAGATGATAGACAGTCAGACAGACAGATGATAGACAGTCAGACAGACAGACAGATGGACAGACAGACAGATGGACAGTCAGACAGACAGACAGATGATAGACAGACAGACAGACAGACAGATGGACAGTCTGACAGACATATGGACAGATGGACAGTCAGACAGACAGACAGATGGACAGACAGACAGATGGACAGTCAGACAGACAGACAGATGAAAGTCAGACAGACAGACAGACAGATGGACAGACAGTCAGACAGACAGACAGACAGACAGATGATAGACAGTCAGACAGACAGACAGACAGACAGATGGACAGACAGTCAGACAGACAGACAGATGATAGACAGTCAGACAGACAGACAGACAGACAGACAGATGATAGAGAGTCAGACGGACGGACGGACGAATGGATGGACAGACAGATGATAGACAGTCAGACAGACAGACAGACAGATGATAGACAGTCAGACAGACAGACAGATGATAGACAGTCAGACAGACAGACAGATGGACAGTCAAACAGACAGACAGATTGACAGACAGACAGATGGACAGTCAGACAGACAGATGGACAGTCAAACAGTCAGACAGACAGATGATAGACAGTCAGACAGATGGACAGTCAGACAGACAGACAGATGATAGACAGACAGACAGACAGACAGATGGACAGTCTGACAGACATATGGACAGATGGACAGTCAGACAGACAGACAGATGGACAGACAGACAGATGGACAGACAGACAGATGGACAGTCAGACAGACATATGGACAGTCAGACAGACAGACAGATGACAGTCAGACAGACAGATGGACAGACAGACAGATGGACAGTCAGACAGACAGACAGACAGATGGACAGACAGTCAGACAGACAGACAGACAGATGATAGACAGTCAGACAGACAGACAGACAGTCAGACGGACGGACGGACGAATGGATGGACAGACAGTTAGATAGATACATTTGAATTGAATGTGGGAAGAGTTGGATTATTTATAACTCACCAGGTGATTCTGAAACCTCTTTGACTGTGAGAAAAAGCCTTTCTTCTCTTCATTACTGATGATGACTGTCTGGTACTTGGTAGGAATAGATGAAGCACATCCCCGATCTACAGAAACAAATACAAACCTCTGAATAAGAATAAATACAGTAAAAACGGCAGATTTAAGGACACTAAAGTCAAATCACTCACATTCATTCATCCCTTTGTGTAGTTTACCCATGCCTTCCTTTCCCTGATCATGCAGAGAGAGAAAGAAGAATATCAACAGAAAAAGATCCTTTATTTATTATTCACCAGTCAGTTTAAACATCGAGAGATATAGCCGTCCTGTTGTTTTCATGCAGTTGCAAGTAAACTCGCTCAAGAGTTTGGGCCGGATTTACTCTTTGTTGCCATGGCAACGTGTAAACGTCACGCTCTGGGTTCAGAAAAGAAAGTTAACACGAGTTTAACTGGCAAACAACAAACTAAATAAATACACTAATACAAATAATATGATTTTTTTAAAATACCATTTTATAATTGCACTATCCCATTATGTCTATAAGTAGGAAGGATAGTCATATAAAATACATATTTTATTAATATATTCTTTATTTCGTTCCATTGCATAAATCTTTTCCCAAAGGTAGACTTGTACTGTCATTTAGTCAACGCAAGGCTAGTTGCTTTTATAACAAACACTCTGTCGCCTCTTGGTGGCTATATTTGTATGTTAAATGACAGAAAAGACAAAAAAGCGGGAGAAAGCGCGAGATCTTGTGCGCGGCACATGCGAGCTCCATGTTATTGTTGGCTAAAGCAATAGAAATTTCATATTGGCTAAAAAGAAAAGCAACGCAAAAGTATGTCCGATTAAGGCGTGGCTTAACTGTTCGTGTCCGTGTTTCATTGGTCAAAGTGGACACGTCACGGTCAAATGGAAATACATTAAACGTCATTTCCAAGGAGTATAAAATCTGATAAATTTTGATATTTCTTTGGTATTAGAATTTATCACATATACTGTAGGTATATTATTATTATATTTCCCTGGCATAAAACTGTTCATACCAAAACCGAAAGGCCTAAAGAACGGACATTCGAAGGGGTGACAACATGAATTAAACTAAGTTGTTTAGTAAAGGTTAACCACATACCTTATGATATGAATCGAATAGAGCTATTTTTAAAATTCTTGCATTTTTATGGGGGCATTTTATGTTGGACTGGAGGACATGTACAGTACTGCAGGCAAAGGATTCGCATCAGCTCTTCTCGGTCATTGAGCATTTCAGTTCCATCATGGCGATGCACGCCAAAGCGACTCCACCGCAGATCCCCGATACCCGCCGCGAGCTCTCCGAGCTGGTCAAGAGAAAACAAGAGCTTGCGGTAATTATACACGTTTCTAAATAACCAAAAGTACAAAATCCATCTTGATCCGGCACCAAATAATACATATATAGAGTGCAATACTCGTATATGTGTTAGCATGCTAACGCGAGACTGAAATAAACGTGTACATATACATTATTTAAAATGAATGCATGTGTGTTTGTATTTAATAATCAGATAGTCTTAGATTGTTATATTTGTACTACATATATTAAAATGACTCTTCCAATAATTGCTGTATACCCTGTATATTAATGTTATGTATTCATGCTAACTGTGTTAGCCGTTTTTGTTATGGCGCCTCCTGATGCACATACACAGCATTAAAGACATGCCACCTGTGCATTGCTCGAGGTTTGTACAGTAAAGTTTATTGAAGAAAAAAATAGTGAAGAAAGTAGAACTGCTAAGTGAAATTAATATTATTACGACATGATCATATGTAAGTTATGTATGATTGACAGCTGCAGAAAAACATATTTTTACGTGAATTACACACTTTGTTTTTAGCATTATGCTAAAAGGAACACCATGTACTATATATATATATATATATATATATATATATATATATATAATAACTAAATATTTTGCATGTATTTTTAATTAGGAGACTCTGGTGAATCTGGAAAGACAGATTTATGCATTTGAAGGAAGTTACCTGGAGGACACTCAGATGTATGGGAATATCATTCGAGGATGGGACCGATATCTGACCAATCAAAAGTGAGTGTGAAGTGACTTCATGTGATGTTTAAATATTAAAGGCGTACAGGTCAGCATCAGCTTTCTTCTGCTTTAGGAATTCCAACAGCAAAACCGATCGGAGGAACAGGAAGTTCAAGGAAGCGGAACGTCTTTTCAGCAAGTCCTCTGTCACATCAGTGGCGGTCAGTGTTTTAGAAATACATAACAAGAAATAACAACAAAGAAATGTAACAATAATTAAGAAATCATTTTTTTGTGGATTGTTTTACAGGCTGTTTGTGCTCTTGGAGGGATTCCTGATCATATGAATGAAAAACGTGAGTAGAATCTTGAGCTTCTTGTGTCTGCAAGAACTTTCAGTCAATCATGTATCTTCTTATTGTGAAGTGTACTGTGTTTTAAAACCTAGTGAGCTGTCTGTGTAGCCCCTCCGGCTCATCTGAACTTTTACAATCAAGAGAGACATCTACCTAGGTGGCATTTTTGGGTATTGGCAGTAAAAATGGGTGTCATCAAATGAACGTTCGGAACGTGCATATTAGGTCCAAAAATGTTGTCTAGGTTGGCAGCTCACAAAGTTAAAAGTTGTGTTTGATTTGAAGAGGGTCTGTGCAGACGGATTGGTGTATGACGTCAAAGAACCACGAGAGCAGAAAGCTCTACTCGTGTGGTATTTTGGTGTCATACTGAGTATCTGTGCTGCACTGTTTCAAGCAAGTGTGGGTATCTGCAGGTTGATATAATGCTCGTGGCAAAAGGTCTTTATCATTGGTTGCGCAGGCTGTCTGTCAGGGTGTGGGTGTAGGGCTAGGGGATTCTGTTAGTACTTCACTTTTCTGCATTACTCCAACATGCAGCTATTCCTATTTTGCTTCCATTTGAACACACATAAGGATATTCTATGTGACGTTTGGCACTCTATCGGTTAATAAAACAAAACTGTATGCAATTTGAGGAAGAACATTGTTTTGGTTGTGCTTCGGCTCTGCGTGACTGTGGATGAAAATGCTTATCCTACTGACAGTAATGTCTTCAGCTAGTCCGCTAAACTGTTTATATCCCTTAAGACTAGTAGTGAATGATTTTCAACATTTCAAATCCCTCAGTTCTTGGGATCTCCGAAAAGCCAAGCCGATGTTGATTCTTGTTTTATTATGAGCTTTGTCACTTTCTCTTTTTGCCAGCAGACTCTCAAAGATTTACCCTCTACATATCAGCCTTTCCCGCTTGTTCAGACAGCTAACCTATGCCAGTCTCATACCATACACGCATCAAAGTAGCAGGAGCAACTTTTCTTGATTTACAGATTTGATAAGACACAAGAAGGATTAATGTTGTATTGAAAAAAAATGACAGTGTACCTTTAAGTGGAACAGCCAATTTGATGATTGTTTTGCAAGATTTGTAAGTTACTTTGATTGAGTGGCCTGATATGTTAATCACATTATGTTGTAAACTTTCCTTTTCCTCTGCTCATATAGGCGAGCCAGGCAGTGGAACAGAGAGTGACACGTCCCCGGACCTCCAGAACCAGGAAAACGAACCCAGCCAAGAGGACACAGAGGAGGCAGACGGAGCCCTACAGGACCTGAAACCCCAGAAAGCCGCTTCCTCTTCCTCGGGAAGCCACCACAACAGCCACAAGAAACGCAAGAACAAAAACAGACACAGGTACCTGATCACCAGCATGTCCTTGGGGTCCAGGATATAAGACGGTTATTTAATTATGATCTTATTCTGGCTGGTCCAGTGCTAATTCAGAACAGGCTGTGAAATTTTTAATGTGGAAACATCTGAGTGGATGTGGAATAAATGAATATAAATGAACATATTCATAGATGATTATGATAGTGCTGACTCTTCCCAAATGGGGAGGGGTTTATGTCATGCATATATATTTTTTTTGTTCATTCCTGTCTAATGCTGTTTTGGTCCAGTTCAGACCTCTAAGAGGCCGGTTTGATAAGAGAATTAAACACTTACAAAAAATGAAACCGTTTGAAGCAGCCAGATGTCTGTGTTTGTGGTAGATGGACAGAAGGAAGATTTTGAGGAGCTAGTTTTCAACATGCAGAGTGCATACAGCCCATTTTCTTACTGTATTCATAGATGTTTAATGGAAAGTTAATATGGATTGGAAGTTTTGATAGTAACCTCAAAAAATGTTACCTCAATTGTGACTTTCATGAATGAATGAATCCTGTCAGTTGGCCTGTAGCTTTTTTATTTTAGTAAATGCACATTAATATATGAACTCTTGTCAGACCCTTTCAAAATGTCTTTATTGTTGTACAAAATAAACTGCATTTGCTGATATAATCCTGCCATTTAAGCCACAGCGATGATTGTTGAATGAGTGGTTTGCTTTAGACTGGATGAAGGTTGTTTCCCATTAAATAAGATGAGCAGTAGTTAGGGTCTGATATTCGCCTTATAGAGGATGCTTTAGTTTATATAAACCCAAGTGTTGACCCTATGTAGTCCACTGTGGGATTGATGTGCTGGTCAGTCTAGTGCACTAACCTCTGATGCTCTCTTCCTTCCTAACGCTGCCCCTTCAGCCCCTCTGGCATGTTTGATTATGACTTTGAGTAAGTCTCAATTTTACTTCCTGTTTCTCACCCCGTGTCTTCTGTCCGTTAGCTGTGTAGGGCCGTCCACGTCGTGTGGATGAATGCTGTGCTGCTTGCTTCTACCTCATCATTCGCAGATGTTGCTGCAGTTTTGTTTTGGTTTTGCATTTATTTTTCAGCTGCATGCTTGTGGAGTTCATAGACATGTTGGGTTTTTTTTTAGTTAGTTGCATGGGTTTTAAATGGTTTTATTAGTTTATCTGACCATAATGGGGTTAATTTGTTTTCTCCTTACAGATTTGACATGAAGATGAACAAGAAACCCAGAGCGGTAAGTTCAGATGTACTTCTCGTACACATGTAAATAACTTAACATTTTTGCTGTTTTATATATATATATATATATATGTAATGTTGAAGTTGTGCCAGATGATGTTAATAAACTAACGTAACTTATCTCTTTATCCATTTTTCTCTGTTAAATTGTGTGATTCTGCAGGACTACTCGGCCTAACGTATCCCCTCAGTCTCCCTCACAGACATCCACACAAAACAAACCTCTTCAGTCAGTCCCGACTCTCTCCGGTCCAGAACGTCTGGATCTTCCCCTGCATTTCTCCACTTCTGTGTTTGCTTCTTTCCTGACCGTAGTGAAGCTCTCAAGTGATTTTTAGTCTCTGATGGATTCAGATCCTGTCATTGCATGATATGTATTGCAAACATGAGGTTCCAGAACTGCTCATAATGCTGGAATCTGTTTATTTATGATGTTACATGGATTATGTATCTGTGGATCCAAACCGTTCCCTCCTGCTTTTGGATATCCATCACTTTTGTTAAACTTGTGTAGCTAATGTAAAAAGTTGGTCATGCCATTATTATTATTTTTTGTTTTTTACCATCTTGTTTTGAATAAAACTGAAATAAGACAATGGTTTGTTGTTTGATGGCCAGTTCTTGAATTAAAAATCATTTGGACAGTAAGTATCTTGATGAATGTTATTAAACTATTAATACTAGTTGTTCAAACACTGAGATTAATCTTTCATGAAAGATGCTATAAACCTTTAAACTCTGATCTTTAAAATCAGCAGTGTTTCTCAGAGCAGATTCTCCACAGATTGACTGAACCCCGCCAGATGTAAGAGCAACAGACTGACTTACGGTCCTTATGACTTTATTAAAAACATCTTTAAGTTAAGCAGCATTTGTTCTGGAAACTCTAAACACTTATCACTAAACAGTCAAGCTATTGTAAGTGTGCTGAAGTATCTTCTTTATGACCTGAAATAAGTTGCATTACAAGCATAAAAATGACCACAACGCCGAAAACAGGGACAATTAAACGTGTTACCGCTGCGCAAAGCATCATGGGGCATAAGAAAAAGGTGGATAACTGATAACAGCAGTCATTGTGAGAGAATAGCGGCATCTACTGAAGACTTCTGAAAAATAAATAAAATGTAAATGTGTAACTACAGGAGGAGCTCTGACATCACTGCAGTTCAGAGAGATTTAGAGAAAGTGAAACTCCGCGACAATATGGACGCCTGAAACGATCAACCTCTTCAAACTACAGGATATTTATTGATCCGCTTAGAGAGTCTTGTGGACACATCTGATCCTCACAGGTAATGATAGAAATATAAGAGAGATTGAGCTGAACAGGTTTCTAATGGAAGTGATCTGTTTTAGTGGGTTTATGTAAAACTGGGATAAGTTGAACAGAACCAGGTTTAAACGTCAAATACTCAACTACTTTAGTTTACTGCACTGAAATAGTATCAGAATTGTATTAAAATAATGTAATTGTCATTTTGTCACACGACATAAAGACTGAAGAAACTACAGAAAGACTGAAAACAAGCCTACCACACTACAGCTGAAAATCACATTTATTGTTTATATAAAACAAGATTAGAACTACATTTAGTCATATAAACTACTATTGGTCATATATTATGTCATATATTATGTCCCTCACTATCTTTTTAACAAATCAATATGAATATTAAATGCTCATGAGGGAACTTCTTGACCGAATATGAAGTTACCCCAAGGATTTCCTTTACCCGAGTGACTAAAAACGTACAAATGGGACAAGTGGGCTTAAAGGGGGTAGTTCACTGAAAAATTAGAATTAACTCATGATTTACTCACCCTCAAGCCAAGGTGCAATGGCCATTCTTCTTTCAGACAAATGTAATCCAAGTTATATTTAAAAATGTCCTGGCTCTTCCAATCATTATAATGGCAGTAAATTGCAGCCCAAAATTTGAAGCCCAAAAAAGTGCATCCATTCTTTATAAAAAATAATCCACATGGCTCCGGGGGTTAATAAAGGCCTTCTAAAGCGAACCGATGGGTTTGTGCAAGAAAAATATTCATATTTAACACATTAGAAAGTAAAATATCTAGCCTCCGGTGGACTGCCTAATGTATTTAATAAAATGTTGCTATATTATAGAAATGTATACATTTAAATGATTACAAATAGAGGCAAATAAATGTAGAAAAAAAAATAGAGCCCCCAAAAAACAGTACATTCAAACTTTAAAGGAACACTCCACTATTTTTATATTTTTGAAAAAAGGCTTGCTCAAAAAATAATCAGAGTTTTGATAATTTTTTTGTATTTAAAACTTGATTCTTCTGTAGTTACATCATGTACTAAGACCGACGGAAAATGAAAAGTTGTGCCTGAAAATATTACGCAGTGCCTCAAAATAGTCTCCAGTTAAAGGTTATTACTCAGGAATGAGAGTATAGCCATATCGGCCTAGAAAATCACAACTTTTCATTTTCCGTACACAGTTTAGTACACAATGTAACTACAGAAGAGGCAAGTTTTAAATAGGAAAAATATCGAAACTCTTGATATGACTCTTTGTCTTTGGTCATTTTTTTTGCGAGATGCTAACTGTCTAATCAGATTTAATTATCAATTGCTAAGCTATGCTAAAAGTGCTACCGCCAGACACTGAGATCGGCTGAATGGATTCAAAAACGGTGAACAACTCAACTGTTTTATTATGTTACAAAATCTTATTTTACTGTCTGGGGAGACCCCTAACATTTTGCTTCCTAAACAGACTAGACTAAACAAAATTCAGACAAATGCAGGTGATTTATCTTCATCATTTCTTTCTCCAGGGATGTCCAGCGGTCCACTGACGGAGGAGCTTCAGTGCTCTATATGTCTGGATGTGTTCACTGATCCAGTCAGCACTCCATGTGGACACAGCTTCTGCAAGACCTGTCTGAATAAGTGCTGGGACAACAGCCAGACCTGCAACTGTCCAAATTGTAAAGAAAAATTCAAGCGCAGACCTGATCTCAAGATTAACACCACACTCAGAGAGCTCGTAGATCACTATAAAAAGAAAAGTCCTGAGAAAAAACCTGAAGTTGTGTGTGACGTCTGTGAGGAAAGAAAGCTGAAAGCCCTGAAGTCGTGTCTGATGTGTCAGAGCTCTTACTGTGAAACTCACCTGGAGCCTCATTTAAAAAGGGCAGAATTAAACAATCACAAACTGATCAATCCTGTGAGTAATCTGGAGGACTATATCTGTCAGAAACATGAGAGACCTCTGGAGCTGTTCTCTAGAGATGATCAGATGTGTGTGTGTATCTTCTGCACAGAAGGAGATCACAAGAACCACAACACTGTTTCTTTAAAAGAAGAGATTAAAGAGAAGAAGGTAGAAGTTACGAACAAAACTGATTTTAAAGGGCTCATGAGGAATTATATATTCTTTGATTTTGTGAACAAATGAATCAATTATGAAAACATTGTGTGTTCTCTGTCTATAGACTCAACTGATGAAGACACAGAAAGACGTGCAGCAGATGATCCAGGACAGAATCAAGAAGATTCAAGATGTCAAACTCTCAGCAGAAGTCAGAAAAGTGAGTTTAAAATAATGTAATTTTACTCATCATTTAGTTCTGGCTAGTCCTGATATACAGTCCAACAGCACTGGGACTTTTCACTTTTTGTGTTGAGTTATTTGAAACTCTTTTCTGTGATCGAGCAAATATAGACAAGGTAACTGACATTTGTCTAAGATTACTTTATAGTTACTTTATTATTACTTTACTCTTTATTGACTTGTTTATTAAAGTGTTGTATAAAAACAATATTACAGTCACAATTGCACTTTTGATCTGTATATCGACATGGCTATGATTACCTTATCACTTTGTAAACCCGGACAGCAACATAGTGTCAGCCCGGATCCGGCACAAATCTGGTACATGTTGAATCCAGATGTCTACCAGATGTGGCCCAGATACTATGTTGCTGTCTGGGAAGTAACAGCACATCTCTCCTCAACAAGACAAGTGATTTGAAGAATCAGTCAGTACAAACAGTGAAAGATTATGAAAACACTGAAGTACGAGCAATAGTAACACTGACTCTTGTCTTATGAAACACCACTAATCATGAGTTGATTGTCCTGGTTGAGCAGAGAAACACAGAGAAGGAGAAAGCAGCTTGTGTTGAGCTCTTCACTGATCTCATCCGCTCCATTGAGAGATGTCAGACTGAACTGCTGGAGATGATGGAGGAGCAGCAGAAAGCAGCAGAGAAACAGGAGGAAGAGCTCATTGAAGAGCTGGAGCAGGAGATCACTGAGCTAAAGATGAGAAACACTGAGCTGGAGCAGCTCTCACACACTGAAGATCACCTCCACCTCCTACAGGCCAGTCAACATCTCTCTGATCAATGATAATGCAGTATATGACACCATAACACTCCCCATGCTGAAGGATTTCTCCTCTCTCCTGCTGTAGATTTACTCATCCCTGTACAGCTCTAGAAACACCAGGAACTGGCCTGAGATCAGTGTGAAGACTGATGAGAGTCTGGAGGCTCTGAGGAGAGCTCTGACTCAACTGCAGGACACTCTACAGGAGAAACTCACGCAAACTGGTAAGTTCTTCTGCCCTATTCAAGGGGATTGATTTAATGACTATTGAAACCTGCATTGTGATCTATAATAACATAATCCAATTACAAAATGATCATGTATAATTAGATATTTGTAATCATAAATGTTTGTGTTTCAGAGAGAAGAGAGATGTATGTTTGAAATGCCTGGCCTTTATCTCAAACAGCTTAGCAGCGCTGGGCTTTAAATTAAAGTTTTGTTTTTAAAGTTTCATTTTTAAAATGTTGTATCTGCTGCAGAATCACAGCACCAATCTACTACAAAACTGAATTAAGTCAAAAATCAACCTGCATAAAACAACATCACACATTCCCAAAGTTATATCTGTTTTATAAAGGGGGGATTGTCAAGGAATAAACGAGACAGATGCAATTGTGAATGCAGTAAAGTGAGTTTATTAGATAAACACTGGTCCAAATAGCATTCAAACACCAGAGAGTCTTAGGTGCAGAGAGTAGGTGGTATCCAGTCAGCACCAAGTGCAGCAAGCAATCAGTCCATAATCAAGATCCAAAACCATCAGAGCAGGAATAAACACTGCAACACCAAACACTAAACTTCTGACAACACAGAACAGAAAAGCCACAGGTTAAATAGTGTCACACTGATTAGGAGCAGGTGTGTCAGATAATTCAATCAGCGCTCACTAACACAGAGAGCGAGAGAGCAACAGAGAGAGAGACAGAGAGAGTGAGTCAGTGAACCTGAAAACCGTGACAAGAATATTAAGAGCTCAAACTCAAACTTTTTGATTATCTAAATATCAGCTGAGACACATGAATCAGATAAAACATGATTTTGTACACATTTCTTTAGTTTGTCTATAATTCACATATAAAAACCTGATGATGTTTTATTGTCATGTGTCTCTCAGATCTGAAAAGGATGCAGCAGTATGCAGGTACAGTGTGTCTGCTCTACACTAAGGCCACATCCACACAAAGCCAGAGCTTTCCCTAGAAATATTAGTCTCAAGAAATATCTGTGTACACACGAAACCACTGAAACTGACTCAAAACGATGTAGTACGCCTGACCAGTATGTGGCGCTGTAATTCTGTAAATACCGCTTTCAAGCTCCCAAAACGCCAGATCCGTCTGGGTGACGCCGGATCCGCTGATACGATACAACGTTTTTACGTATACAGCTTAAACGCATCTCCATGTGGATGGGGCATAACACTCACAGCTTCATCACTGACCTACAGTATGATTATTAAAAAGATCATCACAAATGGTCTGTATTGTGATTTATTTTCTCTGTTTTCTCAGTGGATGTGACTCTGGATCCTAATACAGCTCATCCTAATCTCATCCTGTCTGTTGATGGAAAAAGAGTGAGAGATGGAGACATTTGGTATGACCTCCCAGACAACCCAAAGAGATTTGATCTATGTGTAAGTGTCCTGGGAAAGGAGGGATTCTCTTCAGGGAGATTTTATTTTGAGGTGCAGTTGAGGAGAAAGACTGGCTGGACTTTAGGAGTGGCCAGAGAATCCATTAACAGGAAGGGATCGATCACACCGAGTCCCAGTAATGGATACTGGACTGTGCAGCTGATCAATGGGAATAAATATGATGCCTGTGATGATTTTCGTGTCTCTCTCTGTGTGAGAGTGAAGCCGCAGCGGGTCGGTGTGTTTGTGGATTATGAGGACGGTCTGGTCTCCTTTTATGATGTGGAGTCCAGCTCTCATATCTACTCTTTCACTGCTCAGTCTTTCACTGGGAAACTCTATCCATTTTTTTGCCCAGGCCTTGATATTGGAGGTAAAAACTCAGGTCCTCTAATCATCACACCTGTTAATAACAATCAATGAATTTATACCCCTAATATCTATCTATCCATCTCTCATCCATTCTCCAAACTGCTTATCACAGGGAGCGTATTGGGCTGCAGGCAGGGAAAACCCTGGATGAATGGGGGATCCCTAGCAGGACTAAAACACAAATTTCTACACCTGCAGATGATTTACTATCTCAAAATTCACCTATGCTGCATGTTTTTGAATTGTGATGAAAACTGGAGAAAATGGATGATTTTCAACGTATAGCTTACCAGTTATCATTTATGTTATTCTGTTCAGTGACACTAGTGGTGCACAAATTACAGTAAACGTCCCCATCTGACTAACAGGGAACCGTATGGAAATGTTCTGTTAATATCCCAAATATCCTCTTTGTCATGTTGCTATGTGACCGAATAACCAAAATGGAACGTCCCCCTAAAGTCATATAAGGAATCTTGAACTGCAGCACTTTCACAACCAAAAGAGGATGTTTTGGGAACGTCCCTAATGTTCTATAAAGGTTTGGGATTTTCATCATCTTTAGAGAACATTTAGGGAACGTTGTGCATGGTTGTGAGAATGTCCTCTCCTACGTGGGTAGATACACTATAAACAGAAGAGGGCCCAGAACAGAGGCCTGTTGCATGAAGCTAGCTGAACAAACTCTGAGTTTCAGAGTAGGTTTAGAGTTGACAAATCCAGATAAATCCAACCTGGTTTAGATAAAGTTCAATTGTTTCTCAAAGCTTGGTATAAACTTTCTCTGTCAACTCAGGTTCAATCCAGAGTTTGCAATTAACACTGAAGAGCGTGCACCTGAAAGCGTGACACATGCGGCAAACAGCCAATCACAGTGTCCGTTTGATTCACTTCTCTTCTGAAGATTGAGAGATCGTTCTGAAAATGATCATGAAATTAAATGTGTTTAAAGCAGGAATAAACACTTATGCTGCAGCGTCAATTTAAGAAGGCAGCTGAAAGAATATCTGACTATATCAATGCATTTTTTGATACTTGCACGTTGTCCATCAAGCTAATTTTCACAGATGAACACAACTTGTGTACACTTTTAAGCCTAAATGCAGTCGGCAGAAGTAAAAAGCTAAAGGCAGGCTATAAACGGACTACACCAATGTCCCGCGATTTCAACGTCACCATCACTAAGCTTCCCACAACTCTTTCATGTATTATCTCAAAACATTTTCCCAGAATGTTTGAGTTAGACTAGTTTATAAGAGCACATTTATGAGCATAATGAGAAAGTGGACTGAGCTCACCTGCTCAGTGATGACGTTTAATCTCCTCGACAGCCTCTGAAGTCCCAGACACTTGTTAGCAACCGCCTTTTTCATCAAAAAAGTAATAATACTGATGTATTTTATGTTGTAGAATAAAATGTGAAAGTGTTTTGAGCTTGTGTTCACCACATACCTTATTTCAGCCATTTCACCAAAACCCATTAAAAAAAAAAAAAAAACATTGACTTCGGTATAGGGAAACAGAAGTGCTAAAATGCTAACTCGCTTCCACATTTTGATGTCATACCTACACCGCTCTACAATATAAACCAATCAAGAGGAATACCAGTGATTCCAATGGAAATCAACTTCTCCAATAAAATACTATGTGAAATGGTGTCAAAAGCTGCACTTAAATCAAGCAGAATGAGTATTGATAAAAGTCCAGAATCTGCAGCCATCAACAAATCATTAGTGCAGACTCCATGCTGTGGTATGAACGATAGGCTCAAACAAGTTTATTAGATGAGCATGTACTTGTCTACTTGTCTGTTTAACAAATTTTACCCAATCATTTAGAAAAAAAAAGTAAATTAGAAATGTGTTGGAAATTTTCTGGGTTATGATCCACGCCAGGTTACTTAAGTATGGGAGTTACAGCTGCTATAAGGGATGAAGGAATAAAGGAATAATACCAAAGGAAGAATGCATGATTTGAGTTATCAGCGGTAACAAAGAAGGTAGACAGGACTTAACCACATGTTTAACAATAGGATCAGATTGGCAACTTGTAGATTTAGATTTTTGGACACATTCAGCTATTTCATCAACCATAGGCAAATAGAAAATGGAAGTGGTTATTAAATGTAATTTCGGGAGGAGTATGCCAATCTAATCTTTCAATTAATACCAAGGTATAAAACCAGCAGCTTACCTCTTCCTGTTGGTAGTTCCTGCAGCATCCCCCCTCCTCCTCCCCTCCCTCTCCTTTTTGTACAATTTTGCCTGTTACAGGGGGCAATCGGAGCTTGGGTATATCCTCTCTGAGCCCCTCTATAGCAGACAGCAAGCCAAATCTGTTTACCACTTTCACTAAGATTATATGGGCACACAAACTCATGAACTAAAAAGATAAAACAGGCCCCATTGCTGTCAGCCATCAAGTTGAATAGTATGAATATTTTCGATTTTATCACTAAAATAATTCATAAATGTATCACATAAAGGAGTAAAATGTGAATGTAATGAAAAAGCGTCAGGTGGTTGCAAAATATTATTCACTGTGGAGAATAATATTTTTGTATTCCCACCACCAGAATGAATTAAATTGGCATAATAATTTGATTTAGCCATAGAAAGTGCTTCCTTATAGTGTAAGGAATAACATTATCATCATTTCAAATGAACATCATTAAAATAGTTTATAAACACTGGAAATGATGCACTCTAAGAAAATTCAAATATGCATATGCTCTGTAATTGAAGGAATTCTGCATTGATGTTTAAAGAACGGGTACTGAGGCTGTTGATCTCCTTAAATTACAAAAAAAGAAAACAACAGAAAAACAGTAATGTTTTATACAACCTGTTATATTTGAAGTCCTCTGAAGTCATACAATTTTGTTTGACTACTTTTATTGGGACTTTACAATGTTTTTGTTTTTTTGGAGCTTGACAATCCCAGTCTCCATTCACTTTCATTTGTTTCACACTTGTTTGTTAAAACCCCCTCGGTTAAAATCATGTTCATGGTTATAAAGTGCAACCTAAACATCAGTCCCAATACAAACAGACACACATGAACCCAACACACCGAAAACAGGGACAGATGTAAATGTGTGAATACGGGAGGAGCTCTGACATCCCTGTATTCAGAGAGAGATTCAGAGAAAGTGAAACTCAACAACAATACGGACGCCTGAAACGACCAACCTCTTCCAACTACAGGATATTTATTGATCCGTTCAGAGTCTTGTGGACACATCTGATCCTCACAGGTAATGATAGAAATACAGGTCCTTCTCAAAAAATGTGCATATTGTGATAAAAGTTCATTATTTTCCATATTGTAATGATAAAATTAAAATTTCATATATTTTAGATTCATTGCACACCAACTGAAATATTTCAGGTCTTTTATTGTTTTAATACTGATGATTTTCGCATACAGCTCATGAAAACCCCAAATTCCTATCTAAAAAATTAGCATATCATGAAAAGGTTCTCTAAACGAGCTATTAACCTAATCATCTGAATCAACTAATTAACTCTAAACACCTGCAAAAGATTCCTGAGGCTTTTAAAAAAACTCCCAGCCTGGTTCATTACTCAAAACCGCAATCATGGGTCAGACTGCCGACCTGACTGCTGTCCAGAAGGCCATCATTGACACCCTCAAGCGAGAGGGTAAGACACAGAAAGACATTTCTGAACGAATAGGCTGTTCCCAGAATGCTGTATCAAGGCACCTCAGTGGAAAGTCTGTGGGAAGGAAAAAGTGTGGCAAAAAACGCTGCACAACGAGAAGAGGTGACCGGACCCTGAGGAAGATTGTGGAGAAGGACCGATTCCAGACCTTGGGGGACCTGCGGAAGCAGTGGACTGAGTCTGGAGTATAAACATCCAGAGCCACCGTGCACAGGCGTGTGCAGGAAATGGGCTACAGGTGCCGCATTCCCAGGTCAAGCCACTTTTGAACCAGAAACAGCGGCAGAAGCGCCTGACCTGGGCTACAGAGAAGCAGCACTGGACTGTCGCTCAAATTTTGCATGTCATTCGAAATCAAGGTGCCACAGTCTGGAGGAAGACTGGGAGAAGGAAATGCCAAAATGCCTGAAGTCCAGTGTCAAGTACCCACAGTCAGTGATGGTCTGGGGTGCCATGTCAGCGGCTGGTGTTGGTCCACTGTGTTTTATCAAGGGCAGGGTCAATGCAGCTAGCCATCAGGAGATTTTGGAGCACTTCATGCTTCCATCTGCTGAAAAGCTTTATGGAAATGATTTCGTTTTCAGCACGACCTGGCACCTGCTCACAGTGCCAAAACCACTGGTAAATGGTTTACTGACCATGGTATTATTGTGCTCAATTGGCCTGCCAACTCTTCTGACCTGAACCCCATAGAGAATCTGTGGGATATTGTGAAGAGAAAGTTGAGAGGCAAGACCCAACACTCTGGATGAGCTTAAGGCGCTATCGAAGCATCCTGGGCCTCCATAACACCTCAGCAGTGCCACAGGCTGATCGCCACCATGCCACGCCGCATTGAAGCTGTCATTTCTGCAAAAGATTCCCGACCAAGTATTGAGTGCTTAACTGAACATAATTATTTGAAGGTTGACTTTTTGTATTAAAAACACTTCTTTTATTGGTCGGATGAAATATGCTAATTTTTTTAGATAGGAATTTTGTGTTTTCATGAGCTGTATGCCAAAATCATCAGTATTAAAACAATAAAAGACCTGACATATTTCAGTTGGTGTGCAATGAATCTAAAATATATGAAAGTTTAATTTTTATCATTACATTATGGAAAATAATGAACTTTTATCACAATATGATATAAGAATATTCTGTAAGTTTCAGAGATGAAAACGTCCTTGTTAGTCAAAGAAAAGCTTTTATAGACACCAGGCCCAGAAAACCGGAGCTGGAATTCAATGACGTCATGGGAAGAAGAAACACAACTCAACTGATGAATATGTATGCGTGCTTCTGAAGCCCCGCACACAAAGTCAAGACGCCACAGGTTTACAGAGCAGTGATCATGGTGAGCAAAGTAATATTTTGATCTGTGCCAGGTTGTGGAAGAACACAGTCATTGCATAAGCTTTCTTCGGATGCTACTAGGAATTGAGTGGTTGAACTTTATTTTTAATGAAGTTCCAGCTCACGTGGGGAAGACGTGTACGTGTGTTCGCTTCATTTTACTGCGGAGTCTCAGGTGCTGGATTTGCAGAAACAGTGTTGTGCCTTCTATATTGGATTTCGACAGGAATGGTGCAACAAACTTAAGTGAGTAAAACGTATTTTTTATATGAAATGGTCGGCAGGCCTATGAACCTCAAATAGTGAAATAATATTCCTTTCTTGATCTGGGCGCACGTGCACGTGTTTGTCTGTGTGTGCATGCGGTTCGTGCTTATCGACCGATCGGGCGGGCCATGTAATACAGAAATAATATTCCAATCAATCTCGGGTGGATGAGAAATAAATCATTGTGTTTGTTTGATAAAGACGTTTACGAGCCCTGTGATCGAGAGAATCAATCCGGTTGCTGCTTTCAAAACGATCCCTCCCTAATGTGAACTGAACTGGCAGGGGAGTTGAAGCTCATTAAATATGCTAATCTTATCCAATCCCAGCCATGGGCGTTCACTTCCAAGTCTCCAGTGCGCACGCCCATCAAAACCCAGCGTTCAGGAGAAAGCCTCAAAACCAGTGTAGAAAATAACCTATTACTTATTCATTATGATGTTTTTGAATGTAAAAACCACACTAACTTCATTAGTTGACCTCAGACAACAGAATAATTTTTTTTTTAAAGAATGTCATGAAAGCTTGAAGCGTCTTTACTCATGCATGCAACAGCTGATCGAAAAGATTAGTAAATTATGAGAGCATTTCTTTTAATAAATATTAATACAATTTTTAAAAGACATATTCCTCTAAAGATCCATCAGTAGAAATAACGAAAAAGAAGAAGAGGAAGACAAGCAAGAGAAACAAAAGGGACAAAACGTGCCTCTTTCTGTCCGGACGTTATTATTTGAAATGTAAAGTTTATTTCAAAAAATGAATAAGAAGTGTCATAAATCTTTTTGAATTAAGTTGTGTTTCAAATAAATGTTTCAAAGTTATATCAGATTTTGTATGTGTTTTTATTGTACTTACCCTGTAACTACATGAAACAAGAGGGGAACAAGAACCACTTTAATTTACAGGCTGTAGAGTCATACTTACACTGTAGCTACAAAGATAATTACCCCTTAATTAAAAAATACTTACAGTATAAATAATATGTTTATTTTCCTGATAGTTACACCTTTATTCCCCAAATATTACATATTTTTTCCTTATACCTACACGCACTTAAAGCGTTACCAGAAAACACAACATCAGGAGAGGTTTTACAGAAGCCATTCATATGCAAAAAAAACAACAACCATAAAAGTAATATGGGAAGCCACCTGTTAAATCATAATTAATATGTGAATATTACATGTGAGAATTATTACAAATACATTTTTACAGTGCTCTGTTTTAACCCACCAGTCATGCAGAGTACTGTACAATTCACTGTTTCATACAAACATAATTTTCTGTCCACATTCTAATCAGTGTTGTGCATGAACGCGTTCAATGAACGACGTTCACTGAACGTGTTCATATTTTCCCTGAACGCTGAACTGAACGAATCACTTTTCATTCAATGAACGTGAACGAGAGCGGCGCTCACTCTGGCAGGAATGAGCAGCATGTGCAGTTCACGTTCACGCTCATTTGAAAAGTCAGGTTTTACGACATGACTGTTTACAGCAAACACCTGATGGTCCAGCATCATACTAGTTCACGTGATTCAAACTTAGCTACTGCTGAAGCCAGTTTTGAAGAGCACTTAGCAGAGTTTTATGTACAAACAAAGGAAGACTCAGACGGAAAAAACCTTACGATTTTGTGCAAACTGTGCCCACCGGGACTAAACAAACAAGTACGTACGTCAGCCACATCGAGCTCAAATTTGAAACAACACATCGAGTTATGCCATCCGAGCTATCTTGGCAAATATCTGCGACTGAATGAGAAATCATTAACGAGGCTAATTTGACATTACAGTACATGACTACTTTTGTCAGTAGACTGATCGTTTCCCCATGAATATACCTTATTTTTAAGTCCTGTAATTTGGTTCATGCTGGCTAAATAAAAGTTTCACTGAACATACTGTATACCTTGACTGCACCTTGTTTTTTCCAATTTCTACATATCATGATTACACATTATTTAAGGGGTAAATATATTATGGTAACACTTTACAATAAGGGTGCACTAATATGCATTAATTCATGCTTAACTAATGCACAGATAATGATGAGTTAATGTGTTACTAATGGTTAACTAACCCATTTATTAATGATCACTGCATCAGCAACTAATGAAGATTCGACATGATTAATAGAAGTAATCATTACATTGTTATTAGTTAAATTTTTTTTATTACATGTGATTCTGACATGATGTCACTACATGCACTCCACTCCTTCTTTTCCGCTCGTCTCAGGTAAATAATGCGTCTTCCAGCTGAGTGGTTGGCATAGCGCGTTCATGTGTTTTGGGGGCGTGGCTTTGGAAAGAGCCCAGAAGAGAGAAGGTGGAGTGAATAGAAATAATGAGCTGTCTTTAAAACAGTCATGAGAGGTCTACAGACACTCAATTTTTATACTTTCTTTTCAGAGTACTTACATTTTATTGATATATAAAGAAAGTTTAAACAAATTTGGAAAAAGTTTTTAACCAATTCTTACCTACCCTACCTTTAAGAGCTATGAATTGCAAGCCATTATGTTTTATTGGATCACAAGCTCTGTTCAAAGACTGTTGAAGTTGACGCTTTAAGCACAGACCCAGAGACTGAGAACCAGACTGAAATTAGAGAAGATACGTTGCTGAAGGTTGCTAAACCAGATGACAGAGAGTGTTTTAACTATGGTCAGCAGGGCCATTTTGCATGTAACTGTTACCTCTCACCTATAATGTGTAGAAAAAAAAGGCACATGATTTATAGATGTGTCATTATGGTATGACTTTACTTGTTAGGGCACATGACTATTAACTAATTGATGAAGTAATATGTAATTGTGGTTATGAGTTTTGAATTAATTTTGAATTAGTTAATAGTCATGTGCCCCAACAAGTAAAGTCATACCATAATGACACATCTATAAATCATTAGCTAATAATTAATTAAAGCAGACAACTGGAAGTTGAAATGCATGGCTTTGACCCGTTGTGGTAATTAACACATTAATTTACATTATTAGTTCATAAAATATGTTATTAAGGAATTAATACATTATGACACATGTAACTAATAACAATGTAATGATTACTTAATCTATTAATCATGTCGAATCTTCATTAGTTGCTGATGCAGTAATCATTAATAAATGGGTTAGTTAACCATTAGTAACACATTAATTCATCATTATCTGTGCATTAGTTAAGCATGAATTAATGCATATTAGTGCACCCTTATTGTAAAGTGTTACTAATATTATTTTTCTCCTGGCTATAATAATTGTCTCTTGTTTATTGGTACAATAATTTTGATTAGTTTTGGAGTGGCAGTGATTTGCAGCTGGTAATGGATGGTAAAGAGGTTCTATTGAGTAAGATAGTGGCCTATCTTAAAAAGAATTTAACAAATGAACGTGAACTAGTTCATTTTTAGATATGTGAACTTAGTTCATTTAAAAAAAAAGAACTATGAACATGAACTAGTTCATTATCATCTGTGTGAACTGAACTTTGAGCTAGTTCTTTTAGGTATGAACTGGCACAACACTGATTCTAATACATCATTATACATGATTCAATCCTGTTTCACATATTCACATATTACGTCATTTTGGTCTTGAGCTAGCGCTACTCCATTCATTGCTGTTCCAGTTCGTTTTTATTATGCCCTTCACTCGCTAACTTCCCTCCGTCCGTTCACTCGGATGTGCGTCATTGCTTATGACTACTGCCGGAACATTTGCACTGGACTGAACTGGAACGTCCTAAGCCCTTGATCACTTGGAATCCACCATGGAGTTGATTAATTATTAAAAATAATTTAATACTCTGAGTCACAAGTGGGTTTACACAAACTGAAAAAGTCAAAAAGCGCTAGGGTGTGCCCTGCTCTCCCCTACAGTTGTTTTGGAACGAGCATCTTGAAACAGTAAAGGCCCGTTCACACCAAGAACAACTTTAAAGATAACTATATTCCTGGACAATATCGTTCTGTTCATTCAAAACTCGTGCTTGTCTGCCGCTTTAAATGCTCGAGTTTGTTACAACAGGATGGATTCTAATTGGCTGTCACTGTTTTTATAGTTCATCACCTGAAAAAAAAATCGTTCTGAAAGTGATTCAAAAGATATCGTTTCTCTCTGCCTTTTTCGTTGTAGATGTGTTGTGAACTCTGCTATTCACTGAAACTGAGAAAGATTTTAGAACTATATCTTTATCGTTATTATCTTCCATTGTGTGAAAGGACCTTAACTTGCGAATCATTTCAGTGAGTCAAATGTTGATTCAGTAACCGCTTTGACAAAGTTCATTCAGAAGGATTCGTATTCATTAGACTGATTCAATATTCAAACCAGTACCGTGAGTGAAAATAAAAAGAGTCATGAAAAGAATCTGCTCAAATGAGTCATTTGCTCATGAATCGGACAACACTAGCGTTGTTTCTGTTGGCGTTCAGCTCGCGAGGACAGGACAACTGAAGTATTTACGCGAGGTTTTTATCACCACATTTAATTCAGCCTTCAAAATTAGAGCCTTTAAAAATCTGGTTATGTTCTGTTTTTTTTTATTTTTTAAATATGGTGGCTGGAGAGTCTGCATCGCAAACATTGACTGGAAAACTGGTAAATCTTCTATATATTGTTACCCACCACTAAGGTGATTGAAATCGAGTCCGCAAATGTAACCTGAGTACAGGAAATTGTGTTAAATTATTTATTTTATATTTATAATAAGATCATTAGTGAGTCAGCAACAACATAAACTGTTGAGAAACGCTGCTGTCAATCAATCCGTTTCTATGGCAACCATGGAGCCATGTATGATTGCGTCACAGAGAGCACCTGCGTCACAGAGAGCACCTGCGTCGGCATTTACTATAAGACTCTTACCCGCAGTTTCTTCAGTACAGCGATAATACTAGCGATTTTGAGCGATACATCTTACTATTTTATCCTATATTTTACAGCAATTACCTACCGATACTAACTTTACAAACTACTTTACAAGCACCATCATTTCATACAGAGTGTATATTCAGCGCGTTCATACTAACAGAATATAGACTCAAACTATACAGTCACACACAGTTTTGTACATCTGATATTTCCCGTTTCCTTTGGATTTGATCAGCATACAAAACACACAATGGCTTCAAACTCAAACTGCAGAGAGGTGTGTGTGGAGGTCTATGTGAACGGCGAGTTGTACTGCTTTGACAGTGTCGGGGTCCCGGATGAGGAGAATGTGCAGATGGAGTTTATGGTCACCGAACGGATCTACGAGCTTCTCGGGTGCTCACCGGGCGACATAACCGCAAGGCTGGAGGTGGACACGGACAAGTGTATTTCAGTCAGTCGCGCCGCTTTAGAGGGGGAGGATGTGCAGATCGATGTTGATGTGAAGCAACTGACCTGTACAACCCATGAGAACAGCCCGACAGGTGAATGCTCAACATGCACCACTCACAACTTTTAGTTATAATTTACAGCAATTGTTATGATGATTACAACTTATAATAATAATAACTATTTTAATAAGATTATTATTTCTGCCTAATTGAATACATGATGTTAGCGAACTGCATGCTTTGTATTGTCTCGGAACTGTACATTTCTGACATATGGACATTACTTGGGCCCGGTTTACACCTGGTATTAAGATTGATTGGATCACAAGTAGACAATGGAGACACATTCCCGTTTACATCTGGTGTTTTAATCTGTCTTTCTTGTCCACTTTCAACCACTTCTGTCCTGATTTCTTCGAGGGGAGGGTCTATGGGCGGGGGGAAAAAGCTCACACAATTTACATATACACGTGACCAGATAAACCAGAAGAACATACGCAGAGCAGCAGCTTTCATTTCTGCTCTGACAGCCGCTTCGGCTTGTGCTCATTTCAAAAAGTGTACACACCCCAGATCGTAATGCATCGTGTTGAGCAGTAAAGCAGTCTAAGATTGTCTGCATTTTTTGCTTCAGTATATTGTGGAAAACTAATGTTGTTTAAAATCATTTGCAAAGGAAAACCAAGTCCCATGTTTGGTGGTCCCTTTGTGTTACATGCCTTATTAGTATTCCAAAGTATTTATTTAGATTAAGTTACAAAATGTATGTAATGTGACGAAATGCATTACAAATGACTTTTTAAAGCATGTTTTTTTTTTTTAAATCTGTAGTGAAATACATTTTAAAAGTATCCTTCCCAACCTTGATGTCAACAGAGCATTTGAGATGCAACATTACAATGAGATGCAAACAGAAATGTCTTTCCAGTCAGACTAATTATTGAAATGTTTTTAATAACATATTATATGTTTTTCAGAAAGTACCACAGAGTGGGTGAAGAGAAAAATGAGTGGATTCTTCCAAACGATTTTTTGGATGGATCCGGCTGTTCCTGAGCGAACTCCTGAGAAGGATCGAGTTCCTGAAGCGAATCTGGTTACTGTCCGCTGGCCAGGAGAAGAGCCAGGGAACAAAAAGATCAGCCCAAAAAGAGGTGAATGTCAACAGAGCATTTGAGATGCAGCATTACAATGGCCACACACACACTGTAAAGTTTCAGGAGTGACGACCGCATTTAACGTCATTAACAACTAGTTGTTCAGTTCGGTTCCGTACACACTGCGTATAGTTTTTGTAAATGCGGTCGTCACTCCCGTAAATTACTGAACTGTGTGTGTGCAGAACAAATGAGATGCAAGCGGAAATTTCTTTCAAGTTGGAGTAATAATTCATGTTTGATCTGTGTTTAGTGATGTTTCTAATAACATATTATTTGTTTTCTTCTTTTTTTTTACTAAAGTGATGAAGAAAATGAGTGCTGTCTTTAAAAAGTATTTTCCGCTGGATCCGGCTGAGCCCTCGTGCGATCCTGAAACTGAACCCGTGTCTGCAGAAGGTCAGGAGGATGACATCCGTAATGGGATGGATGCGTCTCCTAGAACCGCTGAAATGAACGGCCCAAGAGGTGAATGTCAACAGAGCATTTGAGATGCAGCATTACAATGGCCACGCACACACTGTAAAGTTTCAGGAGTGACGACCGCATTTAAATCCCATAATTATGATTCCATGTGTGTAGAGACCACGACTCCTGAAACTTCACAGAGCGCACTGTTGCGGTGTTGCCATGTTCCCTTATTATTAGCAATTGCTTTTAAGCTTGGCTCATACAGCAATCGAGTTTATGGCATAATTTAATGTGTACAGGTGTGGGTTGCAGTATTTCATTTATTTTGTTTTTTTGATGGGCTTTTCTGCTGATTTGCTTGCAAGATCTGGCAACACGAATAAGTCAAGGCTCATACCACTTTCCCTGTGATTTCTTGCACTGCACATACAGACGAGATACATCTCTGGTCTCATCATCTGTCATTTGTCATCTTTTATATCCCTCATCATACGTCATTAATAACTAGTTGTTCAGTTCGGTTCCGTACACACTGCCTATTGTTTTGGTAAATGCGGTTGTCTTTCTCGTAAATTACTGAACTGTGTGTGTGCAGAACAAATTATGCAAACAGAAATTTCTTTTAAGTTGGACTAATTATTTATTTTTGAAGATGTTTCTAATAACATATGTTTTCTTCTTTTTTCAGAAAGTACTGAAGAGAAGAAAATTAGTGCTTTCTTTAAAATGTACTTTCCATTGGATCTGTCTGAGCCCTCGTGTGTCCCAGATGCAAGTGTTCCTGAGCCAGAAGCTGTGTCTGCAGAAGATCCAGAGGTTGCCATCAGTGATGGGATGGATGATCAGGGTGGCATAGATGCTTCTTCTGAAAAAGTGAAGATGAAGAAAATGAGTGCTTTTTTCAAAAAGTATTTTCCGCTGGATCCGGCTGAGCCCTCGTGCGATCCTGAGCCGGAACCTGCAGAAGGTCAGGAGGATGACATCAGTGATGGGATGGATGCGTCTCCTAGAACCGCTGAAATGAACGGCCCAAGAGGTGAATGTCAACAGAGCATTAGAGATGCAGCATTACAATGGCCACGCACACACTGTAAAGTTTCAGGAGTGACGACCGCATTTAACGTCATTAACAACTAGTTGTTCAGTTCGGTTCCGTACACACTGCGTATAGTTTTTGTAAATGCGGTCGTCACTCCCGTAAATTACTGAACTGTGTGTGTGCAGAACAAATGAGATGCAAACGGAAATTTCTTTCAAGTTGGACTAATAATTCATGTTTGATCTGTGGTCGGGATGTTTCTAATAACATTATTTGTTTTCTTCTTCTTTCAGAAAGTGCTAAAAAGAAGAAAATGAGGGCTTTCTTTAAAAAGTATTTTCCGCTGGACCAGGCTGGGCCCTCGTGCGATCCTGAGTCGGAACCTGCAGAAGGTCAGGAGGATGACATCCGTAATGGGATGGATGCGTCTCCTGGAACCGCTGAAATGAACGGCCCAAGAGGTGAATGTCAACAGAGCATTTGAGATGCAGCATTACAAGAGATGCAAACAGAAATGTCTTTCCAGTCAAACTAATTATTCATGTCTAATGTGGTTCGAGAAGTTTTTAATAACATATTATTTGTTTTTCAGAAAGTACCATAGAGTGGGCGATGAGAAAAATGAGTGGATTCTTCCAAATGATTTTTTGGATGGATCCGGCTGTTCCTGAGCGAACTCCTGAAAAGGATCGAGTTCCTGAAGCGAATCTGGTCGGCGTTAGCCGTCCAGGGAGCAGCAGTGAGATCGAAAAGAACAGCCCCAAAAGAGGTGAATGTCAACAGAGCATTTGAGATGCAGCATTACAATGGCCACACACAAACTGTAAAGTTTCAGGAGTGACGACCGCATTTAACGTCATTAACAACTAGTTGTTCAGTTCGGTTCCGTACACACTGCGTATAGTTTTTGTAAAAGCGGTCGTCACTCCTGTAAATTACTGAACTGTGTGTGTGCAGAACAAATGAGATGCAAGCGGAAATTTCTTTGAAGTTGGACTAATATTTCATGTTTGATCTGTGGTTACTGATGTTTCTAATAACATATTATTTGTTTTCTTCTTTTTTCAGAAAGTGCTAAAAAGAAGAAAATGAGTGCTTTCTTTAAAAAGTATTTTCCGCTGGATCAGGCTGGGCCCTCGTGCGATCCTGAGCCGGAACCTGCAGAAGGTCAGGAGGATGACATCCGTAATGGGATGGATGCGTCTCCTGGAACCGCTGAAATGAACGGCCCAAGAGGTGAATGTCAACAGAGCATTTGAGATGCAGCATTACAATGGCCACGCACACACTGTAAAGTTTCAGGAGTGACGACCGCATTTAACGTCATTAACAACTAGTTGTTCAGTTCGGTTCCGTACACACTGCGTATAGTTTTTGTAAATACGGTCGTCACTCCCGTAAATTACTGAACTGTGTGTGTGCAGAACAAATGAGATGCAAACGGAAATTCAATTCAAAAAGTTTATACACCCCAGGTCGCAATGCATCGTGTTGCCGCCTTGAGCAGTATTTTTTTTCATTTCTAAGATTGCATTTTTTGCTTCAGTAAATATTGTGGAAAACTAATGTTGTTTAAAATAATTTTCAAAGGAAAACCAAGTCGCATGTTTTGGTTTGTGTTACATGCCTTATTAGTATTCCAAAGTATTTATTTAGATTAAGTTTAAAAACTTGTGTAATCTGATGAAATGCATTACAAATGACTTTTTAAAGCATGGTTTTTTTTTATCTGTAGTGAAATAACGTTACATTTTAAAAGTATCCTTCCCAACCCTGATGTCAACAGAGCATATGAGATGCAGCATTACAATGAGATGCAAACGGAAATGTCTTTCCAGTCAGACTAAATATTGAAAGGTTTTTAATAACATATTATTTGTTTTCTTCTTTTTTCAGAAAGTGCTAAAAAGAAGAAAATGAGTGCTTTCTTTAAAAAGTATTTTCCGCTGGATCAGGCTGAGCCCTCGTGCGATCCTGAGTCGGAACCTGCAGAAGGTCAGGAGGATGACATCCGTAATGGGATGGATGCGTCTCCTGGAACCGCTGAAATGAACGGCCCAAGAGGTGAATGTCAACAGAGCATTTGAGATGCAGCATTACAAGAGATGCAAACAGAAATGTCTTTCCAGTCAAACTAATTATTCATGTCTAATGTGGTTCGAGAAGTTTTTAATAACATATTATTTGTTTTTCAGAAAGTACCATAGAGTGGGCGATGAGAAAAATGAGTGGATTCTTCCAAATGATTTTTTGGATGGATCCGGCTGTTCCTGAGCGAACTCCTGAAAAGGATCGAGTTCCTGAAGCGAATCTGGTCGGCGTCAGCTGTCCAGGGAGCAGCAGTGAGATCGAAAAGAACAGCCCCAAAAGAGGTGAATGTCAACAGAGCATTTGAGATGCAGCATTACAATGGCCACACACACACTGTAAAGTTTCAGGAGTGACGACCGTAAATTACTGAACTGTGTGTGTGCAGAACAAATGAGATGCAAACAGAAATTTCTTTTTAAAGTTGGACTAATAATTCATGTTTGATCTGTGTTTAGTGATGTATCTAATAACATATTATTTGTTTTCTTCTTTTTTCAGAAAGTGCTAAAAAGAAGAAAATGAGTGCTTTCTTTAAAAAGTATTTTCCGCTGGATCAGGCTGGGCCCTCGTGCGATCCAGAGTCGGAATAAGAATCAGAATTGCAACAGATACAAAGTAAAGACACCATCATGAGAGGCAGAGCAAGGAGAAGCAACTGAAGAAAACCAGAGAGAATCCTCAAGATTCATAGATACAATTTCAGATCCAAGCACATGCACACACTGTGTGAGTGTAAGTGTGTGTGAGTTTGCATGAGTCTGTGTGTGTGTGTGTGTGTGTGTGTGTGTGTGTGTGTGTGTGTGTGTGTGTGTGTGTGTGTGTGTGTGTGTGTGTGTGTGTGTGTGTGTGTGTGTGTGTGTGTGTGTGTGTGTGTGTGTGTGTGACTGTAGCTGTGTTCCATTCGACAGGCTCCCTACGCAGTGTTCACTGCTCGTTCCACTCGACCGTAGGTGGACTTCACAGGGTTTTCCGCCATCTTAAGTTAGATTCTAATCCGAAGGGAGTGAACATGTTCAGTTAGAGCACTGCGAATGGCATAGGGAATAAGGGAACATCGAGCACTTCACAGGAAGTGGAGAGTGAAAATCACCCAACTGTCATTGTTTGTTGCATAAAATAGATTTTACAAAATAATTTTTACTATAAAATTACTATAAAATCCAAGCCATATGTCATTATTTAATTGTAGGCCGCTAGAATTATTAAGACCATTGATTAAGAACACATTTATATATAGTTAACCAAATCAAAATGTATCTTCATATTGAATGGCAGTTCAAATCTGTTAATAGACAATTAAATATTACAAGTAGTCTATGTTATAAACTAATATAACTAATAGATGAATACAATATTTCAATTATATTTATTAGGGACTCACTTTATATACGGTGGCCTTAACTACTGCCACGGTGTGAAGCACAGGAACAAACAGAAGAATCAGAAGATCTCAATTGAACATAAACTTTAATGTGAACTCTCGGGAACAAGGCTGAACGACAAGGAAAACACACTCGACCTTAATGGTTATCGGACAAAGAATGATTGAATAGGGAAGAACTTAAATAGCAAACAGAAAAAAGATTATTAACTAAACACAGGACAGTTAACACAGTTAAATGGAACGCAAGTGTGTGTGCGTGTGTGTGTGTGTGTGTGTGTGTGTGTGTGCGTGTGTGACTGTGTGTGAGACTGTGTGAATGATACTGGGTGTGTGTGTGTGCTTAATAAACATTTTTAAACATGAATTTATTGTATTTATGTGTCTTTAAGCTTAACTAATGCATAATTCTGGACCCTTAAGCTAAAGTATTACCAGTGTTTTAAGTGTGTTTGCCCTGTAGTGTCCAGATTGTACTGGGTGGTTAGGGCATTACAAGGTGGCAGGGCTCAGTAATACCCACTTAATAAATCTAATGCAATATAAATTACTATAACATTAACCTGGATGTCAGCCGAACTCAGCCCCGCCCACAACATTTGAGCTCAGGCTGTTCAGTCTGGACTTGATCCATAGAGGAGTAATTATGCCCGAACAGATGAAATTGTCAGGGTGGGCTTTAGACGATGATGGACAGATGATCAACAGTAACGTAATCATCCACGTCATCAAAGGCACTTGGGTTGAATTTGTTCTAATTTGTTCTTGACCTGGGCTACAGAGAAGCAGCACTGGACTGTCGCTCAAATTTTGCATGTCATTCGGAAAGCAAGGTGCCAGAGTCTGGAGGAAGACTGGGGAGAAGGAAATGCCAAAATGCCTGAAGTCCAGTGTCAAGTACCCACAGTCAGTGATGGTCTGGGGTGCCATGTCAGCTGCTGGTGTTGGTCCACTGTGTTTTATCAAGGGCAGGGTCAATGCAGCTAGCTATCAGGAGATTTTGGAGCACTTCATGCTTCCATCTGCTGAAAAGCTTTATGGAGATGAAGATTTCGTTTTTCAGCACGACCTGGCACCTGCTCACAGTGCCAAAACCACTTGTAAATGGTTTACTGACCATGGTATTACTGTGCTCAATTGGCCTGCCAAACTCTCCTGACCTGAAACCCATAGAGAATCTGTGGGATATTGTGAAGAGAAAGTTGAGAGACGCAAGACCCAACATTCTGGATGAGCTTAAGGCCGCTATCGAAGCATCCTGGGGCTCCATAACACCTCAGCAGTGCCACAGGCTGATCGCTCCATGTAACGCCGCATTGAAGCAGTCATTTCTGCAAAAGGATTCCCGACCAAGTATTGAGTGCATAACTGAACATAATTATTTGAAGGTTGACTTTTTTTGTATTAAAAACACTTTTCTTTTATGGGTCGGATGAAATATGCAAATTTTTTGAGATAGGACTTTTGGGTTTTCATGAGCTGTATGCCAAAATCATCAGTATTAAAACAATAAAAGACCTGACATATTTCAGTTGGTGTGCAATGAATCTAAAATATATGAAAGTTTAATTTTATTATTACATTATGGAAAATAATGAACTTTTATCACAATATGCTAATTTTTTTAGAAGGACCTGTATTATGCCCCATTTTACAAGATGTAATATAAGTCTCATGTGTCCCCAGAGTGTGCCTGTGAAGTTTCAGATCAAAATTCCAAACAGATCATTTAATACACCATTTTGAAAATGGCAATTTTGGGTTTGATGAAAAATGAACTGTTCTGTGCGTGGCTCCTTTAATGCAAATGAGCTGGGCGGAGCCTACACATCTCCTTCACAGCTCATTCACATCAGTAAACACGTGAATGAAAACTGAAACATGATATCTGTTTGTTTTAATTATCTCTAGCAGACATGTTCATGAGACATTGCAGTTCTTCATCATCATGAAATATTATCATCTGCATTAGTTTTAAAGCCTTATCTCTCAACTTAAACACACTCACACACATGCTCCTGTCGCATGCGCACAGAGCTGGATGTCAGCACATCCATGAGTAGTCTATTAAACTAGACTAGTTCTCTATCAAACAGAAATTCACTCACTGCTCTTGACTGACTGAACTTTAGTAGCTTTAATAAGAACACATTTCTTACTTGAATGCTCTGGAGGAGATAAACATGGCGGACTGTGAACAGCTCAGCTACAGCTCTCTGAGGGAGGGGTCTGTGCTAGTATGTCAGTGTCAATCAACACTCGCGGGCGGGGCCTCTACAGTGTGACGTCACACTGCAGGAATCTGGAAACAGCTTGTTCTGAGACACTGCTTATGATTTATGGGGATCAAAAAAAAAGGAATGGGTGGATTTTTTACCATTATAGGGTTGTTGTGTACACACACTGCCAATACACATTTATGTTCAAACACCTTATAAAAGTGAATTTTGCATAATAGGTGCCCTTTAAGGAAAGGGTGCCCAGCAGACAGGAGAGGCACAGGATGAAAGCCGAGAGCAGGCCGCAGGGAGACGAAAGGATGAGAGCAGAGTGCAGGACATACTGCTATGTAACTTAGTTCTTCTGTGGTAGTATGGTTTTTCATAGTATGCTCCTTAATCACATTAAAGATTGCTCAGGTTTCACATATCTCCAAGTAATTGTGTTGATTTGACACTGACTACCATAGACTATAATGGAAAATTGGTTTCTGTTTATACAGTATATGAGAGGGTTGGGTCTTACCTCCAGAGCTTATGAAATCTAAAAATAAATCAATATTTCATGAAATAGGCAATAGGCTTCTTGTAAAGCTATTACTTTTACTAGAAATTAGAATGGTCTTTCAGTGCACTTAACTTCTAACTTTTGAGTTGATCAAAACAGTTCTTTATATAATAACAATGAGATGTTCTGTAGCCTACTGATTATCAGTTTGTCGCATGTTTAGACCTTGTATGTGTGTCGCACAACACATGTTGCACTTGGCGATCACGGTGGGGATTGATATGGTAGTGGACCATGGCGGTCATAGATGAAGTAAAGGAGCAGTACCCCCCAATTATGGTGGGGTTATTCGCACTCTGCCTGATGCTGATGCAAACTTATGCAAAATTACTCAAATGTAAAATATGCAAAGAAAGACTGTGATGATGAGAACAACAACAACATCTCAGGAAACTTTTTTCACTCTGGCATGAAACACATGTTGGGTTCAAATGATCCGAGTTTATCATTTAAACCATAAAATGCATTTACTCAATCAAACTTGTCATTCTTGTTTAGAGATCTCTAACACAGATTTGTGAGAATGTAACAGCAAAACTTTCATGTACATCATACATTTCATGTGTAAATTATGTCAAAAGTGTCATAAATGTGTTTCTATCACACACAGGTCTGTTCTTCAACTACAGAAGCAGTTTTCAGTTATTTGGTATTGCAGCTTTTGCAAAGAATCTTTGTCCCGTTGGGGAAGAATCCAGCGCCAACCAGAGACACGGAACACTCTGAACACTTAAAACACGGCTGATGCCACTGACGCTCCTCAAACGAGACGTACTTCCCTTCTCCAAAACCTGAGGAAAAGATTGAGAGGCGTTTCAGTTTGAGCAGCCTTTCTAAAATCCCTAAACAACATTATTATCATTTCACATGAATATCATTATTGTTTATAAAGATTGAAAAGGATGCACAAACATCCATAATGTGCTGTTAATGAAGGGATTTTCCGCATTGATGTTTCACAGGCGTTTTAGCTGTATTTCAAATTACGCATTGCATTGTGCTGTGATTTATGGTTAATAGAAAAGTCTAAAAACTTAACAGATTTTAAATTTTTTTTTATTTCTTACAGTGTAGTTCTGTTAAAAATGATTTACTCAATGTTGTTCCAAATTTTTCTTTCTTACTTCTGTGAAACAAAAATTAGGTTCTTTTAGATATAATGAAAGTGAATGGGGACTGGGGCTGTTGAACACCTTACATGACAAAAAAGCAACAAAAGAAATGGTTTATACAACTTGTGTTATATTAATCTGAAGTCATGTTTTGTTTGGCTGCTTTTATAATGTTTTTTAGTCACTTTTGGAGCTTAACAGCCCCAGTCTCCATTCACCTTCAATATATGGAAAAGAGCAGCAAGGACATTTTGCGTAACATCTTCTTTTGTGTTCCACAGAAGACGTCATATGGGTTTGAAACGACATGAGAGCATTTCCAGAACTTGCTCTGAGGTTAGTATCACTTTAAGACATTAAACCTGCAAAGCCTGACATATGAAATAGTAAAAAAAAAAAGAAAAAAAAAAAGATTTGTGGGAAATTAAGTAAATATAGGTTGCTTTAGTCCAGTAAGTGTTCATCTTGAAATATTACTAACAATATAAAAGTTATTCTTACATTTACTTAAAAACAAAATTCTTGATTTCAGGGCAAAAAAACAACAACACACTAGTTAATTTCATTAAAAGGCCTTTTACCTGCTAAAAATATATAAACTATCACTCATTCAATAGATGGCATGTAGGCATAGTAGATTGTGTACAAAAGTTTTCAGAAATATGCGTATCAAATATGATACAGTAGGCTTTACATGAACGTTAAAACATACAGTCTTGACTCAGTGCATGACCCGGTGGATGTGAGATTCTCGAGTCCTCGATGCACAAGCAGAACTATATCCTCAACAGCCTCCAAACACATGACCCTGTTTATGTGACTGTCTCTTGTTCCTGACAAAGCGTTTCTGTTAGCAGCTGAAGGGACTGCTGATGAAGAGCGGTCTTCTTATAAAGACACATTAACACACACTGACCTGTGATGGGTTTGTCGCAGGCGGCACATTTTTGGGCGTACAGGTTACTAAAGCACTTCACACAGTACGGATCTTCACCCTGCGTTGTGAAAGGCTGCCCGGCCAGCTGGACTTTACAACCCGTACACAAGAAACACTCTTTATGCCAGGGCTCGTCTCTGTATGTAACGCCACCCTGAACCAAGATCTGTAAGAGACGAGACCAACAAAAACACTAATTCACTG
The DNA here is from genome assembly GCA_023029165.1 of Gobiocypris rarus. Lineage (NCBI taxonomy): Eukaryota > Metazoa > Chordata > Actinopteri > Cypriniformes > Gobionidae > Gobiocypris > Gobiocypris rarus. Next base: position 33,944,401 of record CM040919.1, on the reverse strand, counting down.
GAATACAACTTAAAAAGGTTGGCAATGAAATAAAAACAGAAAATACTCAATATTTAGATGTATATTCAGATATGTGTAGTTTCCACTCTTAAAAATAAAGGTTGTGAAGAGGCTTTATTCTTCAGAGTGGCAGTTTTCCGTTCACCTGTTTGCAGTGAGCGCAGCGTGGGGAGAATCGCCCCTCGTAACAGGGCACGCAGTAGTACTCGCCCTGATCTGGGACGAACGACTGGCCGCCGATGGGCTGCTCACAGCCGCAACACACAAAACATTCCTCGTGCCACGAGCAGCCTCCGTACTCCAGCCGCTTGGAGCCTGAGAGATCGAAAACATTTAAAACTGTTAAACACTTCATCTACAGTGAGAGTGAGCAAAGCAACATGACAAAACAATGTTAGAAAGCAAGACAATGCTAAATATGGGAGCTAAAATGGGCTAAAAATGGGCTAAATAAATCCTGCTCCCATTATAAACTAATAATGGGAGCAGGAGCTCTTCCATATTTTATTTTATGTACAAGCAGGAGGTACTTTCTCATTTTAGGTTTTTAATATTTTTAATTGTAAGTAATTAAAAAGAGAAAGACAGAGAAATACTGTAAATTTTAAATGCAAATATCTGCAAAATATGTGTCAGCTTTTAGCAGTCCGCTGCAAAGCTGCTGTCTATAACATTTTTGTGTTCCAAGATTTACAAAAATTATATAATGATGAGAATGAACAACATGAATCCATTTTCCAAACTGTTTTTGTCTTGGCCTGAATCATTATGGTACACATATAATAAGTGTTTAAATCGGGACTATTTCAGACCGGTCTGGTAGGAACCTCTGCGGAGGAGCACAGTCCCTGCGTGACTCGCCATAGACATAAACAGAGAGAAGTAGCTCCGGCTGCAATGTTCTTCCGCAAGACGCATGCAATTCTGTTTATTAACCCACTAGAGCGAAAAAAATTACGGACTGCAAATTTCTCTAATGTATTTATATATATTTTTTTTTTGTTTGAGTTTTCAGTAAAGTTGCAGTCCGTAATTTTTGGCGCTCTAGCGGTTAATAAACAGAACTGCATGCGTCTTGCGGAAGATATTTAAATAATTAAACGTATTTAATTCAGGCACGCTTTTCCATATAATGGAAAAACGTGCCTGAATTAAATAAGTTTAATTATTAAAATGACTAAAACTAGAATTAAATATATATATACATATATAAAAAAGCTAAGTACAAGTAAATCAAATAAAATCCAATATAAAATGATAATATTATATATTATTCATATTATAATAGCATACACATACTACTAAAATAACAATGGGAGACTAGATTCACCTCAAAGAATACAGAAATAAAGTAAACCACAAAACTGTCATTTTGATTTATTGAGGGTGTTATTTTTTTTCTTTTCTTTATTTATAAAGCACTTTCAACACAACTCATGATTCAGAGATTAACATGATCTCATCCCTTTTATCATTTTTCTCTCATTCATCATTGCATAATCTGTGAATGTGCTTCTACCTGTCTGCATGGGTTTCTTCTGAAAAACAGCCTCAGCTGGTCATGCACAGTACAGGTTCTTCCTCAGGTGTTTTTATTGTGTTGCGGTGCCCGAGCATGTCTGATAAGTAATTAGTCTTTATGATGCAGTTACTACACGTATGATGTCACGCTACAGTCTGTCTACTACACTCACAAATGAACTTGAACTGCCCTGAATCTACAAAAGCCTCTCGAGTGGGCGTTTTGTTTCTGAGGCGTGCAAAAGCTGTGTGCTGAAAATTCCACAATGGCTGGTATTTCAATAAAATGCATCTGGAATCTGGAAATGCACAAGTTGCAGATGTAACGTACAGGTTTGGTGGGAAAACGGCTCACCTGATCTCTGTGTAATGACTGAGAATGGGCGTGAAAATGAACCCAGAGGGGGACTGAGGCGGCGGGTCTGTTTCGAATGAACGAGGGAGGAGAGAGCTGCCACTTTCAGTTTGTAATTTTATCCTTCTGGAACTTTCAGCATCTCTTATTTCTCTCTGTAAAGCTCCAGAGAGACAGAGGCAGGCGGCGGAGTGTAATTATGGGTAATGTAACGCCCGAGTGTTGGCGTCAGGCCTGGAGGCGTGTGTGCGAGCGTGGCCGCAGGGTTTTCTCTCTCAGCTGAGCGTGTCTGTAATCACACTGTCATATCTCTGCTGCCGCACCCTCATGCCCAATCAAAACTCATTAACTCGGTTTCTGCTTTGGCGGGCAGGGTGAGAAACACACTTAAACTTCATTTCCTGTCAGATTACATAGGTTACATTGGTTTCATATTTGTTGTGTTTATGTTTGTAGTCTATACAATCTGGTACAATCAATTACATGTGAGATGCTTTTGATGATTAAGATGTTCACAGCATTAAGACTGTTATATATTAAGACTGTACTGTGTCTACAAGTAACAGTTAATATTTTGAAATACCACAATTCTGTGCATGTGTGCAAATGGGGATCGCATGTATATATCGAGAAAGATACGTTTACATGTTTAATTGAAATCTGGAGCATTGGGATCGCTAGACGAGGGCTTAATGAACTCATTTTTGTGAAAACCAATGTTTTACTTGTTTTGCCTTTAGCTCAAAATTATCCTGTGTGCATTCCCGACTCTGGCCACATATACGGTAAAAGTGTTTGTAAAAGTGTTCGTTAAAATTTTAAAGTTTAGTCAACTCAAATATCATTGTTAGTTTACATTTCAAGTTGACTAAACTTAACATTTTAAGGCAGAACGAACACATACTTTTTTAAATTAAAAAAACATGTCACTTACGAACATTTTACAGTGTAAATGAAATATAAGCATGTGTGTGGAACTGTACCTGGCATCACAGTCTTTGTGCAGGCCACACATTTAGAGGAGAACTCATTGCAGTAACACTCGTTACACACCAGGGCGTCTTCCTGAAAGGTGAACGGCTTGTCGGCCAGAGAACGGCTGCAGCGCGAGCAGCGGAAACACTGTTCGTGATAATGCCTCTCCTCATAATACAGCTCCTGAACACAGACAATACAGGAACACATAAAGATATATATTTAGTTCAACTGTAAATTATATTAAAACATTCTAGAAAATCATGCGGTGCTTCGTTTATTGAATTTATTTAAGATCTTGTGACCATGCAGACTAAATACCGTGGATAATTCAAGAAGTTAGACGTGGCATGTTGCATATTTACCATAGAAAAGTGCATTTTACTCTATATAAAGAGTTACGTCATCAAATTTTGGATCAAAGCTCACTGCGAAGCTGAACAAAAGGTGAAGCGAGGTGACACAGCTGGTTGTGCAGGAAGTTCTATGACCAAAAGCACGTTGAAGCAAAACAGATCTTGCTGTTCTCTGTGTCACTTCCACTACCATGAAAGGAATGGTGTCTATGCAATGAGAACATGCTTTACTATCGTCCACTAATCCAAGCTCTCAAAGATCAGACGGCTATTAATACTGAGCACAGAACAGAAGCTTCTGTTAAACCTCCTTGTGTTCTTAGACACTTGAGATCTTCCAGTGAAGATGTGAGAAATCAGATCTGAGAGATCTCGCCGTCTCTATGTACACAGTTCTGTTGATGTTAGTGACGATGAGCTGTTTCTCACAGACGTCGAATCAAAACTGAATTGGGACAAAACCGATAAACTCATATTAAGTCAATCTATCTATCTGTCTATCTATCTAATAGGATTGAACAATACTTAACTGGATCAGTTCACATTGAATCAGATTCAAAAGTGAATCAAATTCAGTTAGATTAAAGGGAATCTAATTAAAATATTTAAAAAAAACACATGAACCAAACCAAAGACTATATATATAGGAATACGGCACACTCCGATTACTTATGAATGGGAGAAAGTGCAACGCCCAATATGGCGAATAAGTCCCGCCTTTTAAATAAAAGAGCCAATCGTTAATTAGTAAAGTCATCGCTGCCGCTGCGGTTAGAAGCTCCGGTTGCTATAGAAACAGGCAGTGTTCTGAGACACGCGCTAGCTCTGTCCAAGCTGACAGTTTTTTTTTTTTGTCATGATTTGTCATGATTTTGCAGAGTGACTTGTCTTAAAGGGACTTTGATCAAACTGAATCTGATTGAATCACAACCAAAAAGAAACACTGCCTCTTTTACATCACAACTCTTTACAAATCTCCAAAGTGAATTAAGAGATTTTGATGCTTACATTCAACCCCAAAATACACAAACCGTGATGAGGAACTCTGTAAAACTCAACAGCCCGTCACGTGTGACCTGTGAGTCACGGATTCAGAGCGGTTCAGTCTCAACTGTGTTAAACCTGTCATATAATAAATGACGACCTTTCAGCCAAATGACCCACAAATCATCACATCTACAGATGACTGATGGAGAACGCGGGAGAAAAACACAGACAGAGAGAGAGCGTGTAGGAGTATTTATGTAGTGTGCATTTCTCCCAGTGGATGTGTAAGTCAGACGGTGAGCGGCGCGCTGTGGCGTCTGCAGCCTGCTCTGTTTGCATTGGCCGTCTGCTTCCCTGCTCTACCACGCGTGACCGTGACCAGCTGTGAGCGTGGAAAGCTATGATGAATGATACAAAGATACATCTCCTGTAAATAGTATATGGAGTAAATTTATGCCTGTGTGAGTAAACTCACTGAAGAGCAATCATAAAACACATGAACACACATTCACAACACAAGTGAAAGAAATTGATAGCAGGGTTTAAAAATACTGTGGAAGTCTGAAAGTCACACACATAAGAACACTTGAAAAAGTACTGTGCTGGTATCAGTTATAAACTACATGAAACATACCATGCTATTAAATTTTTATCATAGTATTTACATGGTACAAGTAAGGCATTTTAACCCTTACTTTTGGTAAGATGATAATATTATGGTATTTTGAAATAAACCCTGGTACTGAAATACAACCACAGAACTCCAAGGCACTTATAGGTATACACACCGATCAGGCATAACATTATGACAGGTGAAGTGAATAACACTGATTATCTCTTCATCACGGCTCCTGTTAGTGGGTGGGATATATTAGGCAGAAAGTGAACGTTTTGTCATCAAAGTTGAGAAATTCCTAGATGCAGGAAAAATGGGCAAGTGTAAGGATTTGAGTGAGATTGACAAGGGCCAAATTGTGATGGCTAGACGACTGGGTCAGAGCATCTCCAAAACTGCAGCTCTTGTGGGGTGTTCCCGGTCTGCAGTGGTCAGTATCTATCAAAAGTTCTCCAACAGTGGGCACGTGAGCATCAGAACTGGACCTCGGAGCAATGGAAGAAGGTGGCCTGGTCTGATGAATCACGAGTTTGAGGTGTTGAATTCACCTCCAAATTCCCCAAATTTTAATCCAATCGAGCGTCTGTGGGATGTGTTGGCAGCAAAAGGGGGACCAACACAATATTAGGAAGGTGGTCATAATGTTATGCCTGATCGGTGTATATGTAATTATATAACTACATATAAATAATATTAAAAAAATTAATTAATAACTTTAAAAATGAAGTTTTGTTGAATCCCATAAGTGATGCTCAGTAAAACACTCACCCGTGAGTTGTGTTCGATGAGCTCTTTACACTCCTGGCAGGTGTTTGCATACAGCCGGTCGTAACAGGGGACGCAGTGGGGAACGTCGTCCACCTGGATGTATTTCCTGCCGTACAGAGACTCCTTACAACCGCCACAGTCAAACGGTTCTGACATGACGCTCTCCTCCTCTGCTCTCTGACTCATACAACACAGGCGGTGGATTGAGATGCTCTCTAATCCTAAAGGAAAACAAGATTTAAATAAATGGATCTTTGATAATTATCTGAGTCTTTCCACATCAGAAGAATTATATAGTCTGTAATCAGTGATGATGAATCCATTTTGATTTAGCAGTAAATCCTTCGCCACAGCAGGCCTGAAGGTTTTTAATTACTCAGTGTGGAGAGAAAAAGAGAGATAAATAAAGAGAGACAGGGAGCAAGAAAAATACTCTAGGAAATAGGAATCTGAGTCTAGTCCATTATCTCTCATTAACCGGATCCAGACGGTCATCAGGATCCTGTGGGGAAACAAGCGGTCACATATATGTGTGTTAAATGTGTGATCGTGACCGACGTCCACTGTGTGACCCGAGCAGAGCGTGAGAATAAACAGATTCCCACACTAAAACGCACAGAATCTTATCAGATTCAGTTCAACAGAAACAGCATTCACAATCCAACATTGCAATATATCACATTACAGAAGTTAAGTGTTGAGTAAAACAAGGTTTTTAATGAGAAAACATGTAGGGTGGGACTTCTTTTAACCACTGAAAATTGACTGGATCTTAAAAAACAGGCACGTTTTGGAGAGGCTGAGAGGTCCCCTCAGCCTCCGGTCTCAAACTACAGGACCCCCTTCTCACAGAACTATCAGCCATAAGCATATTTATAATGCTTACATTTAATGTAAGATCAGTTCATCTTTCAGCGAGAAACTGAATTTACAAACGTTTATTTTGAAATAAACGTCGCTTGGCGGAAGCGAAAGTCTTTGCATGTGGAGACCCCACTCCCGTTTTGTAGAGCTCCTCTACTTGTCGCTTGTCGTAATTTATACCCTGATATGCACTACGATATACAAGTTTATATTCAATGCACAATCTGTGGAAGACAATTAGGTAATTTAGACATGCAATGAAACAAGTATCTGACAAACTCCCCAAATGTCTGCAGTTTTTCTCTGCCTGCATCCCTTACTCCTGCTCTCCTCTGGCATTCTTTGTGGGAGTCGTTCTGATTGTAGAACATGCGGTTTTAATGACATGTGGAACTCCCCGAGGGTCAGGAACATCACAACTCCCTTTTATGACAGTGATCTTGCTGTCTCCCCTCCTTCATATCCTGGTCAAACCCCCAAATGAGTGAACGGCCTTGTAAACTGGGAATAGTTATGAATCACGCTCAGATTCCACCGAAACCATCTTGTTTTTGTTGAGAAATGACGAGAGCAATGCAGTGCAGGACTTTGAGTGACTCCTCATTTAAACAACAGAACATTCCTTCATGAGCACCAAGAGGTTTACCAGTCAGATGTTTGGACACACTGTCATATTATAATTATTTTCCACATTTTACAATAATAGTTAAGACAGTAAAACTAACACAAATGGAAGAACTGGAATGTAGTGACCAAAATATGCTGATGCTTTGTCTAGATTCCAGTTCTGTTCTCTCAGGACATATATCTACAAACGTACTCTTATCCTAGGATGTATCCTGGAACTTTTTAAACACTACTGAACTATTAAAGTTAAAAAGGTTAAGTTACGCTAAATAAATTATAATACAAAATAAAAAAATTAAGTTAAGTAAAGTAAAACATAAATAAACAAATTAAATAAAAATAATAAAAAATAAAATAATAAAAAAATAAAGTAAAGTTATGTAAAACAGTAAAGTTTACAAAAAATGAACATACATAAAACTATTGAAGGAGTGTATGATAAGGGGTGTTATATCTATTACTGTTGTTAAAAATAAATGAAATAAAAATATATATATATATATATATATATATATATATATATATATATATATATATATATATATATATATATATATATATATATATGCAGAATTATTAGGCACAAATTATTTCTGACCATATTTTTTTCCAGGCACATTTTACCATTTCCAAACCGCATTAATCTTAATAACTACTATTCATTTTGTATTTAATCACTTAAAAGTGAAATGAAAAATGCCTTATATTCAGGTGTGCAGAAATATTAGGCATGTTTTCTTTTAAAGATAAAATTAGCCAAAAAAAGAGATTTAACTCAGACTGAAAAGTCAAAAATTATTAAATGCCAATGAGAAGGATGCAATACTAATGCAATACTAGACATTTCAGTTCAGACATGACCATTGGACAGTGAAATGCTCATTGGGTCTGCAGGGTCAGACAAAATCAGGTGGTGAAGAAAAGACACATTAACTGCAAAATAATTAATAATTAAGGTGAAGAATTAAGTGTGAAACCATCAGGAATCCTTTAGTCTCCAGCACAACCAATTTCCAGAAGTGCAAGGTGTCAGGATCTCAGAGACTTCAGTATGTAAAGAATCCTAAAAAATGACCCCCACTTAATAAGAATCAGAAGCTGGCCCAATGAGCATTTCACTGTCCAATGGTCATGTCTGAACTGCAATGTCTAGTATTGCATTAGTATTGCATCCTTCTCATTGGCATTTAATAATTTATCTGTAAAAGAAAATGTGCCTAATAATTCTGCACACCTGAATATAAGGTGTTTTCATTTCCAGCCTTCATGAACAATTATATATCACTTTTAAATTATTTAAAACAAAATCAAAAGTAGTTATAAAGATTAATGTGGTTTGGAAATGTTAAAATGTGCCTAAAAGAAAAAAAATATGATCAGAAAATCAGTGTGCCTAATAATTCAGTGTATGCATGATAAGAAGTGTTACATGTATGATGAAAGCAATTGACTGTCCAGTCCAATTCATCCACTGAAAAGAATACAATAAAATAATTAAACAATTACATAACATATAAAAAAATTAAGTAACAACTAACAAAAGTATTTAAAAAAAACAATTAAAACTATAAGACAAAAATAAAATAAAGAAAGAAAGTATAAGAGAGACAAAGGTGTAAGCGTTGTGGAATGTACATAATGTAAGCAGGAAGATGACGAGAATGTGTGAATCATTCCAAGTAACTTCTTTTCAGATCATATGACATTACTCCCACTACGCTGGCATACCAGTCTTTGTGTCTCGCTATACGGTAGACGTCTAACTGACAGCTCATTTCATGACTCACAAAAGACTGTTTGCACGTCTGTGCCATTTTATTCCAGAGGAAAAGAACTGGAACATTTAACAGTTTCTAGATTAGTAGGGCTGCAACTAATATCGATTTGAAAATCGATACATCAAAACACATTAAGAACCAATCACTGAATGATGAAAAACCACATATAATCTATACAAAGATCTGATCTGAATTGCATTTGAAACCACTTAAAACGTTCAGACAACAACAACCCATTTTAATCACATTTACGACGACAATTCTCCTCTTTTTCTTTTTCCAATACCCCTCTCCCATAAAGATCAAACCTGATTTCATTCCAAAGAATGCTATATAACTTGTAAGGCTGCCATCTAAAGCAGAACATTGGCAAACAACTAATCAAATAAATTCCACAGCATTCCCACATGATTAAACCTGCCTCCACAAGGTGCAGATTAATGACTTTGCATAACAAGGAATATTTTCCGATCCACATGTGCACCCTTTTATCAACAAGACGATTTGAGACGCCTGATGCCGCCCATCCAAAAACAGTACGAACTTACACAGACCCCATGCAATGGCAAATCCAGGAAGGGCGTCTCTGTCCTGGTTCCGCCTCATATATTCCCCAAGCCGCAGGTCTCTAAAGAAACACGCTGCTAAATGGTCTGTAAAACCGAGCACTAGAACAACAAAAACTTTCTTTGAATGTGGTTTCCACAGGTATTCTATGTACTGGAGTCCTGTTTATTCAAGGCATCATGTGTTGTGAGGAGAACATATAATGAACCCCTGATTTGATTCAAAATTACTCACACTTACTGAAGCACAGTACGTTTTTCAGCAACTGCAAAAGTTTCCAACGCTGTTGTTGGAAAATTAACCTGGTTAACTGTGTTCAGTGTTTGTGTGTGTGTGTGCACTTTGGTAGTTTTTTGGTTTCCTGAGGTCTATGTGCCAGAGAAATTATTGCTATTGAACACCTGCGGGCAGGGGCGCTGCTAGCAATTTTGGGCCCTATGAAAGAATATGAAGTTCGTACCATTTAGGGGGGTAATTTTGCCAGAAATTCAGAAATAAGATGTAATTATTTTATTTGTTACTCTGGTAGATTATACATTAATAATTTATATTACATTACTGCTAGTACTGTTACTACTAATAAAACCAATCTCTGGGGGCCCCCAAAAGTGCATGGGCCCTTAGAATCGTCCTAACGTTCCCCCCTTAGCGGCACCCTTGCCTGCGGGCCAAATGTCAGTGTAATAAAACCTTTACTTTTCATTCCCATTCTAAATGAATCCATCAACATATTAAACACGTTGATTGTGGTTTTAAATTCTTCCCAGATTTAGAGTACCACAAAAAGTACTCAATGTCCACTTGCGTGTAAACTTGTAGTTAAACTTACATTGCCCATATTCCTGACAGATGTTCAGACTGTGAGTTTCTAAGTTTAGCTTGGGAGTAAAAAAAAGTTAAAGGGAAAGACTCGGAACAGACAGTGAGAAAGGTAAAACTAAGGATTCTAGGAAATTAAGCATGCTTTTTTCCATGACAAAAAGATTAAAGTCAAAATCATACTCTTAAAAAAATGGTTCATTGGGGTTCTACAGGCTCTATTTTAAAGAATGTTATGCCATAAAGGTTCTAAATAAGGACAAAATGCTTTATACTTTTAATGTGATAAAGTATGTTTGTTTCAAGTGAAGTATGTAACTAAAACAAAATGATTGAATTAAAACTGCATCCATAAAATGATCTCATGATAGAACCCCTAAAAAGTTCTATGAATTAACCTTTGAGGATCCATATAGAATAATTTCTTCTAAGAGTGTATTAAAGAGTTACAGTAGTAGTTATTAATTAATATTTCTGACAAATTCTATAGCTGCAACAGTCATACTGTGAATAAAATGAAGAGACATGGAATTAATAACATGCAGCATGCAAAACTAATAATTCTGGGAAATGAAGCAAACTGTAATTAAAGCAAAACTTATCACAGTCTGAAGAATAAATACCAATTTGGCATGAAAAAAAAACTAATATCTTGGTTGAGATCTTGGGAGGGTTGTTTACTCTTAAGAACAATGTGTCTTCCTGCCACGGGACGTGTTAGAGCCAGCTTCAGATGTTTAGCAAACAACACAGCCATCATTCGATGCTTATTAAACATATCTATATTCCAGACAGGTTTTATTATGTGAAAAGAAGGGATTATGTCGCTTTTCTTTTCCAGTGTTTATAGGCAAGCTTTTTGCAAGCATTCCCCCTCAAAATCTGAATGAATTACAGTTCAACAGGTTTTTGACCTTAAAACGAATGATTTCATACATGCTTCAACAAACACAAAAGCAGTCGTAGCAATACTTAGTCAACTTAGCAATGCCTTGGCAACCACTCAAATTACCTTATAGCCATGGCATAGCAACATGATAACAACCAAACATCCATCCACCCAGCATCTCAATTGTAGGTTGCTTTGGATAAATGTATATATGATAACATGTATGATTGGATAACAAATATATATGCAGAAAAACAATAATTTTCTTCAACAGGTATTTTCATACAATTTTTCAGGGGTGGCTCCTTTAAGTCTTGTTTATGATCGGCTAACGTCACCGCATAGGGAACAGTATCAAGTGTAAAAACATTATCCATATAAAACCGTCATTTAAAAGTATTTTAAAATTGTTTACTTAAACTTTTTTCAGATCTAATACATTTGGCTGCTTCATTTTTCAACAAAAGAACTCTTTACGCTGCGAACTCTCCAATAAGGGCTGTTCACACCGGGACGATTTCCGAGCGTTTATCGACGTTTAACGCCTTGTGACTAAACAGTAATCTAAACTAAGTGTGCAAATGTGAGTGAGCACACCGAAGCGCAAAACGCCATGGGTTCGTTTTTTTGTTTTGACGTGGCTCATTAAAAATTGTCTGACCAATAAGATCGGTGCTTTTGTTTGCATGCCTGGAACTGCTGAAGTTACAGTAAAACATGACTTGGTGGCGCTCAAGCATAAAACGGTCTTGCCGAGCACAAATTGATATACGACAAAGAGGAAGTAAGTAAACAAAGAAGAATATGAGCTGCTAATTCTGCTTGCCAGTTAGCAAAAAGTATGTGAATGGTTTTGGCAAGCACCTAAATACTTATCTCTTCTTCTTCTGTGTGACAAGCAAGTGTCAGAAGCGTAAAGTGGTGCAGCACCACCTTGTGTACCGGGAGCGCCATCTACTGAATTTGCACGTTGTATGTTCACTAGGTACATCGCCAGTGAAAATCACTTGGTTGAGAACACACAGACGCGCAGAAAAACGTTTTGAAAACCTTGGTCAATAATCGTGCGCAATAATCGTCCTGGTGTGTAAAAGCTTTTACACTGTGCCTCCTTTACGAAACAATCTGCTGTCAAATGCTCTGAACAAACATTTAATCCTCAAATGTCGCTGAAACAGTATACAGATGCGCATTCAGTTTCAGTCAGAATTATCAGTCAATTTATGACATTTATGACAATTTATGAATCAGTCAATTCAGTCGATGTATGACAGTATGAAGTACTGTGAGAGCAATTAGAGAGCAGACAGCTCTGTTTTTGGAGCTTGCTTAAATAAATGCCTTGTTTATAATGAGAAGGATGCTTTAAGATAAAACTTGCAGGATGTTTTATTTGTTCAAAGACCTCTTATATGTCAAAAGTTCAAGGCAAATTTGATTTCTCATGTCATGACCCCTTTAAAAGATGTCCCATTTTGTCTAGTGCAGTGTGTCTGTAAGCCTAGTGTTCTTCCTTGGCATGTGTCCAGCTATTGTCTCTCTGCCCTGTACCACCCTGTGGGAATGCCACTGTGGTCAGGGCCATGGTTGGGAAGAATTTGATGGTTTCAAAAAGGGCAAACAAAGACATTTTTCGTCCTAAAAATGGCACATTCCACTCCCCAGGCTGAGAAAAACCAGACGGAGTTCTTAGAAGACCAACATTTCTGCCATTTACTCATGGAGAAAGATTACGCACAGCATACCAGTTTTTGGGCCAACTAAAAACATTATGCGGTCACAGCCCCCCACCTCCATATACACTCATCCCATCAGACCCCATAACGATGTGTTTGCTGGATCTGAGTGGAAATATACAGTTCGGTGCCAAATTCGCTGTATGTCTGGAAGTTTCTGGTGACATCATACTCTTAGAAGGCGGAAAAAGCGGTTGTGGACACCACAGTTGGCTTGCGGATAGAGAACGAATGCCGATGCTAGTCTTAATGACTCTTTTACAAGCCATATTTACCCAGCTCTATAAACAAGCATCATGTTTACCTACTGGCACCTTCCCATAATGCCATGTTCCATCCATGCCTGCCATTACAATGAAACTAAATGAGGCAGCTTTTTAAGATAGTGTTTCAGTATGCAGCAGTACACAAATAAGGTCAGGAACATATTCTACACAAGCAAACAAATGTTGATTGAAAGCATGTGGTCCCATAGTACATATATGTGTAATGCTTTTGATAATGTCCCTTCGTACGTAAAGGGGTGATAGAGTAACCTTTAAGTAACTGAACCATTAAAAACAGATCATTTCCTCTTGGACACCAAAGCGATTCCATTGGTAGATGGTAAAATGCATATTTAATTGTGTACCGAGTTAGACGTTATAGAAAATTTGGTTACACTTTATTTGAAGGTGTCTGTGTAACAGTGTAATTATATATTTAAATACTGAGTAATAATAATTTATTACATTTACTATTGGGTTAGGGTTAAGATTAGGGTGTGGTTTTGGGTTAGTTGCATAATTATGCACAGTTTGTAGTAATTACAATAGTAAATGTGTAATGTGTAACAAGGACACTGTAAAATAAAGTGTTACTGAAAATGTATTTAGCGTGTATTAAGTCTTAATTATTAAAATATGTTAATGTCTATTAAACTACCTACCACATAAAATGTATCATCTGTTTGGAATTGTAAAAGAAAAAGGTACAGACAAAATTGACCCAATTTCCTTTTTTAATATGATGTGTTAATGATGCTTAATTATACTTAATGACTTAATGATGCAACATTAAATTAAATTACACTGAAATACTGTATTGCCATAACAACTAGAATTTTTCTTCATGGGCTTGTACAAATAATAACACAGTATAAATACAATCATTGTCATTGTCACATGATTAGTATGATATATTATTTTGAGTTTTATATGTTCTGTTTTCATTTTAGAGATGATTTTAGCTTTGGTATGTGTTCTGTGTTATAATTCACGCCTTAAAGTTGGGCCTCAGGAAATCACAACCTTCAAAAAGACTTCATAAGGAGTGGTAATGTAGAGTCCATTCACTGAGTTCTTGGGTAGTTCTTGTAGGATTAATCTGCACAACAGTGTGACTAATGTATTAACGCCCAGGAAAGGGAGATATACTCTGAGATATATAAAACCTGCCAGTGGTGGAAAGCGCTCTCTATTCATTGAGACTTATAGCAGTCTGAAAACTCAGCCTCCATCGATCTTACGCTGTTACAGTGAGTGTCCACAAAACTTCATCCCTTAAATTTATGAGAGCCTCATTCTCCCCTCATTCAACCGCAGTGACTACAATCTGGGAAGTATTTCTGCTGTCTCTCTGAGGAGTCTCTATTGTTTTAAAGCAGCTTCATTGATTCATGTTAATGTTTATAAAAAACTTTATTTCTAATTGTTCACATTTTATATATGGGTGTAAAATCGTGGTGTATATAAATACACCATAGCATCACCACAGTGCTTGTTGTAAGTACTGGAAAGGAAAATACGGGAAGGAGAAAAGACACTAGGGAACAGAGAAGTGTGGGCAAATTCTCAAGACTGGTGAGAAACAGAAAAACAGAGAGATACAGAGTGTGTGTGTGTGTGTGTGAGAACGGCCTGCATTCTGGACTAAAATAACTCACTTTTCATGCGGCCTTTGTCGCCGAGCCCCTGGGGTGCCACACACACACACACACACACACACACACACACACACACACACACACACACACACACACACACACACACACACACACACACACACACACACACACACACACACACACACACACACACACACACATGTTTGTTTTTGTGAAATGTGGGTACATTCCATAGGCGTAATGCATTTTATACTGTACAAACCGAATTTTCTATCCCCCTACACTGGCCCTGCCCCTAAACCTACCCATCACAGGAGACTGTGCAGTTTACTTTCTGTGAAAAAAAACTCACCCTGTGTGATTTATAAGCATTTTGTGCAACCATGTCAAGTGAGGACATGGGGAACGTCCTCATATTTCACCCTCTTTTTGTAATACCTATGTCATACCAATGTCATTATACACATTTGTGTCCTGATATTTCACAAAAACATGCCCACACACACACACACACACACACACACACACACACACACACACACACACACACACACACACACACACACACACACACACACACACTCCAATGAAACTGTCATTGTTTTATACAAAATGTAAAACTGTACTCCTTTGAGTTTATTCCAAAAGTAATGAACTGAACAACACAACAGCAACAACCGCTTTAACAGAAGCGTTTCAAAAAGGGGTTCCTAGATTACTGCATATATACATATATATATATATATATATATATATATATATATATATATATATATATATATATATATATATATATATATATATATATATATCATGTGTGTGTGTGTGTGTGTGTGTGTGTACATGTCAAATCAATGAATTGTGATTAATCGCATCTAACATTAAAGTTTTGTTAACATTATATATATATATATATATATATATATATATATATATATATATAATGTAACATTATGTATACATGTATACATTATGCAAACAAAAACTAGATGTGATTAATCGCAAATTCGCAATTAATCGATTTGACAGCATTACTACATTTATAAAGAAATATTTTAGTAAATATGCCAGTATTAGTAATGAAAATATTAATAAAAAACATAAAATTACAACAAATGAACAACATTTTTATAAAAACAAATAACTATCGAAACATATAATCAATAAAATTAATAGTAACTAATAAAAATAATACTTTAACATGGGAATAATTAATCCACAATAGCTATACCAATCACATCTCAGAGTTTCCACTGAAAACTGATAGATCAGGAAACAACAGAAAGAGCTCCTGAACAAAGACATTATGAGAAGACATTATATTATTATTATTCTGATTGTTTGGATTCGCTATTAAAAGAGTCTAGAGTAATTAGTTGACGTCTTACCGTGGTATTGAAGTGTCCAGCTGATCTGACCCTGTGCACAGCCTGTAAAGTCTCTCTGTGAGACACTGCAGTTTTTCCCATGAAACACATCACTCACACACACATTCACACACACAGATCTGATCCTCCCACTGCGCGAGACATTTGCTCTCTCAGCCCGCCCACATCTGACACACATCACTACATTTAAACCTTCAACAGCTTTAAGTTGATTCTTCAGACAAAGTCCAACATGGCAACATGGAATGTCCCTTTGAAATGTAATAACTTTATGGAAAACCTCCCACACACTCTTAAAGCACCACTTAGACCTTGCTCCGGGACAGCATACGAGTTGACATTTGTTGAGTCGTTTTAAACATTATACATTTACAAAAACTAAATTAAAAACTAACAGTTTTGCCTCTAAATCCATTGTCTACTGTTGTTGTCTTTCCTCAGAATTATATTCATATTAGTTCTACTCATGCGCTTCATTTTGACGATTTCGACGGACAACGCCATCTAAAGGTGACAAGATCAACACACACACAAACAAACACACACACACACACACACATGTCTAGAGCGCTTTCTGGGGACTGTCCATAGAGACGCAGAGATTTCACTGGGCCCCGGGGCTATGAGTTACTACAGGGCCCCCCGTGGGGCCTCTCATTTTACAGAAAACACTCAAAATTTTAACAGTGGTGGAATGTTGCATGTATTCTATTGTATTTATTCACAATTTTATGATAAACACATATAAAAAGTCATAATTAGATTTTTTCTGTAATTTTGAACCTGTTTGGTATAATAATAATAATAATAATAATAATAATAATAATAATAATAATGAGATTAATCTGTCCAAACTTACTCAATAATAACTCCTACTCATTGATTAAAGCCAGCCGCTGTAAAATTGAAAAGAAGGCCCTGCCTCCTCAACTTTGTAAAGGGAGATCGCGGGCTCTGATTGGTCTAGAAGCATGCTAGACGTGTGACACTCAGATGATACTGAGTATGTGTGATACTGAGAGCTGAGATACTCAGCTTTTTTGAAGTATGGCGCAATACGTGATGACATCACCAACAATCACCGCTAACAAAGACAATCAAAACTAAGGATAATCAGAGTTGATCTGGTTAAATAATCAGAGTTGATTATAATCAATAAATCAGAGTTGATCTGGTTAAATAATCAGAATCGATCTGATTAAAGAGGCTAAGGGTTTACATATCAAAATTTGATGCAGTGAAATTTCATAAATCAATTAAATGTGTCAATGTATTCAATAGCAATATTACTTAATCTGTTAATCATATAGAATCTTTATTAATTTCTGATGCAATAATTAATTAATGGTTTATTTCTTCATGAGTCATACATTAACTCATGATTATCTGTACATTAAAGGGTTACTTCAGCGATTAGCATTAAGCTTTGTATCAGTAACCCAGGAGTATATTCAAATTATGGTACTTTCCCCCCTCATATGACCCTGAGACAAGAGAATTATGTAGTTTATATTGTCATTTTGCGTCATCGGAGGAGTTTTCGCCCAGGGGCTAAAGACTACAGCCAGCAGAGGGCGCTATTTCCACATGTTTTCAACATCGCACTCACAGCAGAGGCTGAAGACTACAGCCAGCAGAGGGCGCTATTTCCACATGTTTTCAACATCGCACTCACAGCACTCGGCTCGCGGAGCTGCGGAGATTCATGTAAACGGAGCGGTGGAGAGCAAACATGTGTTTCAACATTTCAAATGAATTCCTACGACAGTTAAGCTTCCAAAGACATGAACTGAACACGCGCCAGACTGATCACGCGCTGTGACTGCAGCCGCGAATCCCGCGCTTACCTCAGCTCATGTGATGAATGTAATCGGACTCCTGCTGCGTTTATGCCGTGACGCTCAATCGGCTCACTCGCATTATATCGAACACGTTCAGTTTTTAATTGTAGTGTCTCTAACTGAACTGATTTTATGAAAATGAACGTGGTAGGCAAGTGATCCAGTAATCCTGTAGCCGACTAGCCGCCTAGAGTAGGGCAGCGAAGTGCATTCTGGGAATTGTTGTCTTTCATCCCCATGAGACAAAAATACATTTTCTGTGTTTTCTCAGTCTAGAAGGCACCAAATTCAAAAATAATTTCACATTTCTACTACATTAATGACCCAGTTTAATTACAGATTCATCTTCCCAACGCTGAAGTACCCCTTTAAGTATGAATTAATGCATATTAGTGCACCCATATAGTAAAATGTTACTCAAATATTATATTGTATTAAGTACAAATACACAGGATAGTTTTAACTCTATTAATTCAATAAACATTCATTCTTAATTATTTAACAAATCTGATTCAGTCAAGGACAGTGAGTGATTTTGTTTCTGATGTTTGATTACCATTATTGACACAATGGCAAAAGCAGCTACTGTAGATTGGGATGGTTTAGACTAGAGGCATAGTTCACACAAAAATACAAATTCTGTCATCAGTTGTTCTAAACATGTATGAATTTATTTCTTCTGTAAAACACAGAAAATGATGTTTTGAAGTATATTGGTAACCTAACAGTTGCTGGACTCCATTGACTTTCATAGTCCAACTTAAGGGTGAGTAAATGGTGATAGATTTTTCATTTTGAGGTGAACTATACCTTTAAGACCTCATTAATAGCCTACCAGGATCTGTCAAAGCACAAGGCACGAAATATAACTCAAGTTTAGTTAGGCGCCGTGCCTATCATGTTTAACTAAATAACAGCGCTAATAAGTGGGGGGCGTGTTGGGGCTTTGGCGATCGGCAAATCAATAGCAAGTCAATCTACTCCACAGCCAATCATGGCCTCTCTCCTTGCTCGGGCCCCAGGGCTTCAGCCCTATTGTTAATACGGCCCTGCATAGACGTAATGTTTTTTATACTGTACAAACCGAACCATATATTCTATCCCCTTACATTATCCCTACTCCTAAAATAATTAATTCTGTATGATTTATAAGCTTTTTTCCTCATGGGGACCTCCATTTAGGTCCCCCACAGTGACACGATAGAAAAATATCTATCTATCTATCTATCTATCTATCTATGTCTATTATCTCTCTCTCTCTCTCTCTCTCTCTATATATATATATATAGAGAGAGAGATAGATATAATAGACATAGATAGATAGATAGATAGATATTTTTCTATCGTGTCACTGTGGGGGATATATATATATATATACACATATATATATATATATACACATATATATATATATACACACATATGCATATATATATATATATATATACACACACACACGCACGCACACACACAACTCAGACCAGGGATCAAATGAATATAGCTTTAATTTATCAGCGTGCTCGAGACAAAATATACCATAAGTAAACAAATCTAATTTTCTTGATATTTTACAAGTAATAATTTTTATAATTCAATCACAAAATTAATATCTTATTCTTTTACACTTTATTAGAAAAAAGAAACACACACACACACACACACACACACGCACGATCATTCTACAATCACATTCAGCAGTGAGTTTCTTGTACACACATTTACATAGACACACATTATATCAATTCAAGGGGAATTTTTGAATATGACTAAAACAATGAATCATGTAAAAAAGGAAAAAGGGTTATTTTGGACCCTGGGACTTCACATATGAAAACATAATACCTTTATCTCATGTTCAACACATTTGAGCATTATTATTCTGGTGTTCCCACGTATCTCAGTATATCAGAACTGTGCAAGAACCATTTAATGGCAAAACACACACTTCCTGTTAGTCTGGGCTGATGCTTAAAAAAAAGTCTCTGTAAGTGATTCATTTTACTGTAAGTTCACAGAAACATGATGACGTTCATAAACGTCTTTAGCATTTTTTTCCCTTTATTTTCCTTTTGTGTAGGTCGGGAGTAAATAACAGCGACAGCCAACACAATCACAGAACTGGCCAATATTAACAACTGCAATCTTAAAGATGGGTGGTCTGGGAATTTAGCTACAAAAGGGAGTGAAGCAGCATTAACAGATCTGTTTCACGGGTGAATCTAACATGTCCCGCTCGTATTTCAGCAAAAAATCGAAGGAATGAAAAAGGACAGCTATTCTTAAAGAAAATGAAGCCTATTTCTAATTTAGCTGTTACATTGTGGCAATATTTTAATGAAAATTAAGCACCATTTTAACCAAATTCGTAATACTGTAAAAAACAACAACAACAAAAAAACCTGTATTCTCATAAAAATGATGAAAAAATTATTTTAAATGGTAAAGAATTCATACAATAAATATTTATACTGATTTAAATAATACAGTATTTATTACAATTAAAATACTGCATTAAAGTAATGAAAAACTGAAAATTACAAAAAAAGTTACTGTTTTCAGCAATGATGAGAATTTGGCTAAAATGTTGTGTTTTGTTAAAAAACTGTGTAAACATTTTAATGCACCTACATTTTATGTAAGCAATTTTCTCATTTAGATTTTTTGGTGAAATATCACATGAACATGTTTGAGATTCACACTTAAACCACTGAAAAGTGGGATGTGCCTTGAAACTTAGTGAGCTCCCTACCTAGACAGCACTTTTATCAACCTTAAACACATAAAGATATAAAAAAAATGATAGGTAGCTCACTAGTTTTGAGTCTAGATTTGCTCAGTGTAACACCATTTCATTGTGCCTCATTCTGTTGGCTAAATTATAGTTTTGTATTTCCCTCGATTACAACAGCTGATGCTGTGTTTGCACACCATCTCTCTCTCTCCCTCTCTCTCTCACACACACACATCAAAATATCATAAAAAAGCAGCAATGTAGTCTCTCCTGTATGAGTGTCCTGTTGTGTCTCTCAGGTCCTGGAACAGCAGGTATAACTAGAGAAACGCTCCAGTAATCTCACGTGTACCTTAGCGCATGTTCAGCGCACTAGTGTGAAGGCCCTGTGTTCTTAGAGGTCCGTGGGTCCTGGGTTAAACCAGGCTCCTGGGTGTACCGTTCATTGCTGCTGATTTTAGCCGGGACAGGCCGTTACCGCTGCTGCTGGGGGGGCTGGACTGCACCGCCGCTCCTGTCCTCTGGGTGGAGCCGCTCACCTCGAATACCTCGTGGATGGCCTTTCGAAAGCAGTGGAAATTGTAGTCTATCAAACCTGTGGAAGATAGAGACATGAGAGATGTTCAGAATAGCACATTAACACTATTCTTTAAGTAAGAAACAATATGGAGAGCATAAAGGGACATGGTGGTAGAAAAAATAGAGACCTGCAGTCTAAATGACACTTTATGTCAAATGTCTGTACCTTTCCTCTCGAAGCTCTCCTCTCTCAGGATGCAGACCAGAGCCAGGAACTTGGTGACCTCCTTCAGGTAAAGCACTGTGGTGTTGTTCAACTTTATGATGGCCAGAGACTCTTTATCATAAGCGTTACCGTTGCCGTCATCTTTTAGACTATACAACAAATGGACAAAAAACACTTTTATGATTTATTTTCACACAAAATCTGTTGTTCCATCACTGTTCAATACACACATATATAACTTTTCTGCAATCATAAACTATGGGAATAGTGTAAAGCACTTAAAAAAAAAAAAAAGTATTCCTTTAGCCCTGTTGTACCCTATATACTTTAAAATAGTATACACTACCCTTTAAAAGTTTGGAGTCAGTAAGATTATTTTTCAGCAAGGATGCACTAAATTAGGGCCGTCATTTTTGAGCCGTCAAATTCGAACGAATATCAAATATCAAGCAATATATTAGAATATCTACCGTTCGCAAAGACCCGGCCCCTTTAGTTACTGTTGCTATGTCTGACAAGCCGTTGGGCTCTCTCACTCACTCACTCACACACACACACACACACACACACACACACACACACACACACACGTTATCATGTGGAGAAAATACATCGCGGAGCAAAGAGGACACTGGCAACACACCGACAGACAGGACAGCAAGTTACTTTTGATATGAAACTAAATCTCAACTTTCAAATTGTCATTTTTTAAAGTAATGTGAACAATAAATACCGTTTTGTGACTCTTTAATGCGTCTTGATCACTGTAACGCCTCAGTTAAAGCTGCTCGTGAACCGATCATCTCTTCCTTCTAGTTCATTGATAATCATCAAATAAACATGAATAAACACTAAAAGAAATGTTGTTTCAACCACGGAAAGACGTCAGTAACTTACACACCGTTTTTCAAGTTCAACTCCACCAACGTTAATCTCCTGACTGCTTTGTCGGACAAAACAGCAAATTCGGCGATTTGATTGCTCAGATCTACTGTCAATGAAACTTGCTGTGAAGGGTGAATGGTCGCTCAGGCTGGCCGTTCTGTGAGTTATCTTCCATTTTAAAAACAGACTGGCTATTATTCGTTAATTTGGTCATGGGCCTACGCTACAATACGTTTAGAGCGTCCTCTATTGGATGAGATGGCAAATAATAAAATAAAAAAACAAACTAATCATAGACTGTAACAGATGCATGGCACTTTAAAAACCGGATAGTTTATTTATAGTTCGATTACGGATATTTCACGTCATATTCGAATACATATTCGAATATCGAATAAAAAGTGACAGCCCTACACTAAATTGAACAAAAGTGAGAGTAAAGACATCTACAATGATGAATCCAAAAAAACTAAAATATGTATCACGGTTTCTACAATAAAATTAAGCAGCAAAACTGTTTTCAACAGTAATAATCATAAGAGATATATATATATAATAGAGCAGGTGTTCAGGATTGACATATTCATCTGTTTTCATATTTCTCACCCATAAATACACGAGACGTCAATGACGACATCGATCATGTCACAGCAGAGCTCGTACGACTGCATGTCCACCGGAGAGCTGTCCGTAGCGATGTAGATCTTACTGACCACATCGAACAGGAACGCTTTCTCAATCCCAGAATTCTGAGTGGGAACATTGCATTTACTAATATACACTTATCAGTTCTGTTATTTGTGTTAGAGCTGAAACAAAAGCAAAGTTTAATGGATACTGGAAGCATTCAAGAAGCAATCTGGATGAGTAAAGCAGCCGTGTACGTGCCGAAATGAATATGTTGAGGAGGTTTTCCAGCGTGGGCAGTTGAGGGATGAGCTTCTGGACCACTTTACTGAAGGCCTCAAATATGGAGTGATCATAGATGCTGGTGAGATAGAAACTGAAAACAGACAAAGAGAAATATTGATCATTAACATAACATATTCATTCATAATACACCAATTACATCCAGAATGCCAGGAAATGAACTTCAAAAATGGACAATTTAAGCAAATTGCCTAAATGTGGGCCTTGATTATATCCAACAGGATTTGATTGGGCAGACTGTGTAGACTGTGATAATATCGGTTAACATTCATTTTCCTGGCTTTTGAGACCTTGGTTACATCAGCAAAGATTTTTTTCCAAAGGTGGATAAAAGTATTCAGTTTTGAGAATAAAAATGCTTTCCAAAATAAATTGGTGAATACAGCAAAATAATAAACAGTAAGAGACATTTGTTAAGGAAGTAAATAGGATACATTTTGACATCATTTCATATAGACTTGATCAGTAAAAGAACTATTCATCTGCCTGGAATAATAATATAAGGGGAAATACACTGATCAGGCATAACATTCCTAATATTGTGTTGGTCCCTCTTTTGCTGCCAAAACAGCCCTGATCCATCAAGGCATGGACTCCACTAAACCCCTGAAGGTGTGCTAAAGTATCTGGAGCCAAGATGTTAGCAGCAGATCCTTTAAGTTCTGTAAGTTGTGAGGTGCGGCCTCCATGGTTTGGACTTCAGCACATCCCACAGATGCTCGATTGGATTGAGATCTGGGGAATTTGGAGGCCAAGTCAACAGCTCAAACTCATTTTAGTGCTCCTCAAACCATTTCTGAAACATTTTTGCTTTGTGGCAGGACACATTATCCTGCTGAAAGAGCCAAAGTTACCAGGGAATACCGTTTCCATGAAAGGGTGTATATGGTCTGTAACACTGCCTAGGTAGGTGGTACGTGTCAAAGTAACATCCACAAGGATGGCAGGACCCAAGGTTTCCCAGCAGAACATTGCCCAAAGCATCACACTGCCTCCGCCGGCTTAACTTCTTCCCATAGTGCATTCTGGTGCCATGAGTTCCCAAGCACCGGCCATTCACTTGATGTGAAATAAAATGTGATTCATCAGACCAGGCTATCTTCTTCCATTGCTCTGTGGTCCAGGTCTGATGCTCACGTGCCACTGTTGGCTCTTTCGGTGGTGGACAGGGGTCAGCAAGGGCACCCTGACTGGTCTGTGGCTATGCAGCCCCATACACAACATACTGCGATGCTCTGTGTATTCTGACACCTTTCTATCAGAACCAGCATTAACTTCTTGAGCAATTTGAGCTCCAGTAGTTTGTCTGTTTGATCGGACCACATGGGCCAGGCTTCGTTCACCACGTGCATCAATGAGCCTTGGCCGCCCATGACCCTGTCGCCGGTTCACCACTGTTCCTTCCTTGGAGCACTTTTGATAGATCCTGACCACTGCAGACCGGGAACATCCCACAAGAGCTGCAGTTTTGGAGATGCTCTGACCCAGTCGTCTAGCCATCACAATTTGGCCCGTCTCAAACTCGCTCAAATCCTTACGCTTGCCCAACTTGCTGCCTAATATATCCCAACCACTAACAGGTGCCGTGATGAAGAGATAATCAGTGTTATTCACTTCACCTGTCATAATGTTATGCCTGATCGGTGTATATTATGTAAACAAAAAGCTTTTATGTAAGGTGTGATTAATCGATTTGACAGCACAAATTTTTATATTTTTCAGTTTTCATTGTAAGTTTTAGTTATTTTGTTATGTGGTTTTGTTATTTTTATTAATATATCTATTTGGCTTTAATTTATTTTTATTTCAGTCAGATGCCAAGGCAACATTTCTAATTTTCGAAACAGTTATCAAGTTGTTTTTAATCTAATATTTATGAAGATCCAGCTGAAAGCACGGCATAATCCTATCAAACACTCGCTATCTGTCATTAGACTGCCTCATGGCAAATTGATCAGTGTGTCAGGACGACCAACCTGAGGTGAAGCTTTTCCAGACTGGCATCAGCTAGATCATCATTAGCTCTCTGATGAATGTCTCTCTGTGTCTCTATCTTATGATCGTCCGATAAACCGTCCACCTTATGTATAAACACCTCGAAATTGATCTCCGGGTTCACCCTGAACGCCCGAGACACCGTCAGATGTAGCCGCCCTAATGCTTCTACATAATCATCCTACAGAGACACATCCAAACATAATGTTAATAACAGCCAGGAATGGAGCCAATTCCCATCCCGAACAAGGAAAATGAAAGTATGCAGTTTGAATGCCAATCACTCATCACACAGAATCACTCTCATATTTTGCCAGTGTTGCTTACCTGAGCATCGATGACGAAAATCAATGCGCCGGTGCCCCTGAAAATCATCTCGTAATCGAAGGTGGGGTCGAAAAAGTCCACCTGCCCTGGAAAGTCCCATATGTGAAAGTTCACGAAGGAACTGCCGGAGATGTCGTCCTTGTAGATCTTGTTGGTGCTCTCCAGGAAGAGCGTCTCATTGGGAGACATCTTATGAAACACCACCTGAGATTCGAAACATTACACCATAGGAGAATATGGACATATAGATATTAAAAACAGACCTGATATATTAATTAATTGATTATAGACATGTAATAAAACCATCTTATATATACACAAAAGACAAAAATACACAGGAAATGAGTTCCAGAGGATTTTAAGCAGCATTAAATATCACTTAAAAATAAAAGGAAATATTTATTTTGCAACTACAGGTTTTAAATACAACATTATATTTGCAAGGCATTTCACTACTAGGTACAGTATGTCAGCAGAACTTGTAGTTGTTTCATTAAAATAAATAATAAAAACTTTTTTGTTGTTGTTGCAATAACATGCACTGACATGCATTATAGAAATTTACTAAGAAAGTAAACATTTAATTTATCTTGACTTCGGTAAACAAGTGTTCAATAAAAGCCCCATTCATCTGACCTGGAATAAAAAATATTTTGGGAATGCATAACATTATACATTATATATTATACTATACATTAACATTATAAAATAATTATAATATGTAAAATATATAATATAAATTAGAAATATAAAATTATGAGAAGAACTTGTATCATTACACAACGGTTTGATTTCATTACACATTCTTCATTGCATTACTTGCTGGAATATTGTCGCAGCCCAATTAGTGATAATACAAAAATATATAATATTTTAAATCATAGTCCAAAATGTATACTATACTGTATACACTTATAATGTTACACTTACAAAAAGTAGTAAAAATAATATAGCATAAAAAACATACTGACCTTACAAGCAAGTACTGTGTTGGTACCATAGAACAGTGATGATGGTAATAATGATACTTTGAAATATACTGTTGTACTTCCAAGAATACCATTGTACTTTTAGTAATATGGTACTATGGTAATAAGTTTAACATGATGTAACGTTACCATGGTATTCTCGGTATATGCGTTGGAAATACCATCTGATACCATGATTGTACCATAGTATTACCACAGTACGGTTTTGTAAGACATTGTACTTCAAAGAACACCATGGTATTATGATCTTGGTAGTGTCCAAAACCAGAGCATTACCATAGTACTTTTTTGTTAGTGCAGTGCTGTATCCATATGGGATCTGACCTTCTGAATGGAGGATTTCCCGCTTCGCCTCAGTCCCATCAGCAGGATTCTGGGTTTATTGTCTGCAGAGGGAGAGTTTTCCAGGTTTTCCTGCATCATGTCCATATTTTCCACGCCATAGCCGAAATCTTTGGGGAAAGAGTCCACCAGGCTTCCGGCTAGCTGCTCCTCGTACTCAATCGACATTTTAAATCTATTTTTTAAGCTTTAAATCCCTTTGATCAGTCTATGTTGACTCTGTAGGATCTGTTTGAGTAATTGAGGTGGGATCGGTGTGGATTAAATGTTTAGTTTGGATACAGATGATGAGGTTTCATATTGAGAAGCGGTTAGCTTGCTACATGAACACAAACAAACGGGAAGCTGATCATATGACAGGCGCAGAGTTGGCACGCCTGCAGGCGAGCGGAAAGGTCTGACGCGTGAGCAGCCTCTGAGTGGAGCGGTCTCTCAGATGATCAACATCTTTTTACATGTATGAAATACGATGAAACGTGCTATTTTTATTTTATTTATTTGTAATGTAGAACAAGCACTGGAATATTTTGTTTATTCACATTTTGTTAAATATTTTACAAAAAAACAATTTTACTCTAAAATTATATTTATATCATATAATACTAGGATTATAAAATAAATTATGAGCAAAAATTGTTTCCCCCTTTTCCTCATTCTTTTATATTTATATTTTCTGTAAAGCTGCCTTAGAACAATCAGCACTTTAAAAGCACCATACGAATCAATTGAATTGATCAGACCATATGGTAAACATATAATAAACTGTCAAATCGATTAATCGCGATGAATCGTATCCAAAATAAAAGTTTGTGTTTACCTAAAATATGTGTGCTGTGTATAATTATTATGTATATTTCAATACACACATATACATGTGTATATTAAAGAAATATTTGCATACTGTATATATATTTATATAATTTATATTATATATAAATATAAATTTTTTTCTTAAATATAAACATGCATGTGTGTGTATTTATATATACATAATAATTATGCACAGCACACATATATTATTGGATGCGATTAATCGTGATCGTTAGACAGCATATATATATATATATATATATATATATATATATATATATATATATATATATATATATATATATATATATAGTGTTGTTGAGCAATTAATCATGATTATATATATATAGTGTTGTTGAGCAATTAATCGCGATTATATATATATATATTTCTTACAATATTTCTCCAACAATATATACATGTATATGTGTGTATTCAAATATACATCTTATACACTTATACACTCAAATATACACTTTTACACAGTACACACACATATGTTATTTATTATATTATTATATTATATTAATTATATTATATTATATTATATTATATTATATTATATTATATTATATTATATTATATTATATTATTATATTATATTATATTATATTATATTATATTATATTATATTATATTATATTATATTATATTATATTATATTATATGAATGTAGTAATGAATGTTGGAGCTCATCCAACAGGGGGCGCTTATAGACATGAGTATGAGTCACACGCCTCTCACAGACAAGACAGTAGCAGAAGAAGCAGCAGCAGTGTTGACAGGAAGAGCGTTTGTGAGTAAAAACAAGCGTTTACACACACATTTTAAAGGCAAATGATTATTATGTCAGCATTATTTTGGAGTAAATCTTACCCTTTATGTCGCGGGGTTTATAGCGTATTTTATTGGGCTGTTGTCACATTGATATCTGCTGATGAATTTGAAGATGTTTCATTCAAACACGCCTTAGAAAACAGACCAAAATAAACACAAATATGTCAGTTTGAGTGAATAAACAACGATTGTTTCATGAAACAAACTGAATTCAGTAAGGAACTCAATAAGGTTGCATTCAAGACTGAAACATTTGGCTTGTTTGTACTGCTAGTTTGTTTATAATGCTGCATGTTATATGTTTTATTCAGTTGATGTTTATGAATATGTAAAACATGTGGCCTGTTGCACAAAGCTGGTTTCAGTTGCTACCCAGGTAAGTTTGAGATTAGTTTGAGTTTTTTCGGGCTCAAGAAGGTGGATTGGTTTTTAGCAGTGTTAATCTCCATGGTAACTTACACTACACAGCTAACCTGCTCTGGAGCAGGTTTTATTCTGGGTTAGAGATCACAAACTCAAACTGGACCAATCAGCTGCAAGTAAAACTCACACCACCTGTTTCTCTCAAACTAAAGTATTTTATAGTGAAAAAACTTTAGAGACAAAATTGCTCATCTTTTGGTGCAAATTATTTATTATATTTATAATATATGAATTATAATTACTTTTAATTCACATAATATATTCATATAATTATATTATATTGACAAGTAGCCAAATATTAATATAAATATAATATAAAAAAATTATTTTAAACAACGTGTATTTATTTGAGCTCTTTGTGAACCTATAATTATTAGGCATATTTCTTTGATTAACATCATGCATTGATATAGTCAGATATTCTTTCAGCTGCCTTCTTAAATTGACGCTGCAGCATAAGTGTTTATTCCTGCTTTAAACACATTTAATTTCATGATAATTTTCAGAACGATCTCTCAATCTTCAGAAGAGAAGTGAATCGAACAGACACTGTGATTGGCTGTTTGCCGCATGTCACGCTTTCAGGTGCACGCGCTTCAGTGTTAATCGCAAACTCTGGATTGAACCTGAGTTGACAGAGAAAGTTTATACCAAGCTTTGAGAAACAATTGAACTTGATCTAAACCAGGTTGGATTTATCTGGATTTGTCAACTCTAAACCTACTCTGAAACGCAAAGTTTGTTCAGCTAGATTCATGCAACAGGCCTATGACATATTTTAAGAATATTGTATGCATTATCTGTGCTGTTTACAAGATTACCAAACTTAATTCAGTAGTCCTTAGTTGTGACACTTAGTAAGTGTTTTTAAATACAGATTACACAGTAATTTCTGTCAAATGTGAACCGTGAGGTAATTAGTGAAGAAAAACTGATGAATAATATCAGATTAAAAAAATATCAATAAGGTGTGTTATGATCATTTTCCCGCTTTGGTTACTTTTGCAGATGTAGTTTTTATAGGGGAATTTTCAGTTAAATTGCATTTGTATATACATATACACACACACACACATGCACATTTTGAATAAAATAACAAGTATATATTCAATCACGTCTGCTCCCATTTATTTTTGATCACAATGCTTTAACACAACATACAAACTTTTAATCCAAAAGTGCACACATTTGGAGAAATATGGACGTTTACATCATATTTCTTTAAATAGAATAGAACCATAATTTCTTGATGACTCGTAGAAAGATGATTCTCTGGCAACCCATCAGTCAATATGAGTGATGATGATAATTCCCACCTTACAGTGTCGGTAAACTTCTGCTTTCTGTCTCTTAATACATTTATGCCTTAATTTATAACATATCACATCTGCATTAGGTCACAACAATAGAGTGAGTTTTGAGCAGAAATATTGTATTAATCTCATACTGGCACTATGAAATATTAATGGTGCGCTGACGCTCTGAAAAGCTCTGCGTGGATTGAGGCGCGTGAAACAGGATCACAAATCCCAGACTGTCTCTAAGCAGGATTTAAATTCTAACAGTTAAAGTCCATTTCTGGATTTATTGTTGTTTTATATATATGACCTGCTTCATGTAAAATCAGGCATCCAAATATTAAAATGTACAGTAGATTTGATCTTTTAGATCAATTTTGAAACTTGCCGTAATAAAAGAATGTATGGTTTTGTGGATTGTTTTCCTCTAGATTCACTGTATGCAGACATGAGTGTCCCAGACTACATGCAGTGTGCCGAGGACCATCAGACGGTCCTGGTGGTGGTCCAGCCCGTGGGGATCGTCCCAGAGGACCAGTTCTTCCGCATCTACAAACGCATCGTCAGCGTGAGCCAGGTCAGCATACGGGATTCCCAGCGCGTCCTGTTCATCCGATACCGGCACCATTACCCCCCTGACAACAACGACTGGGGCGACTTTCAGACTCACCGCAAAGTCGTGGGTCTAATCTCAGTGACCAGCTGCACCACGGCAAAAGAGTGGCCACAGACATCAGACCGTTTCCATGGGCAGAAGGAGGTGTTCGGCTCCACGCTGTACGACTCGCGGCTGCTGGTGTTCGGGCTGCAGGGCGAGGTGGCGGAACAGCAGCGGACAGATGTGGCGTTCTACTCCAGCTATGACGACTGTCCCGATGTGGAGAAGCGGGTGGAGGATTTTGTTGAGTCCATCTTTATCGTCCTGGAGTCGAAAAGGCTGGACAGAGCAACCGATAAATCCGGCGATAAGATACAACTGCTGTGTGTGCCGTTCGAGAAGAAGGACTTTGTGGGGTTGGACACAGACAGCAGGTGAGTGTGGGTTCTGGGAATGTGCTCAAATTGATAGACTACTGAGAAATGGCCTCATCTTTATTTTTTTACTTTTAGGTGACCTTTTCCATCAACTAATGCTCACTTAAAGTTAATATTGATAGACACTAATAATTTAATGTCACTATTACATATAACTTTAGCAAATTATCTTAATCAATATACACTGATCAGGCATAACATTATAATCACTGACAGGTGAAGTGAATAAAACTGATTATCTCTTCATCATGACACCTGTTAAGTTGATGCGTTAGAAGCAGAAAATTTGGCAAGCGTAAGGATTTGAGTGAGTTTGACAAGGGCCAAATTGTGATGGCTAGACGATTGGGTCAGAGCATCTCCAAAACTGCAGCTCTTGTGGGGTGTTCCCGGTCTGCAATGGTGAGTATCTATCAAAAGTGCTCCATGCCATAACCCCTGTCCACCACTGAAAGCACCAACAGTGGGCATGTGAGCATCAGAACTGGACCACAGAGCAATGGAAGAAGGTGGCCTGGTCTGATGAATCACATTTTCTTTTACATCACGTGGATGGCTGGTGTGTGTGCGTCACTTACCTGGGGAACACATGGCACCAGGATGCACTATGGGAGAAAGGCAAGCCGGCGGAGGCAGTGTGATGCTTTGGGCAATGTTCTGCTGGGAAACCTGCCATCCATGTGGATATTACTTTGACACGTACCACCTACCTAAGCACTGTTGCAGGCCATGTACACCCTTTCATGGAAACAGTATTCCCTGGTGGCTGTGGCTCTTTCAGCAGGATAATGCTCCTGCCACAAAACAAAAATGGTTCAGAAATGGTTTGAGGAACACAACAACGAGTTTGAGGTGTTGACTTGGCCTCCAAATTCCCCAGATCTCAATCCAGTCGAGCATCTGTGGGATGTGCTGAACACACAAGTCAGATCCATGGAGGCCGCACCTCGCAATTTACAGGACTTAAAGGATCTGCTGCTAACATCTTGGTGCCAGATACCACAGCACACCTTCAGGGGTCTAATGGAGTCCATACTTCGATAGGTCAGGGCTGTTTTGGCAGCAAAAGGGGGACCAACACAATATTAGGAAGTCATAATGTTATGCTTGGTCGGTGTATGTATTTTTAGTACTGTACAGTACATTATAATGTTGTGATACTTAAATTATTTCTAGCATTTATACAGACTGGTTTTAGTTAGTATTTAATTTTTAAATATTATTTTGACCACAGATTCCCAAAACTTTTTGTCAGTTGAACCCATTTGGCATAAAATATATACTATTTTTACTATATATACTATTTTATGTTAATATTTTAATAATTTATAAACCCATATATGCATATTAACAGTTCTCTAATCTCGGTAATGGTTTATATATTTATAATATATTTAAATATAATATGTGTGTGTATTTATTTGTTTATATTTATGTTTTTTTTACATTGTTTTAATTGTTTTATTTTTACATTTTTTTAATGATATAATTAATTAATTATTAGCTTTTTATCAACACAGGAACCTCCTGCTGTTCCATTACATTAACTCCTGTTACATTAACCTCCTGTTTGGGAAACTCTTATTTAGACAAAATAGTAAAATTATCCATAAGAATGAAAATAACTGATTTATTGAAAGATGCCTAATCCGCATTAATGTTGTTTATACTTTCAGTCTTTTGAAAAAAAAAAAAATTATCATTACATTTTGGTGTGTAATTCATCCTAAATTAAAACAGCGGTAAATACAGTACTAGATGCACAAGAGTCCCAGAATATGATGGTTTTGCTTGTAGTCAACCGTGCATGATCTTCTATCCTGTTTCATGAGTTTTGCCATTTGTTTTTCATGGTTGTTGTTTTTTTTTCTTCCCTCTTGTTTTGCCTTGTTTTATTTGTCTTTCTTCTTTTCTTTCATACTGTCCTGTGAGTTTATTATGGGGTGTGAAAAGGTGAGCCGGTAGTTCTGTGTCCTGCTTTAGTTCATTCTTACCTGATCAGCCTCTTCCTCTCCCCTTCAGTGACACACTGCTTGGACCTCGATTCTCTTGTGTCTCAGTTTAGAGTAGAAAGGTCAAACTGTAATCTGTGCGTCCTCATGTCGTCTTAGAGTCGATTGTTTAAAGGTGAAATATGGGCAAGATTCTCGGGGTCCTGGTGCCTGACAGGGTCAAGCGTTTGATCAAGTATATCGTCTCTCTCTGTCTGCTGTAACTAAAGAAGTTCATGGATGTCATTCAGTAATTCATGAGTGATTGCACGCAAAGCTTTGTGCTCATCTCATCTACGGTCGCAGCATGAATTTTAATATGGCATCCATTGCTAAAAACTGAGTTTAGTTGTGTTTGCTCCATTGTAGGATGTGGGTTCTTGAGCTGAAGTTAAATATAGATTATAAATATAGGTTGTGTTTAAAAGATTATTTTAATTAAAGAAATAACATTAAAGGGATAGTTCTCCCAAAATTGAAAATTCTGTCATCGATTACTCACCCTTATGAATTTATTTCTTCTGCTGAACACAAAAGAAGATATTTTGAAAAATGTCTGTAAAATGTTGGTGAGTAAATGATGACAGATTTTGTTTTTGTTTTTGGGTGAACTATCCATTTAATATTATTAATATTATTGTTGAATATATTTTTATTTATAACAGGCCTACATATAATAATAAATATTCAATTATTAATTATTTAATCAGTATTAAGGATTCATGGATATAGACATTCTGGCTAATATAATATAATATAATATAATATAATATAATATAATATAATATAATATAATATAATATAATATAATATAATATAATATAATATAATATAATATAATATAATATAATATAATACACTCAGCTAAAGGATTATTAGGAACACCATACTAATACTGTGTTTGACCCCCTTTCGCCTTCAGAACTGCCTTAATTTTACATGGCATTGATTCAACAAGGTGCTGAAAGCATTCTTTAGAAATGTTGGGCCGTATTGATAGGATAGCATCTTGCAGTTGATGGAGATTTGTGGGATGCACATCCAGGGCACAAAGCTCCCGTTCCACCACATCCCAAAGATGCTCTATTGGGTTGAGATCTGGTGACTGTGGGGGCCATTTTAGTACAGTGAACTCATTGTCATGTTCAAGAAACCAATTAGAAATGATTTGAGCTTTGTGACATGGTGCATTATCCTGCTGGAAGTAGCCATCAGAGGATGGGTACATGGTGGTCATGATGGGATGGAAATGGTCAGAAACAATGCTCAGGTAGGCCGTGGCATTTAAACGATGCCCAATTGGCATTAAGGGGCCTTAAGTGTGCCAAAAAAACATCCCCCACACCATTACACCACCACCACCAGCCTGCACAGTGGTAACAAGGCATGATGGATCCATGTTCTCATTCTGTTTACGCCAAATTCTGAAACAGAAATCAAGACTCATCAGACCATGCAACATTTTTCCAGTCTTCAACTGTCCAATTTTGGTGAGCTTGTGCAAATTATAACCTCTTTTTCCTATTTGTAGTGGAGATGAGTGGTACACGGTGGGGTCTCCTGCTGTTGTAGCCCATCCACCTCAAGGTTGTGCGTGTTGTGGCTTCATAAATGCTTTGCTGCATACCTCGGTTGTAACGAGTGGTTATTTCAGCCAAAGTTGCTCTTCTATCAGCTTGAATCAGTCGGCCCATTCTCCTCTGACCTCTAGCATCAACAAGGCATTTTCGCCCACAGGACTGCCGCATACTGGATGTTTTTCCCTTTTCACACCATTCTTTGTAAACCATAGAAATGGTTGTGCGTGAAAATCCCAGTAACTGAGCAGATTGTGAAATACTCAGACCGGCCCGTCTGGCACCAACAACCATGCCACGCTCAAAATTGCTTAAATCACCTTTCTTTCCCATTCTGACATTCAGTTTGGAGTTCAGGAGATTGTCTTGACCAGGACCACACCCCTAAATGCATTGAAGCAACTGCCATGTGATTGGTTGATTAGAGAATTGCATTAATGAGAAATTGAACTGGTGTTCCTAATAATCCTTTAGGTGAGTGTGTATACAGTATATAATATAATATAATACATATAATAATAAATTATGTGTTTATAAATATTATGTTAATTGATATAAAGCAATAATTTAAATACTTTTTTAAAATATATTTTTATTTATACTCATAAATATTAAATTAATAAATTATATATTATTTATCAATATTAGGGATTATAGACATTTTAAATAATATAATACAATATAATATAATAAATATAATATAAATTATGTGTTTATAAATATTATGTTAATGGATATAGAGCAATAATTTTAATAATTTCTTTTAAAATATATTTTTATTTATACTCAAATATTAAAATTAATAAATTGTATATTATTTATCAATATTAGGGATTATCGACATCATATATAATATATTATAATTAATATAATATAATTTGTACTGTCAAATTGATTAATTGCGATTAACATAATAAAATAAAAGTTTATGTTTACATAATATATGCGTGTGTGCTGTGTATAATTATTATATATAAATACACACACATGCATGTATATATTTTATGAAAATCCTTTTATATTTATATATAATATAAATTATATAAATATATATATATACAGTATATACATGCAAATATTTCTTAAATACATGTACATTTGTGTATTTAAATATACATAATAATTATACACAGCACACGCACATATTATGTAAACATAAACTTTTATTTTGAATGTGGTTATCGCAATTAATCAATTTGACAACACATAATAATATAATATAATATATAATATAATAATACAATATAACACAATTAATATAATATAATAAATATAATAAAATATTGTAATGTAAATGTAAAGGAGCATTGCAGTTTATAACCCCAGAAATAAGTTATTGCCATGTAATGTCTATAACTGTTTAGCTGTGAAAAGGTTCGGCTAATTTGTCACAAATTAAAATAATAATCATACATATATATGTATATGTAGGTATTTTGTTTTTATAAGTTTATAAGTAGCATTCATTTAACATTGAATATACAATATCCTTATTACTTATTTGGTGTATTACTGATATTTTTGTCAATATTATAAATCTATACTATTTTGCTTGTTTATTAATTTGTTTTAAACTGCGTTCACACTAGAGTCCCAATCTGGCCTTGAAACATTTCAAGATTTACTAAGGACAAAAATATACTGCTTGAATTGGATGAAATAAGCTGATATTAAAGGCTTCCAATATTGTTTTTCATAGTACCTATATGTAAAAGTATATATTTATGAAAAATATGTTTCTCATGTTTCTCTTCTGTCTAACTGTCACTTGAATAACACTTGACCCTCTTGCACACTCTCTATAGGGGTCCCTCCACCACAGTTTTACCTCCTCATGTTTATAAACATATAAATCCTTCATTTTTTTAGTTCCTTCATCCCCATGGGATAGACATCAAGTTGCTTTTTGAGCCCTTTAGCTGAAATCCCCACCATTGTGCCTGTGCATCCCTTTCCCTCTGCATCCCTCCAGCTTTCCTCTCTGTCTGTATATAATGGGCTAAGACAGAAGACAAAGCTTAATGCAAAACCACATCAGCATATTTGTGTTCCATATAAGGCCAGCCAAATGAGACGACATCGATCCACCGCTGATAAAAATAACTTTAATTAAATATGGCTGACGTCACCTGCACTTGGCTGCGAGTGTTGATTAAGAACTGAGCTCTGTGCTTAAACGCTGAATGTTTATCTGACGCCTGTTGCTGCTGCTCTTCCTCAGGCACTACAAGAAACGCTGTCAGGGCCGCATGAGGAAGCACGTCGGGGATCTGTGTCTGCAGGCGGGGATGCTGCAGGATGCCCTCGTACATTATCACATGGCCGTGGAGCTGCTGCGGTCTGTCAATGACTTCCTTTGGCTGGGAGGTAAGATGGGGTTTAATGATTCATAGGGTGTGTTCACACTTGAGAGGTTCGTTTCGACAGGTGTGATTGCTCTTTTAGCGCGGTTCATTTGAATAAGTTGGAACGCTGCCGTCTGAACCCTGATGCGCACCAAACAAGCAGACCTAGACCCACCTTTTCAGGGGGTTAGGGTCTGCTTCCAAACGGACTCCGGTTGAGGTTTGACTGGAATATGAATGCAACATGGACCAACGACAATGAACCAAAAACAGGACGTGATGTCACATAACCAGAGTAAACCAGGTTCTTCTCGTCATGGGGCTGCATTTCCCATTACAGTTCGGTACAGGCGTCACACATACAATGAGCATATCAAGTCCAGCACACAGCACTGTTTTGGATGTTAAGTAAGTTTTGTCGCAAAATACACAACAAATTTTTTTTTTCTGTTGTTTTTTCGTTTTGTATTAGTGCTGTTAAAATGAGTGCGTTAAAGCATGCGATTAATCCCTGGGATCGCGCTTCATTATATGATCACGCTTATTCATGCAAATGTGTTTAAACCATTTAAGCGTGACAAGACACGTTTATTTAGCCATTTCAGCAATACAATTGATAGGGATTTGTCTTGGTATGTTCACATATACCACATAATTAAAGGGATAGTTCACCCAAAAATCTAAATTAGCCCACGATTTACTCATGATTTAGTCATTCTTGGTGTATATGTCACTGGGAGGTTAATAAAGGCCTTCTGAAGCGAATCGATGCGTTTGTGTAAGAAAAATACCCATATTTAAAACTTTATAAAGTAAAGTTCCAGTCGATCGCCTTTGGTGGGAAAGTGTTGAAAGTGCCTTCTCGCAGTTCAAGATGCTTACGTCTGACGAGCATACCTGGAAGTGTAAGCCTTTTAAACTGCAGAGGCACTTTCAACACTTTTTCCATGAATTGAATACGGAAGACGATTGGCTGAAACTTTACTTTATAAAGTTTTAAATATGGATATTTTTCTTATTTTCTTATTTCTGATGCCTGTACCGAACTGTCATGGGCAACATCACGACTATGACGAGAAAAAACTGGTATATTTGAGCATTCTGTCCTTTTTAAAGTCGCATCTTGTGACTTCATGTCCCGTTTTGGTTCATTTATATGTCTTTGGTCAGTGTCAAGACCTATCTTTTCAGGGGTCACTTGTTTGGTGCGCTCCAGGGTTCAGATGGCAGCGTTCACACTTTTTCAAATGAACCGCACTAACAGAGCAATCACACCAGGGTTTGCTTTAATCGAACCATACATGCCAAATGGGAACACACCCCCTGTTTCTTTTTGGTCTGGACCAAAAGAACCAAGAGAACTGAATGACAAGTATGAACAAGTATTTTATTTTACTTTATTTTTCCTTTAATTTCTTCCATTTTTTTCTTTTTTTCTTTTTTTTCCTTTTCTTACATTTTCTTTTAATTTTCTTTCTCGTTTCCTTTTCTTCATCTTTTGTTGTCTTTTTTTCTTTATTTCATATTATTTGTATTTAATTTCCTTTTGTCTCTTTTCTTTTCTGTTAGATAAGTATTAGTATTTTGAATTAGTTTTAATTTTTATATTTTATGTTTAAATTTTAATTTTAGTAAAGTTTTTAGTAATTTTGTCTTTTTTGTTTGTTAAAACATGCCTATATAGTTCTTATTAATAGTTTTAGTTTTTAGTACATCAAGTTAAACTAAATGAAAATAAAAAGGTTTGCCTTGCCCTTGGCATTTAGTTAAGCACAATAACCCTGCCCTGAATATCTGAAGCCGGGAATTTCCCTAAATGTAAGAGAATGGCATGAGGAGCCAGTATTTATAGAAGACTAGTACTACAGGAACTGTTCAGGTTCTTTTTTTACATGCATTATGTATCACATTATAGTCTCAAGCCAAGTCCAACCCATGACATGCCTGTGCAAAGCTATATCCAATCTCTAAACTCATGATGACCAGCTAATGAAATAAACCCAGTCCCTTTCTCCAAGCAGCTGTGACTCTGTCAGTCTTTCTTTCCTGAAGTCCTGCGTGATGGCAGATAAACTGTCCAGTGATGACTCCGAACAGTGAAATGGGTTCTGTTTTGTTCCTCAGCTGCTTTGGAGGGACTGTGTTCTGCGTCTGTCATCTTCCATTACCCAGGAGGCACTGCAGGGAAGAGCGGAGCCCGTAAACCTGGCGTCTCCTCTGCTGCCGATGCTGGAAAGAGACACAGACCTGGTCAGTGCGGTCAGACACATCTATAGCGTTTCTTCTTATCTGACTAAACTAAAAATATCAAGACCCCTGATTTTGTTCATATTCATTTTGGTTGCTTTGGGGGATTCTAGAGTTCATATTTAATTCTGGAGAATAGAATTATTGCAGACCTTTTATCTTTGCTTTGATTTATTCATAATGATACAATTAAAAGGCTTAGTAATTCATTTTTACACTGCTTGCAAAACTTTTTCTTCTTTACACACACACAGACACAAACGAAAAAGCGACACATTACCATAAATGCATTTTGTTGTGCGTGTGTCTGCTTCATATGCGACGCGATCATGCGACGCCTGCACTTTACGCATCGCATGCATACGCACGCACACACACACAGGTTGCTATGTCAGTTACTGCTCTTGATGTTAGAGAGACTGAAGAACTGTTGACAGTGATTATTACAGCTCATTCTCATCTGAGAGTCAGTGATGCTGATCTACACCAACAAGAGAAACCTTCTTTTCTTTTCTTTTCTTTTCTTTTCTTTTCTTTTCTTTTCTTTTCTTTTCTTTTCTTTTCTTTTCTTTTCTCTTTTCTTTTCTCTTTTCTTTTCTTTTCTTTTCTTTTCTTTTCTTTTCTTTTCTTTTCTTTTCTTTTCTTTTCTTTTCTTTTCTTTTCTTTTCTTTTCTTTTCTTTTCTTTTCATGTATTTGATTTTTTGATGTATTTACATTTTTTTTTTAACTTTTTACTTTTTTGTTTTCCATTTAATTTCATTTAATTTTCTTTCTTTCTTTTTTTTTTCTTTTCATTCATTTTATGTCTTGTTTTTGTTTATTTCATTTTCTTAGTTTTCCTTTTCCT
Organism: Gobiocypris rarus; assembly: GCA_023029165.1. Classification (NCBI taxonomy): domain Eukaryota; kingdom Metazoa; phylum Chordata; class Actinopteri; order Cypriniformes; family Gobionidae; genus Gobiocypris; species Gobiocypris rarus. Next base: position 33,904,074 of record CM040919.1, on the reverse strand, counting down.
TTTCTTTTTCTCTTCTCTTCTCTTCTCTTCTCTTCTCTTCTCTTCTCTTCTCTTCTCTTCTCTTCTCTTCTCTTCTCTTCTCTTCTCTTCTCTTCTCTTCTCTTCTCTTCTCTTCTCTTCTCTTCTCTTCTCTTCTCTTCTCTTCTCTTCTCTTCTCTTCTCTTCTCTTCTTCTCTTTCTCATTACATGCGTCTTTTGCCATCCTTTCTTTTTCTTTTTTATTTTCTTCGTTTTTTCATTTCCTTTCTTGTCCTTTATTTCTTTTTTCATTTTCTTATTTAATTTAATTTAATTTAATTTAATTTAATTTATTTTGTCTTTTTTCGTCTTTTCTTTTTATTTATTTCATTTTCTTAGTTTTTTTAATTTCCTTTCTTGTCCTTTCTTTCTTATTTTTATTTTTATTTTCATTTTCTTTTCTTTTCTTTTCCTTTAGTTCATCTTTTGTCTTTTCTTAATTTTTTCATTACTTTTCTTTCCTGAGTTTCTTTTCCATTTCTGAATTTCTTTCTTTCTGAAAGGATTTCAATGATTTTTCATGTTCATTTGCTTGTGTTTACACACACATAAGCCTGAAAACACTAATGTTATATTTTAACTCATTAATAGGTGTCCCATTCATTCGTTTCACTTGTTTGCTCTACCGATTTATGTCTGAAATGGCTTCATAAAGTATTTGCACACTCAAGCCACACTTAAAATGAATATACGATTTGTCAAACCAAACAGCATTTATTTGAACGAAATAGACACTTACCAAGCAAAACATTTTTGATACATGATACAAGTAGATGCTGTTCAGAATGAAGTGAAAAGCAATAGATTTTGGTTTGACTTTAAGTGTTACATAAGTGTCCAAATCCATTTCTTTCTTTCTTTTTTTAACAAGGCTTTGGTAACATTCAAAACTAAGAGAAATAATAATGTTTTTTTTAAGCTTGCATGCTCCCTCAGTGTCTGTTAACAGCCATTATGAGTCCATCACTTCTCAGTCCTGCTGCACGTCTGCTCGTCACCGCTGCTGAACTGACAGCTTTATCATGATCAGGATCCTTTAGTGCTCTGATATGTGCTGTACTAACACTGCTCATCATGAACTGCAGCTTGTGCCAAGAGTGAACCAGGTTCTCTCTCTCTCTCTTTGTCTCTCTCTCTCTGTCTCTCCCTCTCTGTCTGTCTGTCTTCAGGCGCTCAAGAAGTTCTCATTGATCCAGGTACAGTAAAGCTGAAGCACACGTGTATCTTTATATAAGGTTTTTATTCCTGTCCGTGTGTGCTCTTGTGATGTAGTTGTTGTGCTTGTGCATGTGTGGCCTTTTGTGTTTCTGATCTGACAGCAATGAAAATCTCTGCAGTGATTTCAATGCATGGATGTGAATCCTTACTTTTGATTTCAGCTGAAAGGATTTATAGCACTTTTTTTGCAATCATTAGATGGAATATTTGTGTTTTTGTGCCTGATGTTTGCAGTAGTTATCAGTTTGATGACTAATTCACCATTACAACATCTGTAGTGCAGATACTTACTGTTCAGAATCGGATTGTTTTGTGTTGTGATAATGCTTAGCTATTAAAAATAACTAACTTATTAGTAACTAATAGGGATTACCTCATGATTGATGTAGTTGATAGATTAATATACACAGACTAGTTGTTTATTCTAAACTTTACAACATCTGCTCTTTGCTGCCACTAGAGGTCAGTGTTTTGTTGCCTTTTGAGTTATTATTACAGTTATTTAATTAGCATATTTTTGTTTAATTGATTTTTTTTTTTTTTTTAAAAAGGTAAAACCAACAGTACAGATGCAGATTTTCAAAATGCTGTTTCAGAACTATTTATGAAAATGTCCAGCGTTACGGGAGGTTATTAAACTGTAATGAAATATTATGCTCTGATGAATCTTTCCCAAAAAGACCAGGGACATGGATTAATAAAGTAAACAGGGTGAATTTGTTCTCTTGTTTCTTTAATAAATGTCCTGAGTGTGTAATTATTTTTCTCCTTCCTCTAAACTTGTTTCTTGATGAAGTTCCAGGTCTTGCATCAGACAAATGGGCTCATTTGCAGCATCTTACGTCTCAGAGCAGTTAAATGCAAAATAAAATCTTTAGTATTATTATAGACCCTTAGGCTTTATAACATTTGGAAATAAGGTATATCACGAATGCAACCATTGCATTAGCATGCAGAGAACAGAATTAGCTTTCTTTTCATTTCTCTCTCTCTCTCTCTCTCTCTCTCTCTCTCTCTCTCTCTCTCTCTCTCTCTCTCTCTCTCTCTCTCTCTCTCTCTCTCTCTCTCTCTCTCTCTCTCTCTCTTTCTCTCTCTCATCCTGTCCAGGTGCTCTGACGACCAATGGCATCAGTGCAGACACAAGCGCTGAGATCGGCCGAGCCAAGAACTGCCTCAGTCAGGAGGACATCATTGAGAAATACAAGGAGGCCATCTCTTACTACGGCAAGGTAACTTCATGCACAGAAATGAGAGTTTCTTCTGCTCTGTCTGAGATGTTCTCTGCTGTGGAGGATTCGTTTTGTTTTCTGGAAGCAGAAAGTACAAAAAAAAAATGATTTACATTTAAAAGAACCATTTTCCCTTTAAATGCATTTTAAAATGTAATTTATTCCTGTGATCAAAGCTGAATTTTCAGCATCATTACTCCAGTCTTCAGTGTCACATGATCCTTCAGAAATCAAACTGCTCAAGAAACATTTCTGATTATTATCAAGGCTGAAAACAGTTTTTAATATTTTTGTGGAAACATACACAAAATAGACACCCCTCCAGTGTTCTTTAATGAATGTATAAAGTTCAAAAGAACAGCATTTATTTCAAATAAATATTATAAACGTCTTTACTGCCTTACTTTTGATTTAATGCATATTTGCTGAATAAGTGTTTATTTCTTTAAAAAAAAAGTCATACAGCAGATTCATGCAACATAAACTGCATTATAAACATAGTTATGGCTCTAAAATCCAGGTAACATTTTAAAATAGGGTCTTATTTGTTCAAATTAATTAACTACATTAGTTAAAATGAACTAACAATGAAAAATATCATTTATCAATCATAGTTCATGTTATTTTTAACATTTACAGAATTTACTGATTGTTAAAATCTAAATATTAATTACTATTATTTAGTAGACCTGAGCAAACAATGAACAGTTGTATTTTTATTATCTAACATTAGCAAAGATTAATACATTCTGTAAAAATATTGCTGATTGTTAATGTTATTTAATGGGACCTTATTGGAAAGTGTTTGACAATGTTAAATTCTTTTAATAATGAAAATGTAATTATTTATTAAACATGGGTATCTTAGACATAACAGTCGTGCAGTCGTTGGCTAATGGTTAGAGAGTCAGACTGTTACCCGAAGAGTGTGGATTTGATTCTCTACCGGCAGGAAATGACTGAGCAAGACACCTAATCCCCAATCGCTCCCCGGGCCCCACTGCAAAATGGCTGCCCACTCCTCCGTGTGTGTCTACGATTTGCAATGTGTGTTCACAACTCACTACTCCTAATTTGTGTGCACTAACTTCGATGGGTTAAATGCAGAGGACAAATTCTGAGTATGGGTTTCTATACTTGGCCTTCACAAGTCTTTCAAAGCCTTGTGTTATAGTGATTTTTATCCTAGTCAAGGGAGTTTTTAGCACACGTTTCTTCGTGCCATGCCTAACAATGCTCTTTAACTGTGGTAAAACCACTTTAACACGCAGCTTCTCGTGGGATATTGTTTTATTAAACACTCAAATTTCTGTTTTATTATTCATCAACTCTCACTCTGAGATGGCAAATGGGTGGGTTGTTTTTATGTAGGTGTTTTACCCTAAATGGCTCTGCTGATGTGCATCGCACAGCAAGTAGCCTCTAGAGATGATCTTGGATTCTGGAATTAAAATATCTGTTCCTGGCTCATGCGAAATCAAGTGTTTGACCCCAGTCTTGTGAATGGAGCCGCTCGTTCAGTGTCTGTTCGTCTCATTGATCTCCAGCTGCTCATTTCTGCCACATCAGCTGTTCTGCCTGCTGCCAGCAGGGGTCACTGCAGCCTTGTAAATTCACAGATTTGAACAGAGCACTCATGTGCCGCTGCTGAGTTTTGATTTTCAAATATGATGACACATCCTGAACAGAGGCAAGATGGACATACAGCATGACCTTTCTCTGACCCTCAGGTCTTTTCTTTATATTTTAGTCAGTGAGTTTCAGTATTGCAATTTATAATCCCTATGGTCTCAGAGTTTTACAGTCTGAAATTATATTGCAATGTGATTTAAATGTCTGCATGATCTGGCTATTTATATGAATATGTGCGAAACTGTTGTGAAATCAAATCCTTATTTCTTATTGTATTAACTGATTTAATAATTTTTATTTTTAATTTAATAATTTAAAATAAATATTTCCTGAGCAGAGGCACAAGCGAGAGTACCTCGATTTTTTTTTATTTTAGTTAGTGAACATCTGTATTGCAAGTTCTTGCCTATATGGTCTCAGAGTGCAATTTTTACAATCTGAAATGATATTTTAATGCGTGAATAAGCATGCATGGCAATGTGATTAAAATATCAGAATGATCATTAAATCTATATTTATTCAAATTAATTTATTAACTTTTTTATTAAACCTAAATTGCCCTGCTGGAATATATGTGTGGGCTGGGCCATGATTAATTGCATTAATTTATTTTTTTTATAATTTAAAAAAAATAAATAATAATTAAGGCACTAAATTAACGCTTTCAAATTGACAGCTTATAACTCATAACATCTTGTTGTCTGTCTTTCAGTATAAGAACGCTGGAGTGATTGAGCTGGAGGCCTGTATTAAGGCCGTCAGAGTGTTGGCCATTCAGAAACGAGCCATGGAGGCGTCTGAGTTCCTGCAGAACGCTGTTTACATCAACCTTGGCCAGGTGAGCGTTTGCGGTGCAATGCACAGTTAAACCGCACCAAGTCAGTCAAGTTGCTCTATGAGGAATGGTCCTTTAGCGTTTGTCTGTCTGTGTTCAGCTGTCAGAAGAGGAGAAGATCCAGCGTTACAGTGTCCTGTCAGAGCTCTACGAGCTCATCGGCTTCCACCGTAAATCTGCGTTCTTCAAGCGCGTCGCCGCCATGCAGTGTGTGGCTCCCACCATCCCTGAGCCGGGCTGGAAAGCCTGTTACAAACTCCTGCTGGAGACCCTGCCGGGATACAGCCTCTCTCTGGACCCCAAAGACTTCAGCAAAGGTAACACCAGATGTTTCTATTATAGGGCTATCAAAGTTATACTGTTTGAATTATTGTTTTAAGGCTGTTAAACCATATTACAAATGTTTGATTTTGTCCTGTGTGCTTTCTAAAGACTAGTCAGTGTGCAGGTGTTTTCGTTTATTAGTACAGTAAATGTACTAATATTGATCAAAAAATAGTGATTCACAGACATTGTATGGTGGATATTAAGGATGGTTTAAGGATAGTGTGTCTGAAGTTCCACCAGTGGGTGAAAAACACTGTACAACGGTACTGAAAGAACCAGCAGTCTTTTTTTGTTATATCTCTAATAAGCTTTTATTTTTATTTCAGTTTTAATAATTTTAGTATAGTAACTTAAACGTAATGTGAGAAATGTTGTCTTGAGAAAATTAACTAAAATAAAATAAGTTAGTTTCCATCTAATATTTATTTTATTTCAGATTTGTTTCAATTAATGGAAATAATTTGAATAGTTTTTTGTGTGCTTTTCTTATGATCCCAACATGCCAAATTTATTTGACATTAGATGTCACAGTCCCATTCATAAGTAGAAAAACATATATATAAATATATATATATATATATATATATATATATATATATATATATATATATATATATATATATATATATATATATATATATATATATATTAGTATAAACAATTTTAACCATGACTGTATATATATATATATATATATATATATATATATATATATATATATATATATATATATATATATATATATATATATATATATATATATATATATATATACAGTCATGGTTAAAATTGTTGGTACCCCTGGTAAATATGATCAAATATGGCTGTAAGAAATAAATATGCATTGTTAATCCTTTTGATCTTTTATTTTAAAAAAATCACAAATATCAAACCTTTCATTGAAGTAAAAGAATTGACAATGGGGGGTAAATCACATTATGAAATAAATGTTTTTTTCCAAAACACGTTGGCCACAATTGTTGGCACCCCTAGAATTGTTTATGAGTAAAATATCTCTGAAGTATTTTCCCATTAATATTTACATTTTTTAGCACACCAGGGTGACAAGGAACATGAAATTGTCCAGCTATGATGTCTTGTTTCACAGGAGTATAAATATTAGGAAACACAAAGGCCAAATTCCCTTAATCATTCATCACCACAGAATATATTTCTAATGTGCAGCAAAAGATTGTTGAGCTCCACAAAATAGAAAGTGGCTGTAGGAAAATAGCTAAAGCATTGAAAATCCCCCAATTGACCCCAAATCCACCATCAGGGCAATAATTAAGAAGTTCCAGTCAACTAAAGATGTTTGAGTGGCCAAAGAATCTTCAACGATCACAGATGGAGAATTGCAGAGATTAGTTGAGTTTTGGGTCAGAAAAAAAATAAATAAATCAAACAACCCCTACATCACCACATGTTGTTTGGGAGAGATTCAAGAAAAAATCCTCCTCGCTCATCCAGAAACAAACTCCAGCATAATTCAGTTCAGACATGACTGGAAATTCAAAAGCGGCTGATTCTGTGGTCAGATGAAACTTTAAAAAGAGCTTTTTGGCAGCAAATCCACCAGATGGGTTTGGTGCAAACTGTCACGTTCAACACAAAGGAAAACTAGTGCGAGGACTCAAGTGCAAGGAAAAGGATTTAATTATAAAATAAAACATAAACCAAAATCCGACAATGGGGCAAAACACGTAACCAAAAGAACTGAACACATACCAAACGGGTCACAGGGAAACAGGAGACGTAGACATAACAACGATCCGACAAGGACTGACAAACATAAGGAGTATATAAAGGGGAGAAATCAAGCTGGGAATGAGGGAACACAGGCGGGTGAAAGCAAAGTGTAATCAGATAACAAGGGGGAGGGATCAGACAGTGACACTAACACATGGCCTAAACTAACAACACACCACATGTGCTCCACAAGACAGGACAGACATGTGACATTACCCCTTCCCTACGGAGCGGCTACCAGAGGCTCCACTAGCCCATGGCGGGGCGGGAAAGACGGACCAGGGTGGAACGGACCAGGACGGGAGGGACAGACCAGGGAGGGACAGGGGACCGATCAGGGCGGGACGGGAGGGACAGACCAGGGCAGGACGGGAGGGACAGACCAGGGCGGCACGGGGGACAGACCAGGGGAGGACGGGGGAGACAGACCAGGGCGCGACAGACAAGGGAGGAACAGACAAGGAAGGGGAAAACAAGGGAGGTACGGGGAAAACAAAAAGTTCAGCCGGCACAGAGTCCACCGGCACAGAGTCCACCGGCACAGAGTCCACCGGAACACGATCCACCGGGACTGGGACCACTGGAACACGATTTTGGAACAGGGACCACCGGAACTGGGACCACCGGAACTGCCTCTGGGGGTTTCGGAGAAGGTCTGTGCTTCTCCCAAGCCCTCCAGACGGCCATCATGAAATATCCCATCACAGCCCTCCAGGCCATGTCCGGACTCGGGACCACCGGATCAGGGATCACCGGATGCATCACCGGCTCTGGGACCACCGGCTCACGATCCACCGGAACACGATCCACCGGCACACGATCCACCGGAACACGATCCACCGGAACATGATCCACCGGAACACGATCCACCGGAACACGATCCACCGGAACACGATCCACCGGCACTGGGACCACCGGCACTGGGACCACCGGCACTGGGACCACCGGCACTGGGACCACCTGCACAGGGACCACCGGAACACGATCCACCGGCACTGGGACCACCGGCACAGGGACCAACAGGCACAGGGACCACCGGAACACGATCCACCGGAACTGGGACCACCGGCACACGATCCACCGAAACTATTTATTGTTTGAAAAATGTAAAAGCTAAACTTTGTTTAAAATCAAAAGCAGTTTTGGCAATTTGGCGTGAGATTAAGCTAGGCAGAGTGAGAGCATGACAGAAATGCGTGAGAATGCGTGAGAGTTGATAACCCTGCAGCCGACTCTCTGGCTCGCTCCATGTTGCTTCAGGCATGCGACACACGTGAAGCTGACGAATGACGTAGGTTATGCTGCGAAAAAAAACAAACAAACATGGATCGGCCAGTGGATCTGTTAATTTTTCAGATCCCTGATCCAGCTAATTTGTCAGTATTGCGGCCAATATCCGATCCAAATATCGGATCGGTGCACCCCTAGTTATGACCTTACTGTAATGCAGTTTGTGGAAGGAAGGAAGCGGGAACCGGCGAACATTTAACAACTTTAATCAAATGAATAAACAAAACGAAAGTAAACTGCGGGCAGCCCCTCATGGACGACTGCCCACACACACATAATAAAACATAAACAAAACACAACGTAAATCCAGGCCTGGTCCTCTCTCCCCCTTCACTGGTGTTGCTCGTCCTTATATGCCTCCGAGCTCCCTCATGAGAGGACTTCGAGACCGCTCATTATCACTCACGCACCGGTCTCCACTCGCTCCTCCCATGTCACTCGTTCGCCCACCTCGCCACAGTTACTCTTTGCGTTCACTCAGCGGCTGCTATGACACTTGTTCACACTGCACTACAAATAGTTGGAAAGATTTGGGATATTGTAAATACTCAATTGAACAAAATATATAACACTGGCCTAGTGTTTTTTTTTTTGGATATTTTATTGAAAAAATGCTACGTAGTGCACCTTTAAACACATTTTGGTTTGACTGTATATATTTGTAAAAGGACAGAGTCTAAATAAAAAGTAATAATCATATCCTCTCTTTTTATCCCATATTTGTAATATTATATTTATTTGGTGGTATTTTTCTGTCAAAATCCCTACAAAACTGAATCAAAATCACATGAAAACAAGTCTCTGTTGTGATCATGACAAAACAACATTCTGTCTAGCATTTGCCACACTGCTCTCTAGATATTTATATCACAGGCATTCAAAAACCCATTTCAGTCGACCAGAAGTTTCAGGATCTATTTCACCTGTGTCCTCAGGCCTATTTAAGACAGACTCCTGTTGACAATAAACAAAGAAGTAATGTGCATACGAGCCTGGAGTAGAATAGAAACGCGGCCTGCATGCATTATGGTGCCAGTGTTTCAAGGTTTTTGAACCTGGATAATGACATCACCCCCTTTCATCGTTGCTCTTTTAATTAGGTTAATGCTGTCATTTGTTTAATAAATGCATGCTATTACTGTGTTTTATTTCATGGTTGTCCTCTCGACCCGTTTTACCTCTGTTTACTGGCGTCTTTCGCAATACAAGAACAGAATATGAATCGTTGGAATTGCTCATTTTTCTTTAAATACCTCTGACTCATAAACAGGCTTTGGTTGATTTGTAATCTGACCAGGCAGCATTGAAGTAACCTTGTCCCTCTTTGTATGCTTGCAGAAAAGCTTTGTGTGTTTTGAAGGGCTCTTCTCAGGGGTGATATATATTCCGTCTACTCTTTGTGTTGGAAAACAGCGCAGAGAGGAGATCTGACCCTGAGCTGTGATGTCAGACTCAATAGTGCATTACTTTAGGGTCCTTAACTATATTCTCTTTAATATGAAATCCTCTCAACCTCCCGCCTGACTCACACACATGCATGGAATAATAAAGACGTTTAGATTTAGACACATGCTGCCTGAGGGTCTGTCTATATCATTCAGAAACCTGAAAATTGGTGGTGAGAGAAAATCATTATTATTCTTTAAAGATGACATAAAATGGCATTCTCAAGGCATTTAACTTTCATTCCATTGGATGAAAAAAGGTGGGACTCATCATAGAGACCAAAATATCAGACAATTGGCAAAGAGCTCTTTTGACTTGACAGTAAGTAACCACCCAGAAACACATAGCAACGGCTTAGCAATGCTCCAAAGTCTATTTAGAACACCTTAGCAAGTGCATAGCAACGACTTGACAACCACCCACAGCGGCCTAGCATCCTGGCAGTTAGTTTAGCATGGTTCTGGTTGGTTGGTTAGTTAGTTTTATATTATTTTCCCCTTGCCTTAAAATGTTGGTTCTGTCAGCAGAAACATTATTTTGAGAGACAAGCAAATGTTATTACGTTTTGATGAAAGATTTGAATAATGTGCAATGATGCATCTTGCACAATAAGATCTGCAGAATTTATTAAGGAAATAAATAGAGAGTCTGTTTTGATTTCACGTTGACTTTAAGCAAGATTTATGAATGCTGTCTGAATCCAGAACCAGTCGTTCCTTCATCAAGATGTATTATTCCTCTTAATACTTTTGGTTTATTTCAGGCAAAGCAGCTTATGAATTTGTGTTTTTTTACATTGAATCTGTGATGTCATTGAGAGCAGGAGGGCATGGAGACCCCTCGCATGTGTCGGCTGAAGCTGGAGGTGACCCTGGCTTACTGAAGCTTTAAGTGAAAGAGAGAAGAGGACTTGGGTCAATAGAGACACCATGGAGTGCAGAGAGAGAAGAGAAAATGGGTTTTTAATTGGCCTGGGAGTTCTCCAGCTCAGCTCTCTTTACGCACTGAGAGAGAGAGAGCGAGAAAATATCATCAACCTCTGATTGATTGCGTTTAGCTTAACCATTGTGCGCATGGATTTCGAAAGTCCAGTGAAAACACAAAGACCGAACACAGAACTACAGCAGACCCTGGAGTGCTGTAAACAGCTTCCTGGAGTCTCTCTGGCCTGTTGGCACCAGCCGTTATGATCCCTGAACTACAGCAGGATGTATTATTTCTAGTTGAAGAGGGAGTGAAGTGGCTGTTTTTACTAAATGGCTACTAAATGTGCAGCAGCTGTTTGTAAATAGTCTAATTGTTATGGGGTGATGGGTTGTAATGGTTAAAGATCTGGGACCTGATAAAGAAATGTTGGGTAGGCACAAGATTGCCATTGAAAACTACAAGGGTGCAACTGAAAGAAACACATGTAAATTAGAGCCATTCTAAGTTGATTCACTCAGTGTGACGTCGTCTGCAAAAAGTGTCCTTTGTTTTCAACCAGACAATCTGGCATTATTTTTTAAAGCCTTTCAGTATATATGTATTAATTGAACTAATTGACTAATAAGATATGACATTCTACTTGGATGTAAAGGTAACAGTAAGCGTATACACGTTGCATGTTTTATTTTACAAAAGATATTTCAGTTATATTCTGATGTCAGACATTCGTTTTTTTTCTTATCCGCAAAAATTATATTTAAAGTCTTTATCATCGCCTAATGTGTTTCTCATGCTGCTAATACACTGTAGTATTTGTTAATGGGTGTCTGGATGGAAAATGCTTATGGAAATTATATGCAGATAAGGTTATGCATAATAAAAAGGTATAAGATCCATTTATGGTTGACTGCAGGAGGAGACGGCGTGGGGAATAGAGCTTGTGCATGTACATGTAATATTTTGCTGGGATTTGGACAGAATCTGTTCTTTGTAGGGTTTTATTTATTAATTTTTATAGTTTCTTTGATTTTTCAGTATCACAGTATCAGTATCTCAAGACAGCATATATAAAATTCACCCTCTAACACTCCCTTCACACAATCTGTGCAGGAACAGGGCACATCAGAGGAAGGCCCTGTCCCAAATGCCACACTTCATATGCACTTTCGGTCTTGTGTACTTACAATGGCTGCCGCGTGTGCATGTTCGTTAAGTCCATGAGACTGTAGAGTAACCAATTTGTCATTTTAGGTTTCAGAAAGGTATTCACGAGCGCCCCCTTTGCGGTCGATATGTATTCTTGATGCACACCCAACACTGGTATGAGCTCCGCAGCAGACTTCTTCCCAAAAGTCAAAGTGCCGTTACGTCACGAAAGTGCAGACTCGTTGGAAGATCAGTACAGGATCAGGAAAAGTATGATACAATATAATATGATACGATACAGTAAAATACAGTACACATGACACAGTACAGTGCAATTCAATACAGTACGATACAATACAAAACAGCACAATAAAATACGATACAATACAATACAGTACGATAGGATACGATACAATACAGTATGATACAATGCAGTACAATACAGTACATATGATACAGTACAGTGCAATAATATTGATACAATACAAGACAGTATGATACAATACAGTACGATACAATAACGATACAATACAGTACAATACAGTATGATACAATACAAGACAATATGATACAATACAGTACGATACAATAACGATACAATACAGTACAATACAGTATGATACAATACAGGACAGTATGATACAATACAGTATGATACAATACAATACAGTACATACGATACAATACAGTACGATACAAAACAGCACAATACAATACAATATGATACATTACAGTACGATACGATACAGTATGAAACGATACAGTATGAAACGATACAGCACGATACGATGCAGTACAATACAGTACATATGATACAGTACGGTACAGTACAATACACTACAGTATGATACAATACAGTACAAAACAGTACAGTATGATACAATATAGTATAATACAACATGATACAAAATGATACAAAGCAATACAATTTTAGGGTTTTATGACCCTCCATGCACAGAATCTGCTGTTTATGTGTAAACACTTTTAGGATGCATGTTTTTTGCATAATGTGTTGGAAATGTTTTGGGATGTACTACAACAAATTTAGCATCTTGATACCACCGATCAGTTTGTTGCATACTATTGCATTTGCCAAATTCATTATTCGTTTTTAAATTTACATTACATTTGAGGGGAAAAAAAACATTGCAGCAGCTTTGACCACGCATTCCAACTTTCTTCTGTCACAAACTGCACTTGTTCTGTAGTGCAAGGGCTTGTGGGTAATTATAACTCAGAGACCTGGGCAAATCCATTTTTATATAATCACATATTTATGACATAGTGGTATGCAAATAAGGATGCATCTGTAATTTTGTATTAATTAAGCAAGTTGCACCCAGTTCTAATCTTGGAAATATGTAGAAATGTGCAGTTTTAAGTAAATGCATGTTTCTGTAAATATGTCTTACACTTTTAGTGTTCAAAGAGAAGTTACGAATTATGATTGCTTCTTGTTTGAGCACATTGCGTTGTGGTGTAGTGTCTATACTTCACATTTTGACATGCAGTAGGTTCCATGCATATAGAATTTTTTATTATTGTAGTGTGTTCTTCTAACAGTTTCTTGGAGACTGTTGATTACTGGTTCTTGATAAAAAGCCTAAATGTTGAAGTTTCTTGTTACTTTTTGCAGACACAGTCTCTCTTCTGTAAAGCTTAGTGTGGATTTGCATGAATTGAGTGAAAGGTGAGTGTGAAACAGACGGTCATGTGAGCGACAGAACCGTGTGGGGTGATAAATCCTCACAATCATTCCAGAGCTGCTGCCACATTCTTCAGGAGCAGCACAGATCAGCTTCACCTCTCTCTCTCTGCACTGTGACGGCCGTGTTAGTTGCCTGATTGATGAGTTTTGTAACTCAGCTGTTGTATCATGTAATTTAGGACTGTATATTTTATGATGCCTCTCTGACAGTTTGAGCAGAAAAAGATGCTGTATATACAAACAAAACTTGACAGAGTTTGACCTTCCTGTCACATTATATTCCATCAGTTAAAGAGAATGTAAAGTAGTCTTTGTGTAGCAAGGAACCATAGCTACCATGAACTTCAGGAGGGGAAAGGTACATCAAATGCGGCAAGAGTGTTGAAAAGGGCCTTTGTGTACCGTTGGGGGAAAAAAGAAACAGAAGGTGGAAATGCGAAGGCTCAAGTGAGCTAAATCCATCAAAAGTGTTGTTTTGTCTGTGTTTAAATGCTTTCTCCTTCTCTCTGTTTGTAGGGACCCATCGTGGATGGGCGGCAGTACAGTTACGGTTGCTTCATGAGCTGGTGTATGCGTCTCGTCGTATGGGGAACCCAGGTCTGTCTGTCAGACATCTCTCTTTCCTGCTGCAGACCATGCTGGACTTCCTCTCGGACCAGGGTAAGACATGGGGCGCATGCACAAATGCCCTCAAACCTTTACACACGTCGTTTTAAAGACCTTCTATTGAGGTTTTGGGCTCATTTGGCACTTTTGTTTAATATCACGCATTTGCGAGTGTATATATCAGAATTCTGACTTTATATTACACCATTCTGACTTTATATCACATAATTCTGACTTTATATCACGTAATTGATAGTTTATATCTCAGAATTCTGACTTTATAACTCGCAATTGGTAGAAAAAAAGTCACAATTACTCTTTTTATTTTTTTATTTAGCGGCAGAAACAGGCTTCCGTACGTTTTAGTCTGTGAACTCAGCATTACAGCATGTGTCGGAAATGAAACTCCTATTATTATATCTCAGTTTCAGCTTTATATCTTTTTAAACCTTGATGCTCAGTGATAAGAAGAGTAACAATGGCGTAAGTTGTACTGTATCAATTCAAGTCCTCATGCTTTGGAAGTTCATGAAAAATGGATTTGCAGTGCTGAAAACAGCGATTTCTTGACAAACACGAACCATCTCTTCCAGGTCTCAGTTACAACTTTGTTGTATTGTAGATATGTAATAGGAATTGTTACATGTAGATATGTAATAGGAAATGAGATTGGAATTGCTGATGACTCATTTCTATTCTTTTTTTTTAGGACACAATAACTTCATTTGTCATGTGCTCTGATCTGTAAAACTTTGCAGACCTTTTACATTCACACCAGCTGTATAACACACTGCATGAAAGATAATATTGTAAAAAGGATAATGGGGCACTTGAATTGCAACTTTTTTGGGGGGCATTTTTGAACCTGTTTTTGTTCCTGGCATTGTTCATTAGACATTTTCAGAAATGTAGCCCTCAAACGTATCAAAACAAGCAAGAACAAACGCTCTTAGTACAGTGGATGCTGTCAGCCTGTTCAGACAGTCCTCATGTACGGAGATTCAGACAAACAGACAGTGCTCATCTAAAAGACAAGAGATGAAAAGAAAGAGACCGTAAAGATAAAATGTTCACTAGAGTATGTTTAGGTTGATGGATTCTGCTGCGGTGACGACTTGTGATTGTATTTTCATGCCTGTATTTTATGGAATCGTTATATTATACTTTCAATCATGCTCTTTTTAGAGGGTCATCACTCTCTCTCTGCACTTGGACTTATTTTCTTTATTCCTTTTCAAGCCTGTGCATGAATGTTGAATGCTGGGTTGTGGAAGCTACTTTAGTGCAGTTCACCAGGGTATTCAAAGTTAAGAAGTTAACAAACAAATGTTAACTCTGTTACTAAATATTAATAGAGAATAGAGTTGTACAATATTTAGCTTGTTAAAAGTGTAGTACGTTTACCACACTCAGAGATTATATTATAATATAAAAATATTATAGTATATAATTTATATTAATATTAATTATAGTTTATATTAATTATAGAGATTTAAATTGATAATTATTCATTAAAATACTAATAATTAACAACAAGAACTATTGAAATCAAAAATGGTGTTAAACTACAAAAGATGTAATGAAGATGTTCACTGTTTTGGGAACATTGAGTTTAATTTTTTTTTGATGATGAATAATTGAACGGATTCATCATAATGATTCAGATGTTGCAGTGCTACTTCAGAAAGGCACATTTGATTATTGCTTAATGTTAAAACTATTTTACAGGGCTGGGATTTAAAATATTACATAATGAAAATGCCCTGGACATAGTCATTTTTTTGTACTGGTACTAGTTGATCTTCATTTTTCAAACCAGGTTCAAACCAGGTTCAGTGGTTCATTAGCGAATCTGTTTGAATCAAAATGATTTTTATAAATCTTTATTTACCGATTTTGCATATTGTCCTTCCACATCACAATGTTCAAAATAACTGGATTTTAAAGGAACAGCTAGATTGTATTGAATATGAAAACCTTTGAGCTACTGAAAATGTTTTTTGGTTAGTAGTGTCATTACTTTTAGTGTGAACACTTGTTACATTTAAAGATGTATGTGCGTGTGTGTGTATGCACATGGGTCTCTGTGTGTGTCTGAGTGTGTTACCTGGATTTTCCTGAAAGCTTCTGTGTCTTTGAAAAGAGATTGATGTTGTTTTTTTTGTTATTCAGCCATGGTCCACTTCACAGTATCCTGTCCCCACAGAGGTGTGCTGTAATCCTGTCTGCCTCTCTTTCTCACACACACACACACACACACACACACACACACACACACACACACACACACACACACACACACACACACACACACACACACACACACACACACACACGCGGTTGGGCCTGCAGCTCGTGGGTATTGAGCTCTGTCAAGCTTATCATTTCCTACCAGACAGAACAAATCCAGAGTTTCCTCGGCTGAGCTCAGGCATTGGTCGAGCGCTGTTTTCAACACAGTGTCAGAGGAACAATGGCTCCCTATGTTCTGATAAAACCCAATTCTGCACTCTTCTGAGAGCCAAACCAATCACTCTTATTTTGTCTAACGAGCTATGTGATCTGTTTTTGGGACTTCTTTTGGAGTTTAGGCAGAAGCTTAAATGCTTCAAGTCTTATAGTAGATATCTTACATGTTGTAATCTGGCATTATAGTGTGTCCACTTGCTCATGACTGAATGCATAATAGAACTGGGTAATTTTTTTCGATTCATTTGAATGTAATGTTTTGAATAAAAAGTGACACTCTAGACGCCTTCACGTGAACGCGAAAAACGAAGGGGCGTCTAGAGGGGTGTCACAGCCCACGGTGGAGCCAAGGGACGATTTCTAACATTTGTCTCGATTCTCTTTTGGCTGCAGTGGTAGGGGTAAGGGCCAAATAGTCCTTCAAACAAAGATTTGGGGAAAGGGAAGGGCTAAACGGGTTGAAATGTGACTTACACTATTTTGATTTCTACTGTGGACATCAGTGTTTATATCCAAACTATAAACTAGTATCCAAGTGTTAATCTGAATGATTGTAACACAGAAATAATGGTGCTGAGGGGTTGAGAAGCTGTTTCATACACTAATACACTACAGCACTGGCAGATCTTGTAAAAAGTTGAATCGCTGTCATTTAGGAATAAGATCGCGTGGGTATTTGAATCGAGATCACAATCTTTTGACGATTGATCGTGCAGCTTTACTTATAAACTACTATGATATACTCTGCTCGGATTCATTGATCAAAATGATTTAAATCTAATTGAAACAAAGTTGTCTATGTAAACAGCTAGTGTTGACTTTACAGAAACCTGTGTCCCATCTGAGAGGTGAAGAGACTTACAGTCGGCCTCCTGATGCTTTTCTTCTCTGAAATCATCTAAAAGAAAAAGTACAGTGAGATTGCCGCCCGCCCTGTTATACGCTACTGTATAATGACTAACGATTAGCAGCAGTTGTTAGGAACGCCCTCAGCACAAAGACACTTTACAGAACGGAGGCGTCTGATTTAAACACTTCTGCTTGACATTGATCAGCGCCAATCTGGACTGTTGACGGGATGACAGAGCAAGAGTTTCCGTGTTTCTTTTAAGTTAGCACATGAGGGGTACGGTCTGTTTCAGTTCCTGACAGAATGATATCAGAAGAAAAGATGGGGATGTTTTATTCAAAGCACAGTGAACAATTGCTCTGCCTACAGATAACAGGTGGATGCTTGTGATGCAAAGTGATTAATGCAGATAGAGAGAGAAAGAGGTGGAGAAACATTTACATAGGTGGCAGATACAATGGAAGGAATAACGAAATATAGGAATGAAGAGATGTTAGATTGGATAGAGAGTACATTTTAAGTGTGTATATTTTTTCCCTAAACTTCTTTTCATGACACCTGGATTTTTTTATTCTTTAAATATTATATAAGCTGTTGTAGCTAGTAGGAAGCTAAATATTGGTTTGTAGAGCTTGATAAACTTTGCATACATTTAAGAAATATTTATAAATTTTCCTTCCAGCAACTTGTGTAATTAATGATTTTACATCAGTGAAGTACCTAGATTAAAATGTATTATAGTTTTTTTTTTTTTTAAATATACAATACTGTTCAAAAGTTCAGGGTCAGTAATTTTTTTTAAAAGGATTAGCTCACTTTAAAATGTCCTGATATTTTACTCACCCCGATCTCATCCAAGATGTCTTTCTTTTTTCAGTCGAAAAGAAATTACGTTTTTTGAGAAAAACATTCCTGGATTTTTCTCCTCACCACTGAGTTCCATTGCAACCAAAATGTTGAAGGGCCAAATCAATGCAGTTTCGAAGGGCTTTAGAGGCTCTGCACGATCCCATGGTCTTATCTAGCGAAACCATCGGTCATAAAAAAAACAAAAAAACTTTGAACCTACATTACCCATCTTGCGCTGCTCTGCGCTCGCCAGTGATTGCGCAATCATGTCGTATAAGTCACACTAGACGTAGGAGGAAGTGCACCTTTTATGCGATTGTGGTACCGTACCGAAGCCAAAATTGTGGTATCGAGCCATCACTAATAAAGCAACAGCATGCTATTTTAAAGAAAATATTTGTTTGTTTTCATGGCATTTATTGACTTTTCTGCTGATGCAACAAAGTCAGTGTGCAGGGAACAGCAAAAATGTCAAAGCCTGTTAACACGAGCCAGTCAAATTCTAGTCCTGTCCTATTCAGTGTTCTTGAATATGTTACATTACTGAAGTTAAACATATTGCAGGTTCATGTTGTTTTTAAGAACAATCTGTCCCTTACCTCACTATACAGCATTTTCCCCCAGTTTACAAGTTTATTGACATGATCTCAGAGGAAATAGACAGAGAGAAATGATGAGTAGGAGAATAAGAGAGAGACAGTGAGGAAAAGAAAGTGATGCTGTTGGTTAATTAGTATTTTGTCAAGTTTCGTTTGCCAGAGCTCACATGTCAACAGGGGTTGCGTTGTCTGAACGGAGCAGTGTGAAATAAGCTATTTGAGGTATGTGTTCAGCGGCTATTTTCGTCGACGTTTGTGAAGACAAATCAAGAATGCCAAATAAAGAGCTTTCGTTTAGAGAGCTGGCGAAGGCACTTGAGAAATTCTCACTGGATGAAAGGTGTAAATTGCAACACAGAGATTCATTTTCAGCTCCGCTCTGATGTCTGCGGTGTTAATTTAGCTTTATTTAGAAGTTAGTAGCACATTTTGTGAATGGATATGTTCAAATGACCTGACAAGGCTTTACCTGCTGGAAACTCTAGCGACACTCTGATTCTATTAATGTAAACCGTATTTTTGTCCAGCATTAATGTGTTAAAGGCAACTATGACGCCTGAAAATATTAAGATATAATAAACATTAACGTCATGGTTTTATGCAAAGGTGCTTTATAAAAATATACTTGACTATAGAGACACTTTATTCTCATGAAAACAAGACCAGACCACAATTAACTTAAAACATAAAAACATTAAAAAGAAAAAATGTTTTATGGCTATTTTTGTCTGCCACCCATCCATCCATCCATCCATCCATCCAATCATCTTTAATACAGTGTTTTGGTCACACTTTAGATTATGGTCCAATTCTCACTATTAACTATGACTTCTGTCTCTATTAACTCCTAATTACTGCTTATTAATAGTAAGTGATATGGTTGTTAAATTTAGGTATTGATACATGATGTAGAATAAGGTGATGCAGAATAACGTATTAATATGTGCTTTATAAGCACTAATAAACAGCCAATATCCTAGTAATATGCATGCTAATACAAATTTTTATTTAAAAAAATATAAATTTGTACATATAACTGTCCTAAGATATTTGTATTATGTCAATGGGAAATTAGGTATTATGTATTATGCAATTAAATCAAGCAATTATTTTCTATTATGCAAAATATAAAATAACAATATAATAACCTTTTTTATTTTTAGACTTTTGAATTGTGACCTGGGTATGTTGCAAAATTGTTTTTTTTTAATTAAAATATATATATTTTTAAATACATCCTTAAACATACTATATTTTCATATTTTTAAAAATGTTTTAATTTTTTACATGTTCTGTGACATTCTGTCAGGTATATGGACTTAAAGTTTGTGTGTTGTGTAAATGTGAGTGTTTTCAGACTCTTTGAACTGAATAAAAGAAACCTGGCCTCTCTGGTCTCTGCGGCCCTGAGCTAATCTCACTCTCATACCGCATTGAACAAACACACTCACAACCTTTACAACTCCTGCTAACACACAAACACAAGCAATTCGCTCACTGGGTCTCTCTTATGGCCAACACACACACACACGTCTCACTAAACAGCCGCTTTCTCACTTTTAGACTCTTGCTAAAAGCACCCTTGTCCCTGAAATATTAAGCGCTGGTCTGGGAGACTGAGAGAAGGAGACGTTTGTGACAGAAACACAGACAAGCAATTTGAAATGGATTTTAGGGATGAACCTGATGAATGCATTCAGAATATTTAGTGCTCTTTGCTAAGCCAAGCATAACTATTAGGATTGCTAACAACTGCATAGCAATGTACTAAAAAACCATTTATAACAATGCCCTAGCAACCAGCCAAAACACATAACAGCATAACAAGAGCAAACTCCTTAGCAACCGCATTGCAATACCCACTTTAAAAAAAATAATTTTAGTACTTCAACTTAAACCTACTTTATTTCAGTTAGTAACCAAAGCAGCATTTCTGTTTTTCGTTGAAGTTTTTTCATCTAATACTTATTTCAGTTTTATTTCAATTACTGAAAACCATTTTTTAAATTAGTTTTAGTGAAGGATAACGACACTGGTTGTTACACGGTTGTTTTGACAAGAATAACCACCCATTTATGGTGATTGGTGAGTTTGTTTTTCATAATATCTTAAAAGTGACATATAATAGTGTAAATGCTTGTGATTGTATGTTTATTAGTTCACTTTTCTGGCATTCTGTCATCTAAAGTCTCTCCCTCAGGGGCCGAACCCTCTTATTTTATACTTGACTTTTCGCAGTATATCAAGTTAGTGACTTGTGCTCCGTCTTTTAGGAAAGTCGGTAATTATACCCTGATCAGACGGCATGCAATTACGTTCAGTCTAACTGTGTTTTCTGATGCCTTTTTTGACTCTCGTCAGTTACAGATGAGAGAAACTGGATATAAACCCTTATCTGAACATCTCATAAATTGTTTAGGGAGTCACTTTTCCCTCACTGACCCTGTCCATGGCACTCTAAGCATGTTGATGGTTTCCATAGCAACAACCCCTTCCTCTAGCACACGAAAGCTGCGGACGGCGTTCTGCGGACCTTTGCTATGGACTGTAACGTCCAATCCATTCCTCCTCACTGCACTGCTGTAAACAGCAATTTTCGGAGTCAGTCGTCTCCTCCCAGCTTTCTAGTGGCTCGCAATTTACAACACGCTTTTTTTGTCCATCTCTCCGATTGAGAAGTTTGACGCATTTGTCAGCATGTTGCGTGTTTGTTGGGTTCAGTTGCTCATCTGCAGTCAGTAATTTCATTGCAGTGGACTTCAGCTCTCTGCTTATACATTATTCATAATTTATGTGACAGTCATCTCTGCTTATATCCCGTCAGCAGTCCTTGCATCAACCTGAGCACCCGGGTTCATCTCTTCCGACAGCTGCAGGCTTTTTACCCCTCAGTCATGTTTTAAGAGTTTTTGTTGAGTCCATAACATTTTCGCATTACACACTTTCTCTTACTTTTTTTTCTGTACTGACCCATCAGAAACGCTTTAGAAAAATGTTCTGGTAGGAAGAATATTGTTTATTCTTTCAGCATGCACAATCAAGGGGTTCTGAGATGAAGTTTTTAATGAATTTTGAGTAAATGGTTTGTACAATACAGAGCTCGACAACAAGGCCCGCCAGCATAAACATGCATAAACAGCATCAACGCGACTGTCACTTGCCAGAACGGGCCAGTGCTGCATCACAAAAGTTAATAATTTCCGCGTTTTTAAGTGCGAGAAGACGCGAAAAAGAAGTCAAGTCAATAGTGTGAGACGTTTTGTGAGTCCACACAGTAAGACGCTCCTCAGACAGCGTGCGAATGCTGAATTGAGCTCTCTTTCACTTCGACTTGTGCTTGAACGGACATATTCAAACAAAATTATGTCAAAAAATGCCAGTCTCTGCGGCTGTCCTAGTAAACATAGTCTGTTACATCTTAAGTCAACAAACAGTTGTGAAATAAAACGCATGTGGAACAGTTTTGGATCCGTGCAGCTCTTAAAGTGACAGCTGCCTAATAAACCTGCTGCTGTCTATCTTTTAATGTTAACCAAACAACAAAAGACATAGAAGAAAATCACTCACTGCTCTTGACTGAATGACCTTTGTAACTTTAATAAGGGTTCATCTATATTTAATTTATACAATGAAGAAAATGCAGTGCTATTTTACTTACCTCTACCTGAAAAACATGAAAAGCAGTGTTCATTTTATTTGTATGTTTGTTCTATGTTTGTTCTATTGCTTGTAATGTGATTATTTGCTCTTATTTTATTAATGACTGTTTACTTTTCTTTTTACATTTTTATGAGTTTGGCTAGTTGTTTTTGGTGTCACAACAACCTTATTTAATAAGGTTATCGGCCAAAAACAACAAAGACAATTACTAGGCCTGTTTTATTACCCTGTGGTAGATGAGCCTCGGCCGCCCATGACCCTGTCGCCGGTTCTCCACTGTTCCTTCCTTGGAGCACTTTTGATAGATCCTGACCACTGCAGACCGGGAACACCCCACAAGAGCTGCAGTTTTGGAGATGCTCTGACCCAGTCGTCTATCGATCACCATTTGGCCCTTGTCAAACTCACTCAAATCCTTACGCTTGCCCATTTTTCCTGCTTCTAACACATCAACTTTGAGGACAAAATGTTCACTTCCTGCCTAATATATCCCACCCACTAACAGGAGCCATGATGAAGAGATAATTGAGTGTTATTCACGTCGTCATAATGTTATGCCTGATCCGTGTATGTTATTTATATATTACATTTTAAGTAGTCATAATGCACTGGACTCTTTTGTGTTTAGTTGTAGACTGGTTTTAACAGCTTTTGGTCTAGATGTTCCAATGAATTTGCATGATTTTTTTGCACAAATTTTGTCACTAAGGGCATTAGTGTCACATAAATCGTCTGTGAGATTTTGTTTCCTCTGTTCAATAAGAGCTGGCAAACATCTATGTCTGGTATTTTCTGCTTAATTATTCACTTCACACAAAAGAAAACATTTGATTACAAACAACGTCATACAAGAAAATCTCAATGAGCGATTAACATTCTTTCCTACCTTGTTAATTGGGGTCACCTGTAAAGGCCACATCAGAACCTGTGAATGCCTCATGTGTTGGGCTTCTTTTGTTGTAATGCTTTTGATTAATGCTGAGAACCGATAAAAGGAAGTACTATGAAAATGACATGATAACTGAAAGCGAATTTGAAAAACTCTTACCTGATGCATTGTGGGGATAGAAATGGCTGGTTAACAGATCATTTTCCTCCTTTTGATTAATTTAAATTTTGTGGTTTGAGATTATCTATGTAGCCAGATATATATATATATACAGGTCCTTCTAAAAAAATTAGCATATTGTGATAAAAGTTCATTATTTTCCATAATGTAATGATAAAATTAAAATGTCATATGTTTTAGATTCATTGCACACCAACTGAAATATTTCAGGTCTTTTATTGTTTTAATACTGATGATTTTGGAATACAGCTCATGAAAACTCTAAAAAAACATCTAAAAAATTAGCATATTTAATTCGACCAATAAAAGAAAAGTGTTTTTAATACAAAAAAAAAGTCAACCTTCAAATAATTATGTTCAGTTATGCACTCAATACTTGGTGGGAATCCTCTTGCAGAAATGACTGCTTCAATGCGGCGTGGCATGGAGGCAATCAGCCTGTGGCACTGCTGAGGTGTTATGGAGCCCCAGGATGCTTCGATAGCGGCCTTAAGCTCATCCAGAGTGTTGGGTCTTGCGTCTCTCAACTTTCTCTTCACAAGATCCCACAGATTCTCTATGGGGTTCAGGTCAGGAGAGTTGGCAGGCCAATTGAGCACAGTAATACCATGGTCAGTAAACCATTTACCAGTGGTTTTGGCACTGTGAGCAGGTGCCAGGTCGTGCTGAAAAATGAAATCTTCATCTCCATAAAGCTTTTCAGCAGATGGAAGCATGAAGTGCTCCAAAATCTCCTGATAGCTAGCTGCATTGACCCTGCCCTTGATAAAACACAGTGGACCAACACCAGCAGCTGACATGGCACCCCAGACCATCACTGACTGTGTGTACTTGACACTGGATTTCAGGCATTTTGGCATTTCCTTCTCCCCAGTCTTCCTCCAGACTGTGGCACCTTGATTTCCGAATGACATGCAAAATTTGAGCGACAGTCCAGTGCTGCTTCTCTGTAGCCCAGGTCAGGCGCTTCTGCCGCTGTTTCTGGTTCAAAAGTGGCTTGACCTGGGGAATGCGGCACCTTTAGCCCATTTCCTGCACACACCTGTGCACGGTGGCTCTGGATGTTTCTACTCAGACTCAGTCCACTGCTTCCGCAGGTCCCCAAGGTCTGGAATCGGTCCTTCTCCACAATCTTCCTCAGGGTCCGGTCACCTCTTCTCGCAGCGTTTTTGCCACACTTTTCCTTCCCACAGACTTCCCACTGAGGTGGCTTAAAAAAACAGCACTCTGGGAACAGCCTATTCGTTCAAAAATGTCTTTGTGTCTTACCCTCTCGCTTGAGGGTGTCAATGATGGCCTTTTAGATAGGAATTTTGGGTTTTCATGAGCTGTATGCAAAAATCATCAGTATTAAAACAATAAAAGACCTGAAATATTTCAGTTGGTGTGCAATGAATCTAAAATATATGACATTTTAATTTTATCATTATGGAAAATAATGAACTTTTAGCACAATATGCAAATTTTTTAGAAGGACCTGTATATAATCTATATTATCTATGTAGCCAGATAAATAAATAAATAAATAAATATATCTGGTTACATAGATAATCTCAAACCACAAAATTTTAATTTTAACAAAATTTAATCATATATATATATATATATATATATATATATATATATATATATATATACATATATATATACACACACTAAGATAAATATATTCACTGACCCACTTCCTCTCAATCTTGCAGACCTTTTAGTGTCCATTAGTAAGAATATGAATCACTTTGACTCTGACTGGTCTGTTCACTGATTGATGGCTTTTTAATCTAATTCTCTTTCTTGTCATTTATCTTTTCAAGATAATCTTTTCAATCGAGAAAGACTGAAAGAAACCTTCAATTTCTGCATTGGACGCTTTTGAAACAGCAAAAAGTGTAAAAAAAAGAAGAAAAGAAAAGTAGACTGACCGTTGTGACAATATTGCATCTGAAAAGGAAGAATTGTATTGCTATTTTCTTAAGACTTTTATTTATACAAAATAGAGAAAATGCATCAAAATGGATCAAATGGAAGCCATAGTTCTTTTTATAATTTGACTTCTAGCTTTCTGTAAATAGATCCAGTAAGTTAGAACATTCTCCAAGTAGATGGACTGTAAGTGTTTCGCTTGGGTTTTTCCTCTTGTTATTTGAGATTAGTGTTATATAACCCAATTGTAGGCAGATATCCTGTCCAACAGAGCCAGAGATGCACACGGGTGTCTTTCAGCGCTGTCAAACAAACAATACACCGGGAGAGAACATCTATTAAACTGTGTACTTTGGCAGTATGTAAGTGCGTCGTGCAGTATGTAAGTGCAACGTTTCTCTTTTGTTGTAGGCAATTTAAACACAAAACCCTGCATGTTACAAATCCACTTTATTATATTCTTTCTGACTTTTTACTCAAAGAATGGTCTAATGGCGTTTAATATTATTAGCTGCATCACACTCATTCTTCAGATCAGTTATCCACCTTTAACCTCATTTCGATGTGCTAAAATCACACAGGATGAGTTTGATTTGTAATCTATTTTTGCACCCTGGTTTCAGAGTCTGAGGCTTTCTGATCTATTATTCCCTCAACATGAGAATGAGTTGTGAAGGATGTCTATAGCACCCCTTCTCATTCTCTCCTTGCCGTCTCAGACGACACTTCACTGCAGAGCAGCTGCATCTCTGTGTGAGGAAGGAGAAATATCAGTGGGGCTGATCTTTCTTTAGGTCATGTTAAATCATTATTGCAGCTATAAGTTAGTCGCACCTTCCCATCCGCCACAGGGGCCGGCAGTCTGCCAGCAACTATTTTATGATGCTTTCAATTCCCATGTCCCCTGTTCCCATCTGTAGTGTTTAACTTAATGATGATGATGAGGATGATGATGATAATGATGATGATAATAATAATTTAAGTGATTTTGAACATATTGTATTAATATTTTTAATAATAATGAAATATTTTAATAATAATATAATAGTAATAATAGTTTTGATTAACATTTCTTTATGAATAGTAGTAGTAGTAGTAGTATCATCATTTATAAAGCTTCTTTTTTGTATCAAATATAATAATAATAATATAGAAATTATATTTCATATATCTGTATTATTATTATTATTATTATTATACATATATTTTGTATATGTATATATATATATATATACATACATACATACATACATACATACATATGTATATGTATATGTATATGTATATGTATATGTATATATATGTATGTATGTATGTATGTATGTATGTATGTATGTATGTATGTATGTATGTATGTATGTATGTATATATATATATTTATATATATATTTATATATATATATTTATATATATATTTATATATATATTTATATATATATTTATATATATATATATATATATATATATATATATATATATATATATATTTATATATATATATATATATATATATATATATATATATATATATATATATATATATATATATAAAATAAATTGTTATAAATAAAATAAATTAGTATATGTAATGACAATAATAATATTAATAATAGTAGTAGTAGTAATAATAATAATAACTAGTAATAATAATAATAATAATAATAATTATAGTAGTAGTAATAATAATAATACTAATACTAATTTATATTAAAACATTGTTAAAAAAGAATTTGCAGTACTATTGCTTTTGTTGTTATTATCATTATTAAATTATAATAATATTAATCATTATCATGGTCATAAAAGTAATAATAAAATATTACTACTACTACTAATAATATGTCTGATACCAATATGGCCACCCATTTTATATATTTAGTCTCTAATGTGTAGCACGCCTGTTGCTCAGTGCAGCAGGGATTCTTTCCGAGCATTTGGATCTGATTCCGACTGCACCGGGATCATTGGTTTTATCGGAAAGGCTGTGAGGTGTGAATTGATGGCAGAGTGAGGCCGTAAACATTTTTATAGACAGAGCAGTAAGTCAATACAATGCTCACCTGTGGAAACAGAGCTTAAAATAGACCTGATCGTTAGCCATGCACGTCTCCCCTCATGATGTACGGACGCTCCGATTATTTGCCTTGTTAAATTTATATCTTGCTCTGGGCTAGGGGCCTGTGAGTAAGTATTGTGGGTAATTTCACCCTTGGGGCTCTCGGCTCACTATAGATACATTGATGATCTACTGATTTATGAGGTGTGGTGTTGGCCCTTTAAAAAAACAAACAAAAAAAACAGTAACGTTTCAGGAGGAATGCTGGTTTTGGTAGCTAATCTATTTCATATTTTTGTGAGGCATTGTGATTAATTTTGTGAGGCATATTCATCTGATTGTAAGGCATATTAATTGCATTATGATGTTTTAAGAATACCTTTTATAATGCATCATATTCAGAGGGTTCATAAAATATATGTTATTTTATATTTATATTTTTTACACATTTTACTTTTTACACATTTTCTTTTCTTTTATGTTGTTAATTTTTATTCTATTATTTTATTTATTTTATTTGCAGTATGTATTTTGTTGCAAACAGTATCCCAAATACACATTACCGCCTTCTCTCCACAGAGAAGAAAGAAGTGACCCAGAGTTTGGAGAACTACACGTCAAAGTGTCCGGGTGGAATGGAGATGATCACCCTCCCTGACGGACTCAAACTTCCTCCTGTTCCGTTCACCAAACTGCCCATTGTCAGGTGAGAGAGCCTTCATTTCCAGGATTGTTTCATACACTTTTGACGCCTTTGTTTTTTCACCCTGACGTCCTTGCACCAAAAACAATCATTTTGATTTGTACAATCATTTCCTCATCATTATTAAACAGGTTGATTGTGTTTTTGTCCCTTTAAGATTCTTTTTATGTTTTTAAGTTGATAATATGCATATGTAGAGCTGCCTGATTAAAGGTGCAGTGTGTAGTATTTATGAGGATCTATTGACAGAAATGCAATATAATATTCATACCTATGTTTTCAGTGGTGTATAAAGACCTTACATAAAGAACCGTTTATTTTTTTATGGCCTTAGAATGAGCCATTTCTATCACCATAAACCACAGGTCCCTTTACAGTGAAGTCGCCATTTTGCGCCGGCATGTTTCTACAGTAACCATAAACAGACAAACTGCACTACAGAGCGCTAGCTACTCTCTGCTGTCTCAGATGATGACATCTTTGTCCAATGTCGGCCACCGTAGCTTTTCTGTGTGCTTTAAAGGGTTAGTTCACCCAAAAATGAAGATTCATGATTCGGATCGCGTGGACTCTAAACTCCACTATGGCCAAGAACAAAGAGCTGTCAAAGGACAACAGAAACAAAATTGTAGACCTGCACCGGCTGGGAAGACTGAATCTGCAATAGGTAAGCAGCTTGGTGTGAAGAAATCAACTGTGGGAGCAATTATTAGAAAATGGAAGACATACAAGACCACTGGTACTGGTACTGATACAAGACCATCGCCCTCGATCTGGGGCTCCACACAAGATCTCACCCTGTGGGGTCAAAATGATCACAAGAACGGTGAGCAAAAATCCCAGAACCACACAGGGGGATCAAGTGAATGACCTGCAGAGAGCTGGGACCAAAGTAACAAAGTAACTTTGCCATTAGTAACACACTACGCCATCAGGGACTCAAATCCTGCAGTGCCAGACGTGTCCCCGTGCTTAAGCCAGGACATGTCCGGGCCATCTGAAGTTTGCTAGAGAGCATTTGGATGATCCAGAAGAGGATTGGGAGAATGTCATATGGTCAGATGAAACCAAAATAGAACTTTTTAGTAAAAACTCAACTTGTGTCGTGTTTGAAGGAGAAAGAATGCTGAGTTGCATCCAAAGAACACCATACCCACTGTGAAGCATTTGGGTGGAAACATCATGCTTTAGGGCTTTTTTTCTGCAAAGGGACCAGGACAACTGATCTGTGTAAAGGAAAGAATGAATGGGGCCATGTATCATGAGATTTTGAGTAAAACCTTCCATCAGCAAGGGCATTAAAGACAATGATCCCAAACACACCGCCCGGGCAACGAAGGAGTGGCTTCGTAAGAAACATTTTAAGGTACTGGAGTGGCCTAGCCAGTCTCCAGATCTATATAGAAAATCTTTGGAGGGAGTTGAAAATCCATGTTGCCCAGCGACAGCCCCAAAAAATCACTGCCCTAGAGGAGATCTACATGGAGGAATGGACCAAACTACCAGCAACAGTGTGTAAAAACCTTGTGGAGACTTACAGAAAATGTTTGACCTCTGTCATTGCCAGCAAAGGGTATATGACAAAGTATTGAGATAAACTTTTGTTATTGACCAAATACTTATTTTCTACCATAATTTGCAAATATATTCTTGTGATTTATGTGTGATTTTCTCTAATAGTTGAAGGGTTTCTATGACGAAAATTACAGGCCTCTCTCATCTTTTTAAGTGGGAGAACTGGCACAATTGGTGGCTGACTAAATGTTTTTTTGCCCCACTGTATATGTGGAAGGTCACATGTTAGTCATTTTATGCAGCTTAGATTCAGTTAATGGTGTTGTGAATTGTGAAATGTATTGTACATCAAACTTTTTTTTTTTGGATTCAAAATAGCTTAATATGTCAGTTTTCCAAGAAATGTGTCCTTTAGTAAATGTTTTATTGTTTATTTGGACACAATTATCTCAGTGTCCATTCACTCGCAGCCTTTTGATGGTGTTTTTCCACAGCTCAGTGTCTGAAAAATGACTCCTCTGAACTCGAACTTTTGTTCAAAACATTTTCGAAGTTTGTTGGCCTGTGAACCGTTAGAAAGCTGTATGAAAATTTAAAAAAGCGTTTAAATGCTTTGTTTCATTCTCCCCAAATTAAACATTAAAAGGGAAGCACAAAACTTCACATATCCTTTCATCTGTCCCAAGGAAGTTGCTGATGTTCAGTGCGCGTAGGAAAGAAAGGCCTGTAAATGTGTTTAACAGATGTATTTCATAATCCCACCAGTGGGTAAAGCTCAACATGTTCGCTTTATTGAAGTCTCCATTTCTCGGAGCGCTTCTCTCTCAAGATTTTTTGAGTTGTTAAAATTCCTTAATTTATTCTTAAAGGGATATTTAATTGTAAAACTTCGGACGAGGCAAATTTCTCCTGATATTTATCTCCCTCTCCGCATGTTGTTAACATGCAATATCTTGCTCACTGTCTGCTGCCAGAATATACACAGAGGGCGTAATTTAGGCATATCTTTAAAAAGGTTCCATAATGGAATCTTCCAGAGATCATTGTCTAATCGGAAAGAGTACATGTCAGTATTAAACTGCTCTGATTGCTGTTCAGAGAGTTGTTGTGCTGGCAACAGTATTATGAGATGTTTAAAGGCACAATATGTAAATGTTTTGGATTAAAATATCCAAAAAACAAACAAACATTAGAACTATGTTTGTTCAATTGTGTACTTACATTATCCCAAGATTTTGATTTTACTTACATACTCCAAAAAACAATATAATATATTATGAGTATTATTAGACAAGTGAGCAACCTTCATGCACAGAAATTGCTATGGACAGCTAATCACTGTTATATAGCTCAACACGGTCTATGTTTGAATCTTTTTTCTTGATTTACCGTGAGCTGTTTCATTAATTATAGTTAGATAAACTAATGTCAGTTTGCGTGATCAAATGTAACTAACAAAGTTCAAGTTCAGAGGAGAAGGAGGTGGGAATCGGCAAGCGTTAAACATAACTTTAATTGTAAAAGACATAAACAACATAAGGAAAGAAGCAACAGTGGCCAACTACGGCTTATAAGCATAATATAAACAGCAGCATAAAATGTCCCAGGCCTGGTCATCTCTCACTCTTCACTGATGTCCGTCATTCCCTCTTATATCCTTCCGGAGCTCCTCCATGAGACTTGAGGCCACCAGCCTTGTTTCGTTCTTGGCCCCACCCTGCTTCATACCATAGTAATGATAATAAAACTTTAATACATTAGCTCATCCATGAACATGATTTCTGCCAGGTTCCCGCTGTTTTGCTTTTCATCGGCTGTGGAGGTAAAGACGACAACTCCCATGATTCCACGCTCATTCACTCCGTCATAAGGCTACGCCTATTGTTTTGAATAAGCGACCTGTAGCGGCGAAACTTACATACTGTGCCTTTACGCTCTAAAAATGAGTTGTTCATTTTTCAGAATCGAGATAAAGTTCAAAGTGATTCTTTTTTGACTCTGTGTCCTTTTCTGAAACGTGATGGATAGAAACAGAACTGAAGAGTGTTGGAAACTGGTTAATGCTTGAGAGCTTGATTTAGAAACACAGAAATAACAGGAGTTTTTTTGGGAAGCACAGTCTTGGGTTTTAATATCTCTGTTTCTTGCTTCTTATAGCTAATTGGTTGCTAGGGGGTAGTGAGTGGTTATTAGGGTTTTTAGGATGTTTGGGGTGGTTGCTAGGATGTTGTGGGTGGCTGCAAGGGTATTTTAGGTGGTTGCTAGGGTGTTGTGGGTGTTTGCTTACTGGCTTCAGGCAAAATAGCCAGAGTCTTCTATTCTAGATATGGTATTTTAGCCCATTTTGTTATCCGTCAGATGACAATTTAAAGTCTGATCACATGCTCTGAGCACACCTCTCACCTTGATCCATGATGCATATTGCTAAAAATGTTTTTCAGATTTACAGTGCATTTTGACTACATTTTCTTTACTCCCCCCAACAAATACGAAAACGGGGGAACAGATTCCATAGTACAACATATACCTACAATACATATGTACATACTCATCCTTACATAAGAAACATATTCTTGTGTACACATGTACATGTATACTCAAGCATATACCATATACACACATACATAGACAAACACAAAGTACCGGGTATAACTTATATTACATCCATGAATATTTAGATTTCGATCAGATTTTGCTTATTTCAAACATATTTTAAAGTTATGTTAAGGGTTACACATCCAAGGGTTAATGGGTTAAAATTCTAAACTGGTTCAAGTGTTTTTTTCCTTTTTTTCCTGCCTTCTACCTCATATATACAGTACATGGCATGAGGGGGACTTGGGTAACCATTGTAATCTTTTCATCTCTTTTCAACCATTTCCCCCAATTCTATTAGTATGCTGTCTTAATGAAAGGGTCAGAGTTTCCATATTGTACACATCATTTATTTTCTTCGTTTCTGAGACCATATTTTTATATTTTTTATTAGAAGGCTCACCTCTGAACCTCTACTTTCACATGCTTCTGAACATGTGAAACAGGCCTAACTCTCTCTGTTTTTGTGACTTATATTTTAGATCTGTGTCTCTGCTAAATCTGCCGGTGAGTCTTCGTCCTCATAAGGTGAAAGGCCTTCTGGGACAGGGGATGTCCACCGCCAGTCCGTTCATCTACTCACCAATCACAATGCACAGCAGAGGCGACGAGCGCTCCAAGAAGATCGGTGAGTTTTTCCTCTCAGAACTCTCCTAAACTTTCTTTGTGTGTTGTTGTTTTCTCTGAGACTTTAATTACGGTACATTAGCATGGTCTTCGAGTTTTAACCTCACACACTGTTTATCGCGGGGTAGTATTGCTCTGATGGGCTTTCGTAGCGATCTTAATTACTGTTTAAAAGATTGGAAACTAAACACACACCATTGTGATTCCACGTGGTCTGTTTGATTCATGTTTATGACAGGAGCTGTCATTAAGTTGTCTCTTTCCCTGTTGGCAGTCGGAGGCGGTTGGAAGGAGTTGAAGTGTTTTCTGGAACTCTTAGGCAGCATCACACGGCACAGGCTGTGTTATTTATAGTCTTGCTAAGGCAAATAGCAGAACACTTTGCCACATTAAAAATACTATGGCAGTGTAGTCCACCTAGTGATTTGTTTAAACTCAAACCATGATGACTAGCTGGTACGAAGATGGTATCACATGCTCAAATCATGGTACTTTGATACAGTACATGCCACAGTATCATAGTACTACGAGAATACCAAAAGACCATGGTAAATATATACATTAATCATCCAGCACCTGTCTGTCTGTCTGCCTCAGTATAATGGTTTAGTAATGATATTACTATGGTACTTTGATATTTATCATGGCATATTTTTTCATTGATTACTGTACGACAGTACTGTTATTATATTATATTTACTGTACTGTACATTATATTAATTATATTATATTGTCTTATAATGCAATTGTCTTATAATATAATATAATATAATACACTTAATTAATAAATATATAATGTAATATATAATATAATATAATTGGCATTGTCATGGTTTTTACTTTTACATCACTATAATAATCTCACACTCAGTCAGTAAAATGTCTATTTGTAGTTCAAGCTGCTCCAGATTCATTTTGAATTCCTGGACTGTATCTAATCTCTCACTCTGGGTGTAACTTTCTTGAGTTCTATTGTTTTGTTGTGGATTTTTGGGTGTATTTTTGGATCTTAGGGGCCCTGAGGAACTGGCAGGAATCTAATGAAGACAGATGGCTGTTCAGTGTGAGGTTGCCCCGACTTTTCAAACAAATCATGTTGTATAAGAGTCAGATGGCTGTTTCCAGCCTGTCTTATTTCATTCTGCCAAAACCCACCAACGTCTGTTGCGAGTGCCCGTTTTCTCTTTTTTTTCCCTGTGTGCTATCCCATGACCACTTGGATACTCCCATTGGTTCCGATTTCACTCTCAATTATGTTGGAATGGTTAGTCAACCGTTTCTGTCACGGGTCGTGATTAGTCACAGGTGGGCGGGGAGAATCGACACAAGTGGGCACTTTCCTGAAGACTTCGTCTTTCTGCTGTTGAGGCGAGGTTTTGAGTTGCCTCAATTTCCGGTTGATTACACAAGCACCTAGACCTCAAGAGATGGTTTACCCAGGGAGTAAGAGAGAGTGAAAGGATGAGGAGATTCACAATCAAAACGATTTAGTTGTCGTTTACATAATTGAATCATTTCCAATCAGGGTTAAATTAGTGCCACGTACTTTACAAGGGTCCGTTTCGAGTGCGGCTTCACTGAAATGCTTGTTTGGCTTTGCCTTCAATTAAACCAGTCAGATCCTGCCTTATTCTATTTAAAAAATGTTGGCCTTTTGTCATTTTTATAATGCCAAGCATCTCAATTTCTGTTTCTTATTCTTATTATTTGTGATTTATTTTGCTTTGCAGAAAAAAATATCCTTAAAGGGGACCTATTATACAAAATTCACTTTTACATGATACATGCACATAATTGTGTTTCAGCAGTGTGTGTACACAACCACCCTATAATGGAAAAAAATCCACCCACAATACTATATTATGGGGAAGCACAGGCAAAGCACTGCTACTTGGGCACAGAGATAACAAGGAAAAAAACATGCACAACATATGTCGGTATGTTGACTGAAGTTTGGGGATTTCATGTGTTGCGTGATATCTCTACGCCCAAGTAGCAGTGCTTCGCCTGTGCTTCAACCTAATATAGTCCCAAGTTAATATCTGCCTAGGATATCGCCTAGTCTTAGGGTGCGTCTCAATCAGCTCCCTAGTTCAGTAGTCAGGGCACTGATCAGGACATAAGTCAATGCGCTGACTCCCTGATTAGTGCCCTGACTACTGAACTAGGGAGCTGATTGAGATGCACCCTTAATCTGCATTGCTATTTGTACTCATTGTGAATACGCAGGCCACAAGAAGTAATTAGTTTTTTTTTTTGGATCACTTTTACTCGGGACATGCTAGCTGGCAACATAGGATTCCATTCATTATGCTAAGCTAAGCTAGCGGCTACCCTGCCAAACTAAAACAATGCATGCACTTAGACAAAAATGAATTTGCCCACATATCCAAATGTAGAAAAGAAGTTGAATAAGCCCTGTTTCTAAAAGCGGTGGAGTGTTCCTTTAAGGTTCTTAACACTTAAACTATTTTTTATTGCAGCATTCATTTAAAAATGTGTTGTTAAAGATACACATTATAATTTTTTTTCTGTAATAAATGACACAGATGGGACGTTACTCTCCTAAAAGTCTATATAGAGCCTTTCCAAGTCCGAGAGACTGATGCCACATCTGACATCTGTGTCCAATAACCATTTATTCGCTCTCCATTTGCCCGGCTGTCTAATCAGCAAAGCCCTTCACCTCACAGTTGTGACAGGACGTCCCTGCTCTCATATTCCTCCAGCACAGGCGGTCGTGTCTGAAGTTTGCAAAGCTGTAGTTTATCGAAACACACCATCATGTTTTCCACATTTAACAATTTCAATTATTCATTTGCTTCTTGCTTAACGGCTCCTACGCAGTTTGCGTTGTCAAACGTGGCTTGTAAACGAGCCGCATTATACGATCCTCCTTCTTGTTTGATTGGTACAAGCTCGCTTAATAACTTCCCAGAATGCCACAGGGAGGAGGGGGATGTGTCACGCCTGTCTCTGGGTAAGCCGAGCACCCAAGGCTAACGTCTCTGAGTCACACACTTTCCCTGACAGAAAAATCTTTGGCCCGATGAAAAATGTCACTTGTTTGTTGTTTTGCCGTCAAGGCTCCATTGGCTTGAATATTTTATGTGGTGATGATGCGCTGCTGCCCCGCACAGCTCTAAATTTGGCCAGGCTGCATGTAATGAGCTACCAGGTTAACACTCATCGGTTTGATTTGAGAACCGGAAAACCGTGTTGGCATTGATTTTGGATTGTGTGTCTGTTTCTAACTCTGTGGTGTTGATATTTAAGCTAGTTAGTGCATGTTTGTTCGGAATCAGCTATAGATGGATGTTTTCTTTGCTTTACTTGTTGTTCTCTTGGTCTTGCCAGAAAGCAGACACACACACACACACACACACACACACACACACACACACACACACACACACACACACACACACACACGTTTGTTTTTGTGAAATGTGGGGACATTCCATAGGCGTAATGCATTTTATACCATACAAACCGTATTTTCTATCCCCTACACTGCCCCTGCCCCTAAACCTACCCATCACAGGAGACTAGTTTACTTTCTGTGAAAAAAACTCATCCTGTGTGATTTAAAAGGATTTTGAAAAGTGGGGACATGGGAACGTCCTCATATTTCACCTCTTTTGTAATACCTATGTCATACCCATGTCATTATACACATTTGTGTCCTGATATTTCAAAACATGCCACACACACACACACACACACACACAAACACACACACACACACACACACACACACACACACACACACACACACACACACACACACACACACACACACACACACACACACACACACACACACACACACACACACACACACACACACACACATTTGTTTTTGTGAAATGTGGGGACATTCCATAGGCGTAATGTATTTTATACTGTACAAACCGTATTTTCTATCCCCCTACACTGCCCCTGCCCCTAAACTTACCCATCACAGGAGACTGCAGTTTACTTTCTGTGAAAAAAACCTCATCCTGTGTGATTTATAAGCATTTTGAAAAGTGAGGACATGGGGAACGTCCTCATATTTCACCCTCTTTTTGTAATACCTATGTCATACCCATGTCATTATACACATTTGTGTCCTGATATTTCACAAAAACATGCCCCCACACACACACACACACACACACACACACACACTGAGATACATTTGGTTGACTTGGACTGATGGGACACACCAAGTTTTATCAAATTGCAATAGTTTTTTTAAGTTATTTCATGTTTGCCACTTGAATAGAGATGATAGGAATTGGAAATAAATAATTGATTCTGGTTTCATTCAGTAGTAGGATGAAAAATGCAATTCCTTTTGTCAAATGATGAGAGTATTTATATACATTTTTATAATGCTTTGTAAGTTTATGCAATGTGTTATGCAGATTTTTCATGATTTTTTTTAGGGTTGGCATAAGTGTAATCCAATAATTGGCTTTCTGCAGAACACAGAAGATATTTAAAAAAAAAAAATTGTGTTGGTCCATTTGATGAAAGACAGTGGGGGGTATAATGTCTTTTTGAACCAATAAGACCCGGGTCTTCAAAAATAATTTGTTGGATAATATTTTTGATTCCGTAAAAAATAACTGGCTCTTAAAAATAATTCGTTCTGAATGGTTTTGTAAGATTCATAAGAATCATTAGTATCATAAGTGAAAAGTATTTTCTCATGAGAATCACTTGTTTTGAAATGTTCAAATGAACCTAAGAACAAACAAATAAATATAACAGCTTATAAGAATAAATCGTTCTGGAATAAAAAACAAACAAAAAAATTAATTACTTTATTCATTATTTTAATTAATTAATTTAATTAATTAAAATTGATTAATTATGACCCGGCTCATCAGAATAATTATTAATATATTTGATTCCATGAAAGGTTATTTTCAAAAATCCATAATAGGAACACTTTAAATAAACTGGCTTATAAGAATCAGTTGCCTGGGTGTCTGGAACATTTTTGATTCACCAAAAAACACCAGCTTATAAGAATGATTTGTTCTGAAATCTTCACTTAAATCAGCTGACTTTTAAGAACTGTTCATTTGGAAATAAAAATGTTTTATTCATCATTTGTTCAGCAGTCAAACCATACTGATCGCTGCGTGTCATGCTGTAGAATCAGTTGTTTCGTGATGGCACTCAATAGTAGCTACTATAGGAAACTCTATCAAGGGTATTTTAGTACGGTGTTCTGTCTGAAGTCCATAGTGGATGTGGGATATTCCTACTCCATAACTCAAGGCACTCCTTTGCCCAACATTTGGAAAATTATCATGATTAACGAAACCAATTTTTTTTAACTAATTAAGTTGTAAAAACCAATTGTGAAAGTTAAAGGATTCTATGTAATGCTAGAATTTGTTGGTTTATAGGTATCTGAATATGGACAGATGATTATTTAATGTATTTTACATGCCTGTCTCTGCCTGTGTATCTCATTTACTTTTATCCATATCTCAGCAGTATTGCTTGTAATACACTATTTTGTAGTAGCGTTTAAGCTCTAAGCCCTGTTTACACACCCGTGATTCAATCTTTCAGACAGCCGGCAGTTCTCTGGAGCCGAAGGCATCGTTTTGGCACAACAGGAATCTCGCACCTTGATCCAAATACAATTACAGGAAGTTCCATTGGAATCTTCTCAAGCTTTGTCTCTCTATTGCCTTCCATTTTAGAAAGTTTGACAGCCGCCCTCACAGCTCGCAAACGCTTCTGTTAATTATCGTGCGTCTTGGTTCTCTGGGCAGAACCGAGAGTGAATTGTCAGCTCTAAGGGGCATTTAGTGTTTCGGCCCGTTCGTCTTCCCCTCTTCCTCTCTCATTTCTGCCTGTGATCAGATATCAGAGATAACAGCCTCTGCTCATCTGTCCAGCACCGTGGCTGCAGACTAACAGAATATTTAATGCTCTATGTTGTGCTTTGCCTTCCATGTCAGATTCTATAACCGAGATTGATGTTTGCTGTAAAATAAAGGGGGTTATATAACAGGAGATGGGTTTTCCTATAATTGCCCAGGCGGAGAATAGGTTTCGAGGCCGCCAAGTTCTGCCTGATTCTCTTTGCATCCTTAATCATAAAAAGAGAGCGCTGTCTTTTTTGGCTACGTAGCATTGAGAAAGGGAAGATTAGGTCTCTCTGGACGTAAAGTCAATTTCTTTATCTTATGGAGTGTGTGGTGTTTTGTAAGGTTAGTGACCAAAGTCGCTGTGTGCATACCTCCTCGAAATGCCATCGATTTGAAATCATTATTTCTGTAGATATAGATGAAAAGACCAAACATAGTGACGCTAGTGTATGCTTTTAAAAATGTTTTTATATGCTCAACAAGACTGCATTTTTTTGTTAAAAAGTAAAACGGTAATATTGTGAAATATTATTACAGTTTAAAATAACTGTATTCTGTTTGAATATGTTTAAAAAAGCAGAATTTTCAGCCTCATTCCTCCAGTCTTCAGGATCACATGATCCTTCAGAAATCATTCTAATATGAT
The DNA here is from genome assembly GCA_023029165.1 of Gobiocypris rarus. Lineage (NCBI taxonomy): Eukaryota > Metazoa > Chordata > Actinopteri > Cypriniformes > Gobionidae > Gobiocypris > Gobiocypris rarus. Next base: position 33,864,503 of record CM040919.1, on the reverse strand, counting down.
GATTTGCTGCTCAAACATTTATGATTATTATCAATGTTGATTTTCTCTTTCACAACAGTTGTGCTGCTTCATATTTTGTGTAAGCTGATACATTTTCCCCACAATAATTTGAATAGAAAGTTCACTGGAACTGCATTAATAGAAATATTTTAACAATATAAAAAGCTTAATTTACTTTTTAGTCACTTTTGATCAATTTAATGCATCCTTGCTGAATACAAATATAAATTTATTGCCCAAACAATCGTATAAACACAAAACTTGGACTAAATTTTGAGTAAATTTAATTGCAATAGTTATTACCCTAAGTATTAACATATTATTCAGACGTGTTATAATATAGTGTTTTTGATATAACAATTATAATCAAAACAATAATATAACACTTTTCAGAACTTGTTCCACGTATGATAAGAAAATATCATGCAGCTTTTCAATGACATGAGTAAATGAAAACAAGTTCCGGGGTGAATTATTCCTTTTCAGTAACAACAGTAACTTTTCAAAGGAAGGTTTTGCACTTTAGTTACCAGAAGTTTTGATAAAAGACTAGTCAAGATTACTGTCTGGATCATTTTGCTCTTATGATATATCTTAAAACAGACTTTTCATGTAGACCCTGATGTCACATCAGGGTGTATATTTGCCAGACGACAATTCAGATTTCCTGAACTCACGAAAGTGATGCTCAATGGAGGTGTGTTTTTATTAAACTCTCTTGCTTAACAACCTGATGTTTGACGGCTGTTTATTTTGGGGCTCATTAGATAAAACCACACATGGCTGTTGGCTGTTTTGATACAGATGAAATATTCATTATTTTATCAAGAACGGAAGCGCACCGGTCGACTCCCTCCCTCCAGAGCAGAGAATCAGACTTCAGCCATTTCAGAGCAAACTCCCCAGCAGCCCGATAGAAAACCCCAAACACTGTTCAATCTCAGCCCGATCCACAGAGCCAAAACTCATTTTCTAAATGTATGACTTGTTGTCGTCCCTGTACACGTGGAATAACCATCTGCCTTCAAGCTGCCTTTCATACAGTGAATATATTTACTCTTATTCCCAGAGAAGAGACCAGCATCCTTCAGGTGTGTGTGTGAGATAGATGATCCGAAGAGAAGTCTGTAGCTGTTTTCGCCCATGCTGGATATTTAAGATTGGATTGACTTCTCCCCGATGCAGTGAATTTTCACTCATAGCTGATATGAAACTTTCGGCTTTGATCAAGATTCTGACTTTATTAAACTGTCGGGATTCTGCCTTAAAACTCTCGTCCGTCTTCAGTCTCCGTTCAAATGTTCCAAAGTTTGGGGTCAATACATTTTATTTATAAATTTTTTTGTGAAATAAATTAATACTTTTTTCTTTCAGCAAGGATGCATTAAATTGATTAAAACTGACAGTAAAGACTTTTAAAATGTTACAAAAGTTTTCAAGTAAATGCTGTTCTTTTGAACTTTCTATTTATCAAAGTATTTGAAAAAATGTCATTGTGTTGCAGTTTTCACAAAAACATGAAGCAGCACAACTGCTGATATTGATAATAATGCTTATTGAGCCGCTAATTAGCATATTAGGGTGATTTCTCAAGAATCATGTGATCATCTGCAGTAATGATGCTGAAAATTCATGTTTTCACACTTCAACTGGATTTTCAAGTTTGGTCATTTGACCAAATAGTCGACTAATTAGTCTTAAATGTGAGTGTGTGTATGTATGTACAACTCTCTACAATGCGAGTAAATCACTCACATATGCGGCTAAAGTTTCCCTCTGGGTGACTACCTATCACTAGCCATTGGCTAATAAATACTTAGATTTCAATCACCAGTGTGTGTGTTAGAGACTAAGAAATATAGATATATTTTCACTCGTTGAACACTGACTGAGCACTTGAGAGTTTCGCTCTCCGTCAAGCGATCTGTACCATTTCAATTCAGCTCAATGGATGCGCTGCGTCCCTGTATTTGACGTACCGTAAACTCTAGTGTGAAGGCGCGGGACTTGGGTTTGGAGGTCTGTAGCTATTCATAGTTTTCACGTGTCGTCAAACACTTATAGGAACGCCCACCTGGAGGGCAAAAAAATGCTTTCCACATTTCCTGCCGGTCATTTTTACCAGGTTTGTAGTCAGCATTAATGCAGTATTGATGTTCCTTATTGATGTTGCATACTTTGTACAGGAAAGCAGATAAACGCAGAATATTAATGCAACACATGGTTTCTCGTTAGGCGTTTTCCCCATCGAAACCCATTATAAAGAATACGTGTTGGGTTCATATTCTTGGCTCATCTACTCGCCTGTATATATATGCATCATCAAAAAAGTGTAAACTGAATTTGATCTTTTAATATCACTGTTTTTGTACATTTTAACACTTTAAGGGTTGGTTGCACTTAATAAGGATTCTAACCTGTCGTCAGTTCACCGTTCATCTGCTGCTTGATCAGCTCTATTACGTTTTTACTGCATAATTCATCTGTGTTTAAAATGAAGTGGTGCAACAACTCGATTTAAAATAAAACCCATATCAACAAATCCTAGATTAACGTTAAACTTTGCTTAATTGAATCCTTATTGGTGCAACTCTATTGTGTTTTTCACGTTTATTGTGCTTGAAATACTGCAGCAGGTGCTGTATATGGATCATAAGTTCCCAAAACGTGCATCTTGTTCACATATTTTTGTTTTAAGATGGAAATTTGACAGGCTTGTGCTGCAGTTCAATGGCGTTCTATTGCGGTTTTGCCCTCCAAGGCTCCGTGACAGTTGCTGTTGTTCCCAGTTGCTCCCACTTTGTTATAATACCACTAATAGTTCACCGTGGAATTTTAAGTGTGGAAATTTCATGAATGGACTTATTGCACAGGTGGCAACCTATCACGCTTGAGTTCACTGAGCTCCTAAAAGAGCAACCCATTCTTTCACATGTTTGTAGAAGCATATGCATGCCTAGGTGCTTGATTTTAAACACCCATGGCCATGGAAGTGATTGGAACACCTGAATTCAATGGTTTCGAGGGGTGTCCCAATACTTTTGGCAATATAGCGTGTGTATGTATATCCCGGTAACATAATTTTGAGTGATTTTGATTTTGATTGTGAGTCTCTAATTATACTGAAGAGATCTCCGCTCGGATGCAAGCCAGCACATCTGAATATTTGATATTCGGTCCAAAAGGAACTTCTTGGTATGCAATGGCTGTAAAACTGCTGGTTATGAGCCAAACAATTCTTCTCTCACCTCAAGGCTGCTATTAACAAAACTCACCGCCGCAATTTTAAACGGCACTTTCAGAGATGAAAACAAGCAAGCTGCATTTAAAGATTCCCTGATGCAGTAAAAAGAAACATTGTTCATCTAAGGGCCTCACCATTTGAAAAAAAAAACAAGTGCAAATGGAAATTTTCCTTAATTATTAATTGCTTTGAAAATATGTTTATGAGTCTCTATTTTCACATCGAACCATAAAGGCCATAATATGAAGTGAAAAATGGCATAAGCTATTTGTGCAATAAAATAATGATTAACAGTTAAACTAAACAGTTGTTTCCCTGCATCCAAGTCTTCAAGCAGGCAGTTTCAGCACATCATCGGGTGATCTGGGTCTACTTTTTATGAATTCTCTGTATTCAACTCGTGTGTTATCCTCCTTTTTTACTATAGAGTAGGGATATATGCATTTTCAGATGCAAGGATGGTGTTTACACTCTTCAGGAGGCCATGAATGGTTAATATTTCCACATTAAACTGGATTAGAGAAGGTATTTCAAAAAGAAACTCTCATCCGTGTTAAAACATAGTGGCAGCAAAAACTACGTTTTAGAGTACAACAGGCCTGTTTAATTATCTCTGTGACATCTAATGCCCTTGTGTTCTTTTCTGAGTTATTCAGTACGATCTGATCGAAATCATTTTTGTGGTAAAGCTTTAATCTGACATCCTGATCTGCGAGTGTGACGGAGGAACTAACCAAAAGAACACAATGAGTCTAAGTATGTACTAAATGTTGTGTGCATGACAAACACAATTATTTCTGCAGTAGAAATCTGAGCTCCCGTTGTAAATTGAATAGCGCTTTTCACAATACACATTGTTTCGAAGCAGCTTTGCAGGAAATCATGGTGTTAATAATCATCTAAATATGTTCATGCCTTATAGTCACATTTAGCAGGTTTGTTTACATTCCAGCTATAATATAGGCCCGGTTTCACAAGGCTTAGATTAAGCCAGGAGTAAGCATTAGTTCACTTAGGACATTTAGGTAGCTTTTATAAATGTTCCTTACAAAAAAACATTACTGGTGTGCATCTTGAGATAATACATTGTCACTGACATCTTTTAAGATATGTTAGTGTAAGTTGCTTTCAGTGCAGACAGCTCAAACATGCGTTTTAGTCTGGGACTAGTTTAGTCCTTGTTTATGAAACCGCCAATAGTGTTCATTAATATGTCTGGTTTCATTAAGGTTCCATTAATGACAACAGGATTCATTATGCGAGGGAAACAGAATGTTGGGCTAGAAGTAATGTAGGGCAGGATTTAATTTTATCCATCAGGATTGGAATAGATTGTTTTTTGTTAGGTGTTGATATTGTTGCCTATTGTTACACAGGTCTATGGAAGCTTGTTTCTGCCACAGAATAAAATATATTCTGCAAATGCGAATCTTGCAATTCTTACTTTATAACACGCAGTTGAGAAATATAAAGAATTGTGAGATAAAATCGCAAAATCTGAGAAGTCTTTTTTTCCTTCAAAATTGGACTGTATATCGCACAGTTCTGACTCGCAATTATGACTCGCAATTGCGTTTATATCACAATTCTGAGAAAAAAAGTCACATGAAAACAAAAGTGCTGTAAACTCACAATTGTGAGTTAAAAAGTCGCGATTATCTTTTAAAATGGTTTATTCTGTGGCGGAAACGAGCTTTCATACAGGACTCTGGAATACTTTCTTTTGATTGGCTAAATATTTATTTCATGTTGACTTTAAAGGCGGGGTAGACGATTTGTTTCAGAAACAGTTTTTGTTATGCTGGTTGAATATCACATCCTGATAGTATTCATTAGGTTAAGTGGTCTAAAGTGTGCTGTATTTGATCAGTTATTGTGATTTATGAGTGATGTAGATGACTGCTGCGCTTGTGAATTACCACTGAGTGTGAATTACGTGAATTTCCTCTTCTCTGACAAGCAATGTGATGAAGTGTTTTCTGTGTTCACACAAATCTTTTGTGATGTCCTAGAAGCCAGAATTTGCGCACAATATGTCCACTAATGTCGGATTTGTGTTGTCTAATATTGTGTTGTTCCCCTTTTCTGGCAAATCAGCCCTAACCCGTTGAGGTGGACTCCATTAGACCCCTGAAGGTGTGCTGTGGTATCTGGCACCAAGATGTTAGCAGCAAGTCCTGTAATTCGCGATTTGGGGCCTCCATGAATCAGATTTATTTGTTCAGCACATCCCACAGAAGTGCCCGATTGGATTGAGATCTGGGGAATTTGGAGGCCAAGTCAATACTTGAAACTCATTGTTGTGCTCCTCAAACCATTCTTGAACCATTTTTGTGTCAGGGCACATTATCCTGCTGAAAGAGGCCACTGCGGTTGAGGTGTGGCGTTGGAGATGCTCTGAAGGGAGGGTGGGCTTTCAAAGCTAGCTCGCTATTGCTAGATTCTCCGGAAATTGCCTACCATACCTTTAAGTAAAAGTGTTGCTGTTTAATCTAGCAGTTCGTGCAGGTTTCCTTCGAGTGAGATGATTTTATCAGCTGTAGCTGTGTTGATTCACCGTAGCTGCTGTCGGCACTATCAGTTCATGAACTCAACCAGCCGTGCTGCTTACATCTGGTGTAACTTTCTGGAAATAGATACAGCGAGCCGAAAAAGTATTTGAACATGAATGTCGTTTCATTTGATATAACATATCAAAATTGTTTTATCATTTAAAAACCTATAGCAAACAGCTGTAATACAGAAATGCTTTGCTTAAAAATAATGCTTGGGTTTTATTTATAATTATTCAGGTTTAAGTGTTTAAATACTTTGAGGCCACTGTATACGGATATACATATTTGTACTATAACTATTGACTAGAAGCTGAGCTGTTGAGGGGGTCTGTTTATTTAAAACGCTCAGCAAAATGTCGTTTTTGTGGTTTTATTTGAAGTGAGACACATCTCATGGGGTTTTCAGCAGAGCCAAAGGGCAGATATCCTCCAGATCTTAGAAGGAGTGCAGGTGTCTGGAGTTGTGTGTCTTCCAGCAGAACAGCAGGAGGGGAGAGCTTTATCCTGTCTCCTGAACGGAGGGCTATTGCAGGGAGAGGGAGATATCTCCTCCTCCATTATGCACGTAATGAGGCATTAAACACTCTTTAACATCTTTATCAGGACTTTGTCTCAGGCGGCCTTTCGGCCGGATGGTGTTTCAGTGGTTTGTAAAAGCAGTCCAGCTTCAGGAGATTGACAAATTAAAGAGGCCATATCAGTGGAAACAGGATTTTCATACGCTCTTGAAGCTTGTTGTACTGTGTAGATATACTCTACAACTCTTTAACTGAGATTTTATTTCTTTAGTTATGTAAATTATTTATTTCTTTATATTTTAAATCATTTCTTTATTTTTAAATCTATTTATTTTTTAAATCATTATCTTTAAGCCATTTATTTATCTATATTTAAAATGTTTATTTATATTCTTTTTAAATAATTTATTTATTGTATCCTTATTTATTTTAAATTCTTTATTTGATGAAGTCTTTAGACCTATAGTCTTTATTTGTTTGTTTTAAATCATTATATTATTAAATCATTTAAGTATTTATTTATATGCATTATACATATTTATTCATTATTATTCATTTGAAATAATTATCTATTAATTTATTTTAAATCATTTATTAATAATAATAATAATAATAATAATACGTTTTATTTATTTTCCCAAGCTCAAGGTCGCTATTCAAGAAAATAACAGCATCAATATAGAACATAGATATACATAAACACACAAATATTTGTTTTTAGTAATTAATTATTTATTTTAAATTTGTATTTACATTTAAAGCAATTATTTTAAGTAATTAACAAAAATAAATATTTCTATTTCCATAAGATTATAGCTATTTTTACTAATAAGCAGTGCTGTGATTCAGGAATTAATATCATAATGATTGTTATTGGTCATCTTAATTCATTTATATTTCATATTTTGTATGCGTTTACGGATGAGGGGTATCTCGGTGTGTGTTGCGTAGGGGAGAACAGCTGCTCACACACTGTGCGCTTGCTGATAATCAGCATTTTCTAACGAGCCAATTCATCTCCCGTTAACATTTGTTATGACCTGCAGGAGTTCCCACGCGGGGAGTTCTTGCTCTCCCCTGAATTTCAGGGTTTACAAAACTCTCGTTCCCCCAGATCTGCAACTTGGCCACCGGGCTGTCGTAGTAGCTGGAGTGGCCAGGCAGCATTGCTACCCGTGTGAACAAGGTGCTTGTTAGTGAACAGATGGAGCAGCTTTTCAAAGGTTTCCTTGCTTTCCCCACACTGTAAAAGCCCTAGAAGCTTCCTGACCCCTGCAGATGGGATTCTGAGACACTGACAGGTGCACCCATCCTGTCCCGATGACACCGTCTGTGTCCTGTTCATGGCCAGGTCTGTATATGTCTTCACCTGCCAGGTCTCAACACCACTTAGAGCGGTTTATCGTGAAGCCACGCTCAAAAGGGCAAATATTTGACGTGTATGTGGGATGGAGCGTCTTCTCACACCAGCAGATGTCCACAGCAGACCCGCAATCCCTGTTTGCTAAGCTGTAATGGACGAGGAGAAAGTGTGGGGCTGTAATGACTGCTGTCCTGCTGGAGGCAAACACTCTCACCCAAAACCACAGGTTGTATATAAAGAGAGATTTTAGCACCGAAACATTTGATGTAAGCTAGAAGGGCTTCCTAATTAGTTTGTTCTAGCATTTGCAATTACATTGCCGGGGGCATAGTGGGAAAATATGCTGCCTATTATTTTTGAAAGTAGTATTTAGTTTGCATTTTGTATTTTCTATTTGACACTTTTCCAACATTTATCACTCCATTTGCAGTGCTCTCAACTTGACATATTGCATTGCATTATTTGATTAAACTGACAATACATTTTCAATAAAAAAACTGTACATGGCAAACAACATCAGTGCATATGAATTTTAGTATTCACATTTCATTGAAATTCACCCATATTAGACATTTATATACATATAAAAATAACTGTAGCATATGGGTGAATTTCATGAAGTGAAATTTTACTCCTAAAAAAGATGCATTTAGGGAAAAAAAAATGTTTTTCAGAACAATTAAACTAGTTTGTTTGCCCATTTGTCATGATTATAATGAAACATAGTCTTTTAAAGCAATTATTAATTATGCTAGCATATCTTAAATGGCATTTTAATTAAACATATTTGACTTAAAAACAGTGTTTTTTTACTGTAATACAATAACAAATACTTAGAAAAATAGGAGAAAAAATAGGTCATTTATTGCGATGATAATCAAAATCATCCATGTTCTCAAGATAAAACGTACCCAATAATATCAGCTAGTGAATAACACCGAGTATCTCTTCATCACGGCACCTGTTAGTGGGTGGGATATATTAGGCAGGAAGTGAACATTTTGTCCTCAAAGTTGATGTGTTAGAAGCAGGAAAAATGGGCAAGATGCTCTTTGAGCGGGATTGACAAGGGACAAATTGTGATGGCTAGACGACGTGATGCCATCTCCAAAACTGCAGCTCTTGTGGGGTGTTCCCGGTCTGCAGTGGTCAGGATCTATCAAAAGTGCTCCAAGGAAGGAACAGTGGTGAACTTGCGACAGGGTCATGGGCGGCCAAGGCTCATTGATGCATGTGGGGAGCGAAGGCTGACTCATGCTGGCCAGTAGCTTGGCTCAAACATACAAGCTACTGTAGCTCAAATTGTTCAAGAAGTTAATGCTCTGATAGAAAGGTGTCAGAATACACAGTGCATCGCAGTTTGTTGCGTATGGGGCTGCATAGCCGCAGACCATTCAGGGTGCCCATGCTGACCCCTGTCATCAGAACTGAACCACAGAGCAATGTAAGAAGGTGGCATGGTCTGATGAATTACGCTTCCTTTTACTGCACTTGGATGGCACAACCCATGTGCGTCGCTTGGAACACATGACACCAGGATGCACTATGGGAAGAAGGCAAGCTGCGGGAGGCAGTGTGATGCTTTGGGAAATGTTCTACTGGGAAACCTTGGGTCCTGCCATCTATGTGGATGTTACTTTGACACGTACCTCCTACCTAAGCATTGTTGGAAACGGTATTCCCTGTTGGCTGTGGCTCTTTCAGCAGGATAATGCTCCTGCCACAAAGCAAAAATGGTTCAGGAATGGTTTGAGGAGCACAACAATGAGTTTGAGGTGTTGACTTGGCCTCCAAATTCCCCAGATCTCAATCCAATCGAGCATCGGTGGGATGTGCTGAACAAACAAGTCCGATACATGGAGGCCCCACCTTGCAACTTACAGGACTTAAAGGATCTGCTGCTAACATCTTGGTGCCAGATACCACAGCACACCTTCAGGGGTCTAATGGTGTCCAATGTATCGATGTTTTGGCAGCAAAAGAGGGACCAACACAATATTAGGAAGGTGGTCATAATGTTATGCCTATTAAGAACAACAGAGTGCAGTGTAAAACAATATCATTAATGTCCTCAGTGTTAAAACATCCCAAACAGATTTGTGCACTTATTTAAAATATATTTCACTCCACTTGTAGCATGCGTTCATACACTCAGTGCTGCATTGTAGTAAACAGTAAACTGCTTTTGTGTAGCTGCAGAGGTTGGAAGCACATGATGTGAGTCACTCAGGAGAGCTCCTCACACATGCAGAAAAGCCGAGATAGAGATTTGATGGTGAATCTCTGCGGAGGTTTCGTTTGAAGAGGTGAGTCAGCTACACTTGAGCAGGGTTTCCTGCCGTCCTCGAGTGTGTGAGTCACTGCGGAGAAACATTAAAGCAGAGTATGCTTGTGCGTGTTTATTTTGTTTAGATATTCTTTCATCAAAATGTAATGAATTGCTCTTCCTCTGAAACACTTAAGAGAGTACATGCTATATGGATAATGTTAAAGGGATAGTTCACCCAACAAATGGAAATTCTGTCATCATTTATTAATATTGTTCCAAACCGGTTTGACTTCTTCTGCTGAATACAAAAAATATATATTTTAAAGAATATGGGTAACCAAACAGTTGATGGGCCCCATTGTCTTCCATAGTATGAAAAAAATAGCATAGAAGTCATTGCAGCCCATCATCTGTTTGGTTACGACATCCTTCAAAATATCTTGTGTTCTGCAAAAGATAGACATTCATACGGGTTTGGAATGACATGAGGGTGAGTAAATGATGACAGAATTTTTATTTTTGGGGGAACTATCACTTTAACTATTATCCATATAGCATGTACACTCTTAAAGGGGTACTTCAGCGCTGGGAAGATGAATCTGTATTTAAACTGGGTCATTAATGTAGTAGAAATGTGAAATATTTTTTGAATTTGGTGCCTTCTAGACTAATAAAACACAGAAAATGTATTTTTGTCTCATGGGGATCAAAGACAACAATTCCCAGAACGCACTGCTTCACTGCCCTACTCTAGGCGGCTAGTCGGCTACAGGATTACTGGATCACTTGCCCACCGCGTTCATTTTCAGAAAATCAGTTCAGTTAGAGACACTACAATTAAAAACTGAACGTGTCTGTTCGATATAATGCGAGTGAGTCGATTGAGCGTCACGGCATAAACGCAGCAGGAGTCCGATTACATTCATCACATGAGCTGAGGTAAGCGCGGGATTCGCGGCTGCATTCACAGCGCGTGATCAGTCTGGCGCGTGTTCAGTTCATGTCTTTGGAAGCTTAACTATCATAGGAAGTTCATTAAAACACTCACTTTGCTCTCCACCGCTCCGTTTACATGAATCTCCGCAGCTCCGCGAGCCGAGTGCTGTGAGTGCGATGTTGAAAACATGTGGAAATAGCGTCCTCTGCTGGCTGTAGTCTTCAGCCTCTGCTGTGAGTGCGATGTTGAAAACGTGGAAATAGCGCCCTCTGCTGGCTGTAGTCTTCAGCCTCTGCTGTGAGTGCGATGTTGAAAACGTGGAAATAGCGCCCTCTGCTGGCTGTAGTCTTCAGCCTCTGCTGTGAGTGCGATGTTGAAAACATGTGGAAATAGCGCCCTCTGCTGGCTGTAGTCTTCAGCCTCTGGCCAAAAACTCCTCCGATGACGCAAAATGACGATATTTGCATCATCGGAGGAATTTTCCAGAAATAAAATACACAATTCTCGTCCTCAGGGTCATATGAGGGGGGAAAGTACGATAATTTGAATATACTCCTGGGTTACTGATACAAAGCTTAATGCTAATCGCTGAAGTAACCCTTTAAGTGTTAACTATTATAGTCAAATAGATATTTAGACATAGTTCTAGCAAACTCGTATTTGGTCAGGCTTTATACTGGTAGGGCTGCTTTTCACAATTTAATACATTTAAATTAAATAAAAAAATAATTGTTCAAGATTTTCGGAAGGTGTTTTTCCATGCAGAACTCTCCGTCATCATGCCTTGTGTTGTTTTAGGTTGCCAGTGCATTGCTATGCAGTTACTAAGGTGTTCCAGGTGGTTGCTAGGGTGTTGCTAGGTGTTTTGCAATGTTTGCAATGTTGTTTCTTGAACCCAAGCCCAAGCCAAGAGTCCACCTGTCTCTACAATATTCTGTTCTTTAAAAAAAAAAAAAAGAATAATAATAATATCCCATATTTGTTATTATTTATTTAAAAAAAAGTATTATTGTGTAGTGGTATATTTTGATTTATTTATACACTATTGTTTAAAAGTTTGGGCTCAGTAAGTTAAAAAAACAAAAACATTAATACATTTATTTAGCAATGACACATTCAATTGACAAAAAATGACAGTAAAGACATATATGATTTCTATTTCAAATAAAAGCTGTTCTTTTGAACTTTCTATTCATTAATGAATCCTGGACAAAAAATTGCATGCATAGCTTCCACAAAAATATGAAGCAGCACAACTGTTTTCAACACTGATACTAATCAGAATGGTTTCTTGAGCATTGAAATCAGAATGATTTCTGAAGGATCATGTGACTGAAGACTGGAGTAAAATCACAGGAATAAATTAAATATATTAAAATAGACAACAGTTATTTTACACTGCAGTTATATTTAAGAATATCACTTTTTTGTATGTTGCTCCGTATAAGCAGTGTCTCCATAAGGTCCTCCTGTGAAGAGAGAAATCTAGTAACTGATGTGGAAAGTTGAGTTTGGAGGGCATCTTTCTTTCTTATTCACTGCCCGCTTCTCTCTATGTGGCATAAAAGAGTAACAAACCCCCATCTCCTATATCCGTCACTAGTTCACCTTTTTTTCAATTTCCCAATATGAGTTTGTCCTGCTGTTGTTTAAACGAAAAACAAACCAACAACATGATGTTCCTTTTCAGTTGATTTCACCAAGGTCGAAGAAGCTATCATTTTAATAGAGGGTATGCATTGATGTCACTTTCCCGCTGGAACGCCCCCTCGGAGTGGAAGAAGAGCTGTTGCTTGACTAGATTTAATAGGGGAAAATGCAAGTAAAACAAACGATTATCAGTTTAAAGGTGCCCTAGAATGGCAAACTGTATTTTCCTTGGCATAGTTGAATAATAAGAGTTCTGTACATGGAACTAACATACCATGAGCCTCAAACATAATTGTTTCCTCCTTCCTCCTTTGTCCAGTCAGTCTCAAAGCTCTTTCCCACTTTAGATGCGTTTTGTGTGTTCTTTGCAGCATTCACGCTGGAAACCAATGCTGGGGCTCAGTCTTTTTACCACTCACTGAGCATAACCGCAGTCGCTCTGGCCGATGGTGATGTCACGTGCACTGTTAACCTGACTAAGTTGGCAAAACTCAAAGAAATTGAGACTGATTTTTATTTTTATACATTTTAATTGCTCTGAACTTGAAATATTTGAGTAATCTAATTCATAACATTTAACTTATAAATAGCATGCAATCTCAAATTTTTAGTTGTGGAAACTTGACTAGCTTTAACTAGCTAATTCAATAAATGCCACCTTGCTAATTTGTTACACAGTGCTTTGGAAGCATTAGCATAGCACGTGCTGAATGAGAACAGCAATATAATACATTTAACATACTGTATATCTGTTCTCAGACTAAAATCATGCTACACTCGTCACCTAACCCTACAAAAAAAAACCATAAAGGAAATTCTTCTTAAATAGCATTCCAAAACATTAAACACTACTCACACTTAATGATAATCTTGCACAAAAAAACATAATACAACACTTAATTTTGACATTTACTCTCCCTTTTGAGTGTCATGGCAAAGCATGCTGGGAAATAGAAATCCCAGCCCAGCTCAGTTATATTTAAGTTAGTCTAAATGAAAAGAAACAAGTTCCTAAAACTCAAAACAATTTTTTGTTTGAACTAATTTGTTTAATTTGAGTTGGCTCTACTCAAACCAATTCATTATTTTGAGCGTTAGGGTTTACACTGTGCATACCCTTTATATTAACCAACATTGAAAAGCTATTTAGCCTTTTATTTTGACCACCTTATAGGCCATTGCCATATATTGCCATTGCAGTTTCATGTTGACTTAAACCACTGGATGTTGGACTCAACAGATGGATTTGTCTGCCTCTCATTGCTTTGGCTTCGTTCACATCCTCAGAGCCTCTGGTTTCCATAAGCCACCCATAATGCTCCTCACCTCCTTCACAGCAGTGCACAGGGCAGATCTGTGCCATCCAGCTCAAATGAAATGCTTAAACCGCCCCATGGGCTTCTTCCTTAAGTAGGATATTATATTTAATTGGCCTGGCCTGGCCTGCCCTGTCCTGTCCCCTTCTCTTCATTTCAGAGCTCTGTGCTGTCTTCTGGTGCATTCATCATATGGGAAACCGTCTCCCACACCAGGCTTCACAGCATCCATTATAAAGAAGCTCCTTTTTCAGCCTTGCTTTAATTTCCCTCAGGAGTGAAGCCTGCCGTTTACTCTGCGTCAATTCAGTGTTGCCCAACAGTACGTTCACACTGGATTTATACCAGTTCGGAATTGATTATTAGATTCCTGATGGAAGTGGAAAAATACGATATTTGGAAGAGAAAATCCATGATGAATTGAATTTGGGGAAGCTTTAAATATACTATTAAAGTGCTTTTTTTTTTTTAAAGGGAACAAACGGGTTCTGATTACTTCTCACACACACTGATGATATGTATGCACGTATTATGTATTTTTATTATTTAATAATTTATAAATGTATTTGTTTTATACATTTATTTTTTGCATTTATTTATTGGTTTTTTATAAATGTATTTATTTATTTATTTAAAGTATTCATATTTACCTAAATGTAGAATTTTCTTGTTTGTTAAAAGCTGGATAATGTACAATATGATCTGTTTTTTGTTTTGTTTTGTTTTTTTGTGCAATTACCATGTGACTGTACATATTATCCCTTATAAAGTTAAAAAAATGTTTTTGTATTATTAGAAATTCAACCCCAAAATGATTTTCACTGTGTATATTTTTCCCCGTTGTAATTTGTGCAGTTTTAAACTCTCCAACAAGTTATTCATTTCACAATGACAAACGTTCCAATTTTCTGATTGGAATTCATGAGAAATGTCAACAATAACAATATTTCAGAGGCGACAGACAATAACAGATACTGTTGGTTTTCATTCTTTGAAAATAATTCATGCTTTCTAAACTCCATATGTCCTTCAGCGGCGGATGATTATTAGTGTGAGACGGGGCTCTGGTTAATTTGAGCGTGAAATCTGCGAGCATACTGTAGATAATACAGTGAATATATCTCCTCCCGAGGGAACGATGGGCCATTGTTTGGAAAAGCTTAATCAGTATAAGACTCCGTCTCTGGATTAATGGAAAAGCTCAGCAGTGAAATGCAGTCCGCTAACTTTCAGCTCTGAAGGATTTATGCAAAAACAGAGCAAAATTCAGCTGAAATGATCAGGTGTATGATTCCCGTAGTTTATACCTTGAATGCAGATGAATAAAGGCATCTTCCAAATGCATAAATGCAAATGTCATATCAGGTCATCCTATCACACCCCTAGGTAAAATTAAATATTTATAATCTCTGCTGGCTATTCAGTCTGACCAGATTTATAGAGCAGTTTATGCAAACATATTGATCAGACCTGTCAACATCAATGAATCTTCTTATGTTTAAGAGCTAAATGTTTTTCTGTCTTTATGCATTTATACAGCATGCATCTTGTTCATAAATATGTGTGTGTGTGTGTTGCAGATTTCCAGTGGGTCCAGGGCGACGTGTGTGAGGTTCAGTTAATGGTCTATAATCCAATGCCATTTGAGCTGCGGGTCGAGAATATGGTAATATGGTCTGCCTGTCTTTGTCTGTCTATCTATCTATCTATTTATCTGTCTATCTATCTATCGTTCTATCGCTCTGTCTATCGTTCTATCTATCTACACTATATTGCCAAAAGTATTGGGACACCCCTCCAAATCCTTGAATTCAGGTGTTCCAATCCCTTCCATGGCCACAGGTGTATAAAATCAAGCACCTAGGCATGCAGACGCTTCTACAAACATCTGTGAAAGAATGGGCCGCTCTCAAGAGCTCAGTGAACTCAAGCATGGTACCGTGATAGGTTCACTATTCACTTCATCACTACTAAATATTCCACGGCCAACAGTTAGTGGTATTATAACAAAGTGGAAGCAATTGGGAACAACAGCAACTCAGCCATTGTGAGTGGTAGGCCACGTAAAATCACAGAGCGGGGTCAGCGCATGCTGAGGTGCACAGTGCACAGAAGTCTCAAACTTTCTGCAGAGTCAGTCGCTACAGACCTCCAAACTTGTTGTGGCATTCAGATTATCTTAAGAACAGTGTGTAGAGAGCTTCATGCAATGGGTTTCCATGACTGAGCAGCTCATCCAAGCCTTACATCACCTAGTGCAATTGCAAAGCATCGAATGCAATGGTGCAAAGCATGTCGCCACTGGACTCTAGAGCAATAGAGACGTGTTTGTTGGAGGGGGGATTATGGTGTGGGGTTGTTTTTCAGGGGTTGTCCTTGGCCCCTTAGTTCCAGTAAAAGGAACTCTTAATGCTTCAGCATACCAAGACATTTTGGACAATTTCAATGCTCTCAACTGGTCCCTGCCAGATTTTGATGGCCCCTTCCTGTTCCCATATGACTGCGCACCAGGGCACAAAGCAAGGCAGGTGTCCCAAAACTTTTAGCAATATAGTGTACATCTATATATCTACACACTCAATAAGTGTACAACAGAATCCAGCCATGTTTAGATGTAAAAAAGTTCATTCATTAAATTAAATAGAGATTTCTTTATGTGGTTGGTTATATGATGTTTTTGTTGGGTTTGTTTGTGATGTGGCACTGTGGTGTGCAATGGATTCTTTGGAGCAAAAATCTCTACATATTAACTGCACTTTAGAGTTCAACCCAGAAAGCTGACACGAGATGGTGCTGCTTATTGGTGGCTTGAGGGCCATTTTGGTCACCAAGACCTGATCATAATGACAGGGGAATAGAGGCAGAACCACAATGAAGAGATGAAGACAGTTTGTGTGAATGTGGGAGAGGGGTTACAGTGTCTTCCTGACACTATAATGGGCAACTCATATAAAACCCAATTATTAGAAACCAGCCATGTGGAGATGTTCCTAAGAAACCATAGTAATTGTGTATCAAATCTTGGCTCTCCAAGTTCTGCCTGCTCTTTACATAGACAACTGCCTTTTAAAAGGCAGTTCATGGAGAACACATTATTGTGTTTCATCAGAGCTATGCATTTTCGGTAATAACAAGGCATCTTCGAATTTTAGCAACCATTCTTTCTGTTGAGGCACCTCAGTCAGCTTGTAAGTTTATTTATTAGTTAATTTTGTTTTATGAGAGTTATTTTGTATGAAATATTCCATTTTTATGTCATTCAAATATGTTATTTTAAATTACATAGCTAGCTGCAATGCATTCTTAGGATTTTTCCAAAATGTCACACCTGCTTTAAAATGCTTTCTAGATTGGCACAGATTTGTAGTTTAGGAACAAAGCTATATTTGTATTCCCAAATGGAACTGAATACCCACTTTTCTCAAGGGCACAATTGTGATGGAACAGGTCTGTGATTGTAGTGACTGTTGGATTGAATCTTCTGTCTTTATGTTAGCAGCCCAGATCCATAACCATCAGACCATTGACACCCCACAGACTCAGGGCGCAGGTGTGCGCTCCAGTTGGAGGTTAAACTACCATCCAAAGGCTTTTTTTCCCTTTCCCACCAGGGATGGACTATAGTGTAGATGTGTATTTGTGTGAAAAGGAAAATGACTCTGTAGGTGAGTTGTGTTGTTCCATACATGCCCAGATCTGCCCCCAGATGGAATCAGCATGATGCCCTATAAAACTCCTCTGCGAGTCACAACCTGTGTCAGATGGCACCACGGATGGTGCCAGGATGAACCGGTATGACCTTTCTACTGACCTTACAGTGACCGCACAGAATAAATTCAACGTACAAGGATGCTGTCTGTTTTTCAGCATCTTACTATTGGTCACCCTTTATGTCTGACTGTGGGTTTTGCAAATATTTAAGTGAAAAGTGTTAAAAGTAACTCCATTGATCTTCAAACTGTCTGTAAAACCTCATAACTCAACCTTGCTCAGTCTTAAATGAAGTGCTGGACACATTCTGTTTGTTTGCAATGCAAAGATAAATAAATAACTGGTTCTTTAATTAAGTACAGAGTTATACACTATATGTATAAAAGGTAATGTTTTGTGGATTTTTTTGTGGAGTGTCTTAGTCAAGCGTTTGTCAGTGAGTTATAGCCAACACTGTCTTAAACAGTCTTTTATAACATAAGATTTTGGACAAATTACAGAAGAAAAAAATACTGAGCACCCACATAGCAACAATAAACTTTATAGCCGGTAAGCTGATTAATCTGGTCGTTGTAATGAAGGGCAAAACACACTGTTCTAATGTCCGACACTGGTCAAAAAACTCCATTTGAGCTTGATTTTGGTAAAAAAAAAGCTCTTGTGGGGTGTTCCCGGTCTGCAGTGGTCAGTATCTATCAAAAGTGCTCCAAGGAAGGAACATTGGAGAACCGGCGACAGGGTCATGGACGGCCAAGGCTTTATATATATATATATATATATATATATATATATATATATATATATATATATATATATATATATATATATATATATATATATATATATATACACACATATATATATATACACATATATATATATATATACACATATATATATATATATATATATATATATATATATATATATATATATATATATATATATATATTTATATATATATATATATATACACACACATATATATATACACATATATATATATACACACACATATATATATACACATATATATATATACACACACATATATATATACACATATATATATATACACACATATATATATATATATATATATATATATATATATATATATATATATATATATATTGATAGTTGAAGACTGGAAAAATGTTGCCTGGTCTGATGAGTCTTGATTTCTGTTTCAGAATTTGGCGTAAACAGAATGAGAACATGGATCCATCATGCCTTGTTACCACTGTGCAGGCTGGTGGTGGTGGTGTAACGGTGTGGGGGATGTTTTCTTGGCACACTTTAGGCCCCTTAGTGCTAATTGGGCATCGTTTAAATGCCACGGGCTACCTTCACTGTACTAAAATGGCCCCCACAGTCACCGGATCTCAACCCAATAGAGCATCTTTGGGATGTGGTGGAACAGGAGCTTCGTGCCCTGGATGTGCATTCCACAAATCTCCATCAACTGCAAGATGCTATCCTATCAATATGGGCCAACATTTCTAAAGAATGCTTTCAGCACCTTGTTAAATCAATGCCACGTAGAATTAGGGCAGTTCTGAAGGCGAAAGGGGGTCAAACACAGTATTAGTATGGTGTTCCTAATTATCCTTTAGCTGAGTGTATATAAATGATCAATTAAATGAATTAAAAATTAGACATATTAGGCATAGTAGTAACAAAGATATATAAATACATTTTGTTACTACTATGCCTAATATGTTTCATTTTTAATTCATTTAATTGATCATTTTAATAACTGTATTTTAATTTATTTATATAGGCATTAAAAATAGTTTTGCTGCATATAAAATATTAATTGCAGATGTCTTCAGTTCATGAAACTGCTTTGAAAATATTTCTCTTCAATTCATTCTGGTCTCGGTTTAATTAAGTGTATGATTATGGTACGGTGCTTTTGAAATGGGTTGTATAATTTTTGTCAGATGGAACAGGGGATAAAAGAAACACAAAGAGCAAATATTTCCACGGGGTCTTTGTAGCAGCCGATGAAAGTCTGTCGTTAGACATCCAGGCCAGAAAAGAACAGATCGTTAGCATTAGCTGTCAAGCTAATTAACCTTTTCAAAAGGAAAATGCAAATGAGTTATTTCAAAATTTGGCTTATACAATAGTGAATCCCTCCACATAATATGAACCGCAGCTTTTACATGGTAAACTGTTTTACAGGTTAGGCAGAGCTGAACATTTCATTGTAGCCTATGGCTAATTAAGGTTTGACTACATAAAAGCAGAGACGTCTTGAATTGCATTATCATCTGTCTTCATTACAAAGCATGCTCAACTGTTCGGAGTTTGAATGAGGAAGACATCTTTGAGCTAAAGTGATTTCAGGCATCATACTAACTTCAGCCAGACTGTGTCTTTACTGACAGAATTTGAATTAGTGTGATTTGCATTGATCATATGCAGAAAAATTTAGAATTTTGTCTTTGAATTTCTGTTTTTGCGGCAGCTCTGTATATTTCTGTAGCGGATCTGTCGAAGAGTGAAGTACATTTACTTATTGTAGAGCAAGTTATCATGAGCATTGTAATGTATGAAGCAGATAGTCGTTTGTCATAACAAATGTCTACAGACCGGGAAGATTTAAAAACGTGAGGTCACTTTATAAATACATAATATCTTAACTTCACAAACTGGAATACCGAACACAACGAGTGCAACACTAAAGAGGCCGGGACTAAATAAGGTCTATAGTATTGCCGAAATTGTACAGTCTGTAGCAGGCATTAAGTTCTCATTGGATAGATAGAAAAGTTTCATGTCACATAGAAGTTGGACACTGAGCAGACCGAATATCAGGAGAAATGGAAAATACTTTTTCTTGATTCTTTTCCTATTGAGTCCATAGTTTAATGGTTTCATTCAGGCTAATATGATAAAAATCCCGTAAAGCACATTTGATGGAGTCTTAATGGCGTCTCATGCATGAATAGAAAGCGGGAAAACTCTCCGCGGAGAGCAGCTTGACTTCTGGAGGTATAGTAATAATCGGCCCTCACCTCCACGCCGAGGTGCAAGCGGCTGGTTTTCAATCTGTCTCTGTCTCTAGCTCGCATCTGCCGCTGTGATTCTGCTAACGCGGATTCCTTTCTTTGTAGTTCTGTGAACAAGAGCAATTTTCTCCATGGGTAATGGGGAGAGCATGCTGGGAGTGATTCCATCTCCTACATATCAGATGGATATCTGGATGATTGATTATATGATGTTTGGAGTAAAAAAAAAAAGGAGCAGAGAAAGAAAACTAAAAAAAAAAAATCTCCTTGGTCTGTCACCAATGTGTTTTTTTTTCATTGATCTATTTCTGGCTTTTCAGCTAGCGTAAAAAAACATTAAACTTTAAAACACTGTGTATTCAAAATGCCCCCCCAAAAAAACAAATAACAATATTTGCTATTGCTATTTTTTGGGGGGTATTTGGTAAATATGCATCTTTAGTTGAACTGAAGGATTTAAAGGGTTAGTTCACCCCAAAAATACAATTTCTGCCATTAATTACTCACGTCACATCGTTCCAAACCTGCAAGACTTCCGTTCATCTTCAAAACACAAATGAAGATCTTTTTGTTGAAATCTGAGAGCTTTCTGTCCCTCCATCGACAGCTATACGCAACTACCACTTTGACACTTCAAAAAGTTCATAAAGAGATCGTAAAACTAATCCACATGAATTGAGCGGTTTAGTCCAAATTTTCTGAAGAGACTCGATCGCTATATATGATGAACAGATGAACAGATTTATTTATTCACATATAAACATTGATTAGTGAGCATAAACAGAAGCTCAAACGTGCTGCATAACACGAGAATGAACCTCATTGGTTCTTGTGGAAGCTCGAACGTGATGTGTAACACTTCAATAAACCTCATTGGTTCTTGAGGAAGCTCAACAGGGCTCTAGAGTGCGACTAATTTGTACAAAATTTGTAAGGGTGTGACTAAAGACCTAACGTCCTTGCATCCGCTGCCTCTCCACGAACTAAGCCTTTGTTCTCCTTTGACGGAACTCACACTCATGGATCATATTGTGGTCTAAACCAATCAGAGACAGAGATGGGGCAGGTCTTTGTCCAGATATTCCTGAAGGCCAACACTGCTCTGTGCTGTGTGATTAAAATTGTGACCTAAGCACCAGAGAATCAGTTACGGCGATCAGCATCAGCAAAATAAACACAAGAAAACAGATGACGGACAGTGAAAAGAAATCGACCCATAGAGAGTTTTTCCTTTAGGGAAAGTAGGCGTGTTCCCCCCAACACTCTCCTCTGTTAATGCTCCGACAACAGCCCAGACATGGAGCTACTTCAGCCACCAGTCTCCCCAGTCCCTGGTAAGATGCCAAGCCCGGGTCCTTCGTTGGAGATGGCATCCGACTCAGAGACAGAGGTAGAGCCTACCGAGCATGAGCTAGAGACTCAAAATAAAAAGGGAAAAACGTGGATCAACAAAGTTTCGAATCGAAACGCTAAAAAAAAGCACAACGAACATGCCTGAGCTTAAGTCGACCACAATTGTGCATTATCCTGCTGAAAGTTGATGAATATTTATATGAGAATAAAAGCCTAAATGACATCTGGTCATTATATAAAGCAATCGAGTGTCTTCAGAAAATTTTGACTAAACCGCTCAATTCATATGGTTAGTTTTACGATCGCTTCATCAACTTTAAGTGTCAGAGTGGTAGATGCGTAGCTGTGTATGGAGGGACAGAAATCTCTCAGATTTCATCAAAAAGATGAAAGAAAGCTTTAAGGGTTTTGAACGACATGAGGGTGAGTAATTAATGATAGAATTGTAATTTTTGGGTGAACTATCCCTTTAAGTGCTGCCTTGTGAAAATGTCACGTGCCATTTATGCTAATCATCACCTGGAGATTGAATGATTTTTCCTTTTAGTGAGAAAGCACCAAGTCAAGAGAGAGAACAATAAACACTAAATTCCTCAGGCGCTCAGCAGCGGTACTTTATTATTTACACAATTTACTGTTAAGAGTTAAGAGAATACAATACTGGCTTTTTTTTCCTCACTTCGTTGGTATTTATTTATTTGTTTGTATGTTTATTCACTTGTTTATGTGTTAAGTTTTTTATTTGTGTTGAATTTAGATTTTGTGTATTAAAAATTGGTTTTAAACTGAAAAGAATAAAATGAATACAAATTTTGTTTACTCGTTCTTTCTCACATGGAACAAAAAAGGGAGATAGAGCATTCAAATATCATTACCACTATATATTTATTGACATGTGTATTGACAGTATATGCTCTGTGTGCTTGTGTTCATCAGGGTCTGTTGACATCAGGTGTAGATTTTGAGTCCCTTCCTGCCGCTCTGTCTTTGCCAGCGGAGTCTGGCCTCTATCCGGTGACTCTGGTTGGAGTTCCACGCACCGCAGGCAACATCACAATCAATGGTGAGATTGAAACTGAATATTCAGTGAGGAAATAATGATTGGGAATTGTTTGACTTGTATATGTGTTCTGTTTTTTGCTCTAGTATAACGGGCAAGGGCCAATATTGAGTGCATTATGTAAATAGGGTATTAATATTAAATAGTAAGTAAATAGGGTTGTTTTTGAGTTCATCAATATTCCCTGAAATTTTTCTAGTTTTCAAAACCAATGGACCAGTGAAGGCAAAAAAAAAGAAAAGAATTTTTTTTTCCGGTTCATAATGCTGTAATAATGCAGAATTCATGTCTGCCTCAGACTAAAAAACAAGTAAAGTGTTTCTCTGCTTGAATAAACCAGCTAAATATCCTCTCATTAAAACAGGATAAACTCATTGATCCCTGCTTCATGGCCATTCCAGCAGTTTTTAATGTCTACAAATCATGAGTGTGTTTCGGAAGACTTTAATGAGCTCTAATTGCATTCAGATTATTAGTGCGGTCTGTGATTATGCAACATTTTCGATATGATTTTTACTAATTCTGTTTGTTGTGCAGGGTATCATACGTCAGTGTTTGGGGTGAGCAGTGACTGTCTTCTGGAGGGTCTGGTGGGGGTGAAGAGCAGCGGCTGTATGGTGGAGGTGGTGCCGTCACTCCCACGACTGCAGCTCTGCACGTCCTTACCGAGGTTCAGACGCTTCTCTTCTTCATAATATATAATAAAAATTAATAATAATAATAATAGTATGGTAATTTAATTATATCACATTCTCTTATGATAATATTTTAGCTGCTGTAGCCTGCTTGCAAAACACAGTTTTATAGAGATATGGCATTGCTCAGTGCTGTCACAAATCAGAGGAAGCGTTCAGGTGGTTATTCTCAGCCTCAGACAGCATGCCCGATTGCTCATGGAAAGCCCACGGACCGCCTGATGCATATTGCACACAAAAATAAAGTGCTGGCAGGAAATCTGTTGTGATTGGCTGGCTGCTGTTGGCAGGTTTTGAGAGTCAGGATTGCAGAGGTTTTTATCAGCCTACCGTATAACAAAGTTTTGCCGCAAAATTCATGCCGTTGATTCTTTGAAACATATAATATATTATTGATTGAATAATTGAACACTATTTCATGCCACTAGTAACTGGCATTAAGACATTATCAGCGGATCCTTTAAGTCCTGTAGGTTGCGAGGTGGAGCCTCTGTGGATCATCCCACTGATGATCAATTGGATTGATATCTGGGGAATCTGGAGGCCAGGATAACACCTTGTACTCTTTATCATGTTCCTCAAACCATTCCTGAACAATATGTGCAGTGTGTCAGGGTGCATTATCCTGCTGAAAGAGGCCACTTCTACCAGGCAACAGCATTGTCATGAAGGGGTGTACCTTGTCTGCAACAGTGCTTAGGTAGGCACATGTCAAATTGACGTCCACATGAATAGCCGGACCCAGGGTTTCCCAGCAGAACATTGTCCAGATCATCGCACTCTCTCCACCGGCTTGTCTACGTTCTACAGTGCGTCCTATCGCAATCACTTCCCCAGGACAACGCCGCACATGTACATTCTCGTCCACTTGATATAAAAGAAAACGGGACTCAACGGATCAAGCAACCTCCTTCCACTCCTCCAAGGGGTCAAAAGGTGATCTATCTATCAGCTTTAGACCTTCTGTTGGCTTGTACCAGACGGGATAGCCTTCATTGCCCTCGTGCATCGATGAGCCTTGGCCGCCCAACACCCTGTTGCTGGTTTGTGGTTTATCCCTCCTCGGACACTGCTGGTAAACTCTCAACACTGCTGACCAGGTGGAACACACAAGCCTTCTAGTTTCAGAGATACTCTGACCCAGTATCCTTGCCATAACAACTTGGCACTTGTCAAAGCTCAGATCGTTATTCCTACCCATTTTTCCTGAATCCAACACGTTGATTATGAGAACTGATGGTTTGCTTACCATGTAATCTACACAGACCTTAATATGTGGCCTTGTTTGGAGATGGTCAAGGATACATTTAAAAATATAATTTAAAAAAAGATTGGTTTCATTTAATTTAAGGTGGAAAATATAAGGTTATTGCTTAAGCTACCACTACCATATGACAGTAGTAATCATAATATATAAAGTCATAATAAATACAATTCTAAATTATTTTATAATGTATATAATATAAAAATAATTAACAGCCTTAACATAGCAGTTACTTTTTGGCACCAAGTAGTTCTAGTGAGAGGGAGGAAAGAGAGTAAAGATGATGAAATGGCTGCAGAACGCTCTGTTTGTGTGTGTTTGAGATGAGTGGGGATTCTTACTATTCCTGCTGGAACTTATTATTGGAATATTTGGTCTGCGGAACCTCCTCGACTCTCAAAACCTGCAGGCAAGAATGTTTTCTCAACTGGTGTTTTGGGGATTTTTGGTGGAAGTATTCTCCTCAGTAGTCAGTTCTCTTCAAATTCTAACAGGTGTCCAGTAGAGGATCCACAGATGAAGTTCGTCACATTAACTATCAATGTGATCCTCCAACATCTCACAACCAGAATGTGTTTGAAAAGCTTGATACTCGATCTAGTCTTTACACCTGTGCAATTGTCATCATATTTGGGTTGGAGCTGCTCTCGAGGACTGTCGGTTCTTCAGAAAGCTATAGTGTGAACTTCAGGAGACTTTGAAAATAGCACAAGAGTGGGATGGACTACTTTTACACTGCTTTATGCTGTTTACTTTATCTTTACTGCTTCTTTGCTCAAACCGTGTGGGGAAATGTATTTTTTAAGCTTGTCCAGTTAATGTCCGTCCTTGATCTAGTATTATTCAGCAAATGTTCAAAAACACAATTGGCTATTTTAATTTTAAGGTGGCACTACACACACCATATATTGAGTTATGATTTCTCCTATGCATTGTCTCTTTCCTTTATAATCTCTGTCTGGATTCAGTTACATTACACAATTTTATCTTGTTGTGAGTCTGTTTGAATTTTTACACAAGAACCATCTTACGTACTTTTATGTAGTTATTACGTCAAGAGACTATCTTATCCCCTCCTTTTCACTTCTTCTTTTAATATGGCTTGTTTGAGAAGATTTTGGCAGGTTGAAGTCTCTGAAAGATCCCAAAGCACCCAGAGCTAATTACAGTAATTCCTTATAGGCCTACACACACACACACACACACACACACACACACACACACACACACACACACACACACACACACACACACACACACACACACACAGCATTACACTCCATTTGACAGGATTGTCAGTCATTTTAATCACATTTAGCTCTGCAGAGGGTGCTGTAAACATATTTATTCTCAAGTACGTTAAAAAATTATTCCTCAAATTTAAACGAGTCAGTCTGGATTGAAATGAAATTAGATGATTTAGTGGCTCTGCTGTACTAAAGGTTTGGTCAGAGACATTATAAGGGGAAACAGATGGACCACTTGTATAACAATGAATGGAAGAATTTTAACTTCATATAAATCCCAGCTTTCAGTTAAAAGTACCAGTTACCGTTTATTTTCTCTAGAATGTGCATGTGAATTACGTTTAGCCTACTAAAAAACAAACCGTTTGGAGATTTTTTGCCGTTCCTACTTAAGTACAAGTGACCTGTTTTTTTTTCCTTAAAGAAACTTTGTTTTAGTTTTTTTTATGACAAGAAAACGAACAAATTCATGCAAATATTTAGTTGTGAATAGATGTTTCAGAAAACAAATCCTTGCGGCCCTCATTTTCTCTGAATGTCCACGCTCATTTTTCTTATGAGCTTTTTGGAGGGGTACTTAGAGCCAGTGGAACTGCTATTTTTTACAAAAATGACACGGCTTGAAGACATGAAAAATAGATTAAAACTTTTAAATGATTGAGTAAAGGATGTTTAGACACCCTGAGAGGAACAAACACTGTGATTGAGGGGAAACTGATGGAATAGAACATTGGCCGCACATGGTTTTTTTTTAATGGACTGTGTGTGTTAAAGGTTTTGCTCAAGCCTCAGGGTGTTCCCTCATTTTAAATACTTTAGATTTTTCATGCACAAAGGTGAATCTGAATTTTGCAGCATGCTTTTTGCACATCCTCACATGTTGTTTTTCTTATTCAACTAGAAGTGTGTGTGCCATTGCTAAACCAGAGGTGATATAGGGGGACAAGCCACATGAGAAATCACTGAGGCGAAGCCCTAACAAGGCGATTGACTCTTTTAATTGAACAGCGGCTGTAGAAAAGAAGGTTCCACCTTTCAATTAAAAGAGCCATTGACCTCATTGACATCGTCATTGGCTGGACTTTACGATAGTCCTCTAGGGTGTGCGTTATCTGGACCAACATGAAAATACATTTAACACATTTTGAGCTAAAGAAGCTAAATTAGATTCTGCAAAATGAATACATATACATTTAAATTAATATGTTAACCTGTTATGGTGAAATGTTTGTCTGTGTATCTATCTATCTATCTATCTATCTATCTATCTATCTATCTATCTATCTATCTATCTATCTATCTATCTATCTATCTATCTATCTATCTATCTATCTGTCTGTCTGTCTGTCTGTCTGTCTGTCTGTCTGTCTGTCTGTCTGTCTGTCTGTCTGTCATCTGTCTGTCTGGTTATCTTTCTATTTCATTAAGAACATTAGAGATGTAAATGCATAAATCTTTTTTTAATGCAATGAATATGCAGATTAATAATTGATTATAATAGCTATAATAATACCCAGTGTTTTATATGAATTTATTTAGCAGACACTTTTCTCCACAGGTGCACTCTGCAAATCTTGGATTATTATGCAAAGCAATCAAAAGTGTTTATTGATAGTACTTTTAAAGTAAAAGTTTTTTTGTTTGTTGTTGTTGTCATTTTTTCCACTGTTGTAAATGATCCCTGCATTTACATTTGTGTCTTCAGAATGTCTATGAAGGTTTTTACATTTAGCATAATCAAATTGTGACAATTTAATGATGCATCACATAATTTAATAAAGAATCACTGAATTGTTGCCAAAGCAAATATTTC
Organism: Gobiocypris rarus; assembly: GCA_023029165.1. Lineage (NCBI taxonomy): Eukaryota > Metazoa > Chordata > Actinopteri > Cypriniformes > Gobionidae > Gobiocypris > Gobiocypris rarus. The sequence continues at coordinate 33,836,488 of CM040919.1, read as the reverse complement.
CACCCTTAATGAATATTTAGTGATTTTATTATTTGTATTTTTTTGTCTTGGTCCAGGTCAGCTCATCTGTCTAGTGAAGACCTGTCCACTAGCGTGTCCCTGCAGCTGTTTAATGGAGAGACCCAGCAGCTCACCATCACCCTGGAGAATATCGGCACAGAGATACTGAACACACTGGAGCTGACGTCTAAAACTCTCAGCACTAAAGGTACACACAACATACAGTCTAAACGTCATCTCACTCTTTATTACGCAGTAAATGCTGTGGCAGTTTTGATACAGCGCACGTCCTGTAATGGGATGGCAGTTCAAAGGCTGCGCTGATTGTTCTGAGTTCGTAATAGAGTCTGTGCATTAGTCTGATCACTCGAGTCCATCTGATATTTCCCTGTGACTCCACTGTTTTGATGTGCTCTCTCTTTGAATAAAGACGTCTGCTTTTACACTCCTGCGTCTTTGAGGATGGAAAATAAGACCACGTGGTGCTCTCAGTGGTATTGCACACAAATGGAACATGAAAAGTTCACTTTGGACACTGTGTGTGTGTGTGTGTGTGTGTCCTCTAATCCTAGACAGCTTTCAGCATCGGTGACTGAGCAGGTGGCCTGTACTGTTACCGACACACACACACACACTACCTTTTCTTTGAAGTTGTTGTGGACCTGTCCTTTGACTGAGCCATGTGTGTGGATTTATTTAGCTGTACTTTAGTGAAGGATTTGTCCCCAGAAAGAGCTGAATCTGACAAAACCTTCCTATGGGAACATTTGTGAATATCTTCAATTGAAAAAACGCAAGTGGAAGATCATTAGTAGATCAACTACTTGGCCAACAATCATCTAGTCGATTAGCGAGGTTTATATTGTTTTTGTTACAAATGTATATTTCTTGTGTATATATACAGTGTGTGTGTGTGTGTGTGTGTGTGTGTGTATGTATATATATGTATGTATGTATGTATGTATGTATATGTATGTATGTATGTATGTATGTGTATATATATATATATATATATATATATATATATATATATATATATATATATATATATATATATATATATATATATATATATATATATATATATATATATTATGTATGTATGTATATATATATATATATATATATATAGTCCATTCCATAGTCCATATATATATAGTCCATATATATAGTCCATTCAAAACAGTTATTGCAGATGGTAATGCTATATTACAAATTTTGCAGATTTTTTTTTTTTTCAAATACTGTAAATGCTGCCTTGGTGAGCATAAGAGGCTTCTTTCAAAAACATTAAAATGCTTAACACACCAACACTTACAACAGTTTTGTAGGTTTTAGTTTTGATAATATCAGCCATGGTGCTTTAATTTAGCAGTTAATGCCATTTTTAGTGACCCATGACAAGGCAACTTATAATGTTAAAAAATAAATGTACCAAAATGCACATTAAGACCCCTTTGTTCTGTCAGTGTTTTTTCAATGCAAACTCCCCCTGAGAAGTGCACCAATGTTGAATTATCCCATGGTCCTTACGACCCACTGAGTTGCTTTTTGAAGCTGTTTTGCACATGCCTATTCGTGTTGAGGTTTGGATTAGGGAAAGTTTATGATAATTATAGTTAGCTTTATTTAAAAAAAACAGAACAAAAAATCTGAAGAAAATGTCAAATGTGAGCCCTAACATGTTGTTAGAGTGTTGTGAGTGGTTTCCAGTGCGCTGTTTTGCTGTTGTCAGGTTGTTAATGGTTTTATGCATGTTGCCATGGTGTTCTGGATGGTTGCTAGGTGGTCCACCCTCAAGTCTCCGTGATATTCTTGTCTCTTGATATGACTCGGGATCTTCCTGTAGTGTAAGTCTATGGGAGTTTTCTGCCTTATTTATTGTCTGGTAGGCAAACTTTGTAGATTTACACTCCAAAGTTTAATAGATAAAGTAAATCACTGACCCGAAATATGAGCAATAGTAATAGTGATGGTTGACTTAGTAAACACAACTAATAAATAAATAAAAGCCACACAAGTATCAATTACTATCACACGATGAAAGAAATGAATCTGAGGGAGAATGTTTAAAAATATGTATTTTTCGAGAGGAACGGTTTTGTGTTTTACTGTAATGTTTTATGTAAGAAGCTCTGTTAAGCTTGAGCGGCTCTATCTGATGGGACATGATATCAGAAATGAGAGAATAGCCAATCTCAGGGTTTCTCTACAGTCAGGAAAATGGAAATGGTTGGAGCTTGAAGTTTGAGCAGGACAGTGGGCCTCGAGGACCAGGGTTCAGAATGCCTGCATGATGATTGCATTGCCACGTTATTAGTAATCTCAAAGAGCCAATCTTTTGGCAGGTCTGGTCCACTTTGCTGGCTATTCTGGCCAAGAAGCGCTCACTTTGACAGGAATGGTTGTTTTTAATTGCTTAAATTAAATTTGTTTGGTCACACCTAGCAAAACACCTGCAAAACGCTCCTCTGTGGTTTGCAAGCAGCCAAGAAACTGTATTTGAGCTGCATTTTGTTGGTTATTAATGCTGAAAGATAAGGATTAGATGCATCCCAATAGAGCTTTTCTCACTCAATTGAATATTTCATGGCACGATTTTTCAAAATATCCTTAGGGTGAGTTCACACACATTTGTTTGTATATCATCACTATCCTTTGGGAGTTGAAATGCCCATGAGAGAGAGACAGTGAGAAGATCTCCTGAAGGCTGCAGTGGGCCTATAAATATCATGTCTAGTTTCCTACTAACTGTTGACATGGCCAAAGGAAAAGAAACCAGGAGAGAGAAAAAATGTCCATGAATCGTGTCTCATTCGGCTCTGAAAATGTCAGAGCGCTTGCCGTCCCTGCTGTGCATGAACTTGGATCTCCAGACGCTAACTAGCTCACCTGTCTTTCACGATTTGTTTTGTTTTTTTAACTAACCATTCCTAAACTTGAGATATACTTAATCTCTTAGGAGCTTGGTGCTTCAGTTAAGTTCTTAAATTATTAATACTATTCATACAAATTAATATCCATACAAATAAACAGTTACCTAATGCCTCTTCCTAAAATAGGACATTATTAAAGCTCAATGTATTTTATATATATATCCCATATATATACATACACCGATAAGGCATAACATTATGTCCGGTGAAGTGAATAACACTGATTATCTCTTCATCACGGCACCTGTTAGTGGGTGGGATATATTAGGCAGGAAGTGAAAATTCTGTCATCAAAGTTGATGTGTTAGAAGCAGGAAAAATGGGCAAGCGTAAGGATTTGAGCGGGTTTGACAAGGGTCAAATTGTGATGGCTAGACGACTGGGTCAGAGCATCTCCAAAACTGCAGCTCTTGTGGGATGTTCCCGGTCTGCAGTGGTCAGGATCTATCAAAAGTGCTCCAAGGAAGGAACAGTGGTGAACCGGCGACAGGGTCATGGGCGGTCAAGGCTCATTGATGCACATGGGGAACGAAGGCTGGATCGTGTGCTCCGATTAAACAGACGAGCTACTGTAGCTTAAATTGCTCAAGAAGTTAATGCTGGTTCTGATAGAAAGGTGTCAGAATACACAGTGCATAGTGGTGTGTGTATATATGTTTAGTAGCACAGGTCCTTCTAAAAAAATAGCATATTGTGATAAAAGTTCATTATTTTCCATAATGTAATGATAAAAATTAAACTTTCATATATTTTAGATTCATTGCACACCAACTGAAATATTTCAGGTCTTTTATTGTTTTAATACTGATGATTTTGGCATACAGCTCATAAAAAAAACCAAAATCTAAAAAATGTTGCATATTTCATCCGACCAATAAAAGAAAAGTGTTTTTAATACAAAAAAAGTCAACCTTCAAATAATTATGTTCAGTTATGCACTCAATACTTGGTCGGGAATCCTTTTGCAGAAATGACTGCTTCAACGCGGCGTGGCATGGAGGCAATCAGCCTGTGGCACTGCTGAGGTGTTATGGAGGCCCAGGATTAGAGCTGGGCGATATCTAAAAAAAAAAAGATATCTCGATATTTTCAACATTTTTACGATATTCGATATATATCTCGATATGTTTGCAATTGCTTTTAAATAAATACAAATATTTTCTTTGCCCCCTTTAAAAGCAACAAAAACTATTTAGATAGAACCAAATTAAATAGAAAATGGAAAATGAAAAAAAACAAAAACAGGTTGGGATGACCAAAATCTTAAATCATGATACGAGTAATTTAATATTTTTTTAAATGTACTTTTTTACTAATTGTACTTTAATTTTATTTTATTTTTTATAAGCAAAACATGCAAATTACAAACAATATGACAAAAACTGTGCTTTATTTTCAGCTATACAGTGGGTCTATTTAACATTAGCAAGTCAAGAAATAAATCAAATATCAAATATATATTAAAAAACTGCTCAGTCTTCACTCTATTAATTAACTATAGGCTACACTGATTCTTAATAAATATTTTTAAGTTGTTTAGCCAAGCATGGGGTGGTTTTCTATTTTTCATTGTTGTTTGATTGACATAAATCACACAGAAAATGAGGTCCGGCCCTTTAAGAGCTCCACGGACCAAATTCATTGTAACACGATTTCTCACTCAACTCTGTGTACGTTCACTAAAGACATACACTACTGTGTTTACCTGAATACTCGCCAGGACGTGCATTTTTACATTTGTTTGACCATTGAAACCCAATAATCCATGAAAGAACTGAATCGCGATCGTATGTTGTCTGAAAGGCGTGCGCGCGCGCTTCAGGTCAGAGTTCAGCACGTCCCGCGCTGCGCTATTATTTCTCTCATGCGTGCATGTTTCTGTTGCTTTCTTTGTCATGCGCTTCACGTATATATTCAACTCTTCTGCTTCCAATATTTAATGAACGGTGGAAGCAGACTTCTGCGTTATCTGGTAATGTTTTTTGGGAAAGTATGCATGTTGAATCTGAAATATTCGATATTCACGATATTTTCACATTTTACATCGTCGTCAAGATTATTGTGATATTATCGCTAATATTCGATATATCGCCCAGCCCTACCCAGGATGCTTCGATAGCGGCCTTAAGCTCATCCAGAGTGTTGGGTCTTGCGTCTCTCAACTGTCTCTTCACAATATCCCACAGATTCTCTATGGGGTTCAGGTCAGGAGAGTTGGCAGGCCAATTGAGCACAGTAATACCATGGTCAGTAAACCATTTACCAGTGGTTTTGGCACTGTGAGCAGGTGTCAGGTCGTGCTGAAAAACTAAATCTTCATCTCCATAAAGCTTTTCAGCAGATGGAAGCATGAAGTGCTCCAAAATCTCCTGATAGCTAGCTGCATTGACCCTGCCCTTGATAAAACACAGTGGACCAACACCAGCAGCTGACACGGCACCCCAGACCATCACTGACTGTGTGTACTTGACACTGGATTTCAGGCATTTTGGCATTTCCCCTCTCCCCAGTCTTCCTCCAGACTGTGGCACCTTGATTTCCGAATGACATGCAAAATTTGAGCGACAGTCCAGTGCTGCTTCTCTGTAGCCCAGGTCAGGCGCTTCTGCCGCTGTTTCTGGTTCAAAATTGGCTTGACCTGGGGAATGCGGCACCTGTAGCCCATTTCCTGCACAGGCCTGTGCACGGTGGCTCTGGATGTTTCTACTCCAGACTCAGTCCACTGCTTCCACTGATCCTCTGTCTGGAATCTGTCCTTCTCCACAATCTTCCCCAGGGTCCGGTCACCTCTTCTCGTTGTGCAGCGTTTTTTGCCACACTTTTTCCTTCCCACAGACTTCCCACTGAGGTGGCTTAAAAAAAAGCACTCTGGGAACAGCCTATTCGTTCAGAAATGTCTTTCTGTGTCTTACCCTCTCGCTTGAGGGTGTCAATGATGGCCTTCTGGACAGCAGTCAGGTCGGCAGTCTTACCCATGATTGCGGTTTTGAGTAATGAACCAGGCTGGGAGTTTTTAAAAGCCTCAGGAATCTTTTGCAGGTGTTTAGAGTTAATTAGTTGATTCTGATGATTAGGTTAATAGCTCGTTTAGAGAACATTTTCATGATATGCTAATTGTTTTAGATTTTGGGTTTTCATGAGCTGTATGCCAAAATCATCAGTATTAAAACAATAAAAGACCTGAAATATTTCAGTTGGTGTGCAATGAATCTAAAATATATGAAAGTTTAATTTTTATCATTACATTATGGAAAATAATGAACTTTTATCACAATATGCTAATTTTTTAGAAGGACCTGTATATTTAATACTGAAATGGATTGATAAAAATATTTAAAATCATTACAAATGGACTTTTATCCAGTATGTGTGTGTGTGTTATGTATATTTATGGTAACTATTACATTATCATTTTATTGGCTTAACAACATCTTAAGGGACTCAAAGACTATATTTGATTGACAAATATTTCAAAAGTATCAAAAGTAAGGGAAGTAATAGGGGGATGAGGAACAGGATATGAATTTAGAAAGGAAATAAGAAGGCAGAAGCTCATGTGGTTTAATTGAAGAAGGTTTTTCCGGACAACCATGATTGAATTCTCATCAGGCCACTTCAGCTCTGCATGCACTTACGGTAGCCTTTATTTCTTTCTGTCTCATTCTGTCTTTCTTTCTATCCCTCTCTTTTCTTCCCGTATTGCTGGAGTGAATTGCCCCCGTGGCAAATGACCCTCATGTAGGAATCAAAGTGGTTCTTTATTGCGGCATGAAGCTAATGATGTTCTCTTCCTTTGCTCAACACTCACCAAACATCCACAATTATCTTATCCTGTCTGCTGTCTCATTACCGAAAACCTCTCCAGTGGGGAGCGCATAAAGACTTTTACTGTTTTTTGTTGTTGTTGTTTTAACAATGGCATGGTATATCATTGTCTGAAAATGTCTTTAGCTCATTCACATGCAGGTGTTGAACTTGATGAAGTTATTTAGTGCTGATAGATTTGATTTTTATTAATTGTATGTAAATATTCACTTCTTTCAATTCAATTCACTTTTTGTCTGTGTTCTAAAAGTGCATGAGTAAACCCTAGGTATACAAGAAATATACTTCCTTTGGGTTGTACATGTACACAGATGTTGGACGCATGTGCAGTTTTTTGCAATCTCTAGCCATTATTAACAACCCGTGTAAATACTGCAAAAAATGAAATACGCATATGTGACCTTTGTAATCAAAGTACGCACAGTTACAAAAATCCAGGGGTACGTGTGTACAGAATGCACATACTCTTCTGATGATGAAATTCGCACATGCGCGCACTGTACACTGACCCTTGCATACGTGTAAAAAGTGAAGCCTTAAACTAGCCAAATGATTCATGCTGAATCATGAACTGATGTAGACTGAACAGCTAACTGTTTTAGAATGAACCACAAACCGATATATACAGAATCACAGACCCATTCTATTTGGTTTAACGAATGTATTGCAAAAGCTGTCTCAAAAGAAGGATTTATTTACACACGCAATACTTCAATGGTGCCGATTCAACCATGAACTAATTACAATTTTTTTTTAGAATTACTATGATCCAATTCTGACTGGATCACAAATTACAAATTGATTTGAACTGAACCATGAACCAATTCGGACAGAACCACAAACTGTTTCGCCTTAAATCATAAATCGATTTGGAGCTTCAGTATTTGCTTAAAATTAAGTCAAACGAATCGACTCGAAATAATGATTTGGTCACAAATCAAACCTTGCTAGTTCAGACTAAACAGCTGACAGAAAATACCGAACACCAGATCTGATTCCTGAAGTATTTCCAGGTAAATTGTGGTGTGAAAATGTCCTTAGTGTCTGTCTTTCACCTGACACGTTTAGTGAGAGGATCTGTCCATGTTCTCGCTGCTTGAGAAAGGACCACTGTGACAGAAACCGTCAAACTCGGCAGCTTCTGGACATGTCTTTACCACATTTCTTTCTTTCTCACCTTCTCTCTTGTTTCTCCGTCCTCTAGTGAGTCTCTACAGGTACTTGAGCGCTCAACTGCAACCCAAGCATGTTTTTCAGGCAGCCTGAAGGCAAAGGAACACACACACGCACACACATTCGCTTTCCCCCATCGCAGGTATAGAGCCAGAAACTGGCGTTGTATTTGACATTGAATATGACTGAACAGAAAGCTGAGGAATGAGATATGGGGATGGACCGCATCCTGTGCCGCCCACAGCAGTCTTTATTTATGCACCTGATACAGAAACCTCCATACCTGCACCCATATGCAGCGCTGCCTGCTGCTATATTTCACCCCTGACAGCATGTTCCAAATGAAAAATGATATTTCTCAGGTCTTTGTGGTGTTGGAAGAAAACATTTTCCTCCGTCTTTGTGAGGATTGCACCAACATTTCCTTTTGTTAGTTAACTTCAGTAATTACTTCGGCTGGAGTTTTCCTGTTTCGACTGAGTCTTGGCCTCAAAACTCATGACCTGATTTAGCTTTCTATATTGTCCTGTCTCCCTGCGTGTATCAAAACAGCTCGGGACGCAATCATAAATCCCACTGTCAAACTTTATCTTCTATGAGCTCAGCATGCAGTCAGTCTCTCTCTCTCTTCAGTGTGATGTGATGTGATGCAGCTTGACTGAAGTTCATTCCAGTCCGGTTGAGACACAAGGACGTGCACTTCACTTCCCTTTTTTAGCTGTGCCCGTTATGATTGGCGTACTGTCACTCTGTCAAAACACACGTGCTCATGTACGTTCATGAGCTGCTGCATCAGTTCTTCTCACATTTGGTAGTTCCTTGTGTTCTTGCTTCCTGTTGATGTCGTCTTCAGGTGCTTTTTACTGTCTTCTTTTGGTATGTGTGTAGCTTCATCTTAACCTTTCCTTCTTTTTCAGATTTGACTTTTTTTTTCAAGCCAGGCAACAAGAATATGCACAGTAATGCTTCACAAGTTTAGTCAGTTAACATTCATTAATGCATTAGGTATCATGAACTAATAATTTATCCAGCCATTCCAATCTAATATAATCCTATCCAATCATCAATCCATCTGTCCATCCATCCATTTATCCAAATCCAATCACACAAACATCCATGCATCCAAATCCAACCCATCCACCCATCCATCCATCCAAATCCAACACATCCACCCATCCATCCATACATGCATCCATCCATCCATCCGTCCATCCATCATCCATCCAAATCCAATCACACAATCATCCATCCATCCATCCATCCAAATCCAATCACACAATCACCCATCCATCCATCCATCCATCCATCCAAATCCAATCACACAATCACCCATCCATCCATCCATCCAAATCCAATCACACAATCCATCCATCCATCCATCCATCCATCCATCCATCCATCCATCCAAATCCAATCACACAATCACCCATCCATCCATCCATCCAAATCCAATCACACAATCACCCATCCATCCATCCATCCATCCAAATCCAATCACACAATCACCTATCCATCCATTCATCCATCCATGCATCCAAATCCAATCCATCCATCCATCCATCCATCCATCCAGTATAGATTTGTATATATTCATGCACATTTTATTACTGCTTTATTAACCTAGGTTAATGTAAATGTATATTAATATTACTTTATAACATTGTTAATTCATATTTGTTCATAATGCATCAACTTATGTTAATAGATGCAATTTAAAAATCCAAATCCAACCCATCCACCCATCCAACCATCCATACATGCATCCATCCATCCATCCGTCCATCCATCATCCATCCAAATCTAATCAAACAATCATCAATCCATCCATCCATCCATCCAAATCCAATCACACAATCACCCACCTATCCATCAAAATCCAATCACACAATCACCCATCCATCCATCCATCCAAATCCAATCACACAATCACCCATCCATCCATCCAAATCCAATCACACAATCACCCATCCATCCATCCATCCATCCATCCAAATCCAATCACACAATCACCCATCCATCCATCCATCCATCCATCCATCCATCCATCCATCCATCCATCCATCCATCCATCCATCCATCCAAATCCAATCACACAATCACCTATCCATCCATCCATCCATTCATCCATCCATGCATCCAAATCCAATCAATCCATCCATCCATCCAGTATAGATTTGTATATATTCATGCACATTTTATTACTGCTTTATTAACCTAGGTTAATGTAAATGTATATTAATATTACTTTAAAACATTGTTAATTCATATTTGTTCATAATGCATCAACTTATGTTAATAGATGCAATTTAAAAATGTTAAAATGCATTAGTATATGTAGATATTAACATAAACCAACATTAATAAATGCAAAAAAAAAGGTTAATTGTAATTTTATGTTAGCTATTGCATTAACACTTGTTAACAAATTGAATTGTGACCCTCTGTTACAGTTCAGCTCACAACTGCAACAAAAAGGATCACAACGAAGATACGATTGCAAAGATATAAATTTATTACATAGTTCTAGGGAAAACATAATAACATTAAATAAAAAAGACATCTAAACGCCGACCGATCCAAACAAAGCCAGAGGAAGACTAGATCAATGAGGATTTCAGGATAGAAGTGTTCAACTCCAAGGGCACCTGCCACGAGCCCATTCCTCAACTGCAAGAAAGAAACACAATCAAGAACAACCCCCACACCCTCTAGTTCGTGAAGGAGCACTTTAAATACCCACAGCCCAGGTGTCAACAATCTCAAATCCCAGATGGACAGTGACGAACAACGATCAGAAGAAAAACAAGGAAAAGACCGTGACAGCCGCTCTAATAAAAGAGAGGACCTTCCCTAAGGGCATCAATTACTGACCCCATTCTCAAAAAGGTCAGAAATGTAACATTTAGAAAACTGGTTCATCCTCCTGTAAACGATCACGAAGGACTGCAAGTGGTCCACACACTTTATGCCCAAAAACTACATAATTTGGACTAAACCCTAAACTGTCCTGCAACACTTCCCAAGCTGCCAACAGCAACCATGGCAAACCCTCCTTCCAATCACGATTGAGCTCCACACAGTACGCCCGCAACAGAGATTTTAAGGTCTGGTGGAAGCGTTCCAAAACCCCTTGACTCTGGGCATGGTAGGCAGTAGATCGATTATGCCTCACCCCAAGCTGTTTCAACACCTCCTGAAACATACCAGAGGTAAAATGAGTTCCTTGGTCACTTTGAATGACCTTAGGATTCCCAAAAATGGATATAAATTGAGTCAAGGCTTTTACCACAGAACGAGTTGTGATGAAATGGAGAGGATAAGCGGCTGGATATCTTGTACTTTGACACATGACAGTTAGTAGGTAGATGTTACCTGACTTCGATGGCGGCAACGGACCCACACAGTCTATCACCAGATGTTGGAACGGTGGTTCCACAGCTGAAATCGAATACAAGGGAACTGGTTTGAGAGGCTGGTTAGGTTTACCTGTTAATTGGCATGTCTGACAAGTTTTGATATACTGTCGAACATCTTTTTTCATTCGAGGCCAATAAAAGTAACGTAACACCTGATTGTACACCTTAATTAATGTCCAGCTACATCTCCATGAGCAGTTTTCAAAACTGTATTTCTCAGTGATGTTGGTACAATAACTTGTACCTGACCCACATATACCTGACCCACCAATTCCTCTTTACCAGATAACCACTTCCTAAGTAGTATGCCATCTTCAATAAAATACCCCCTTGCTACTTCCCTCATCTTTCCATAAGGCAAAACAGAAGAAAACACCTCCTTCAGAGTGTCATCCTCCTGCTGAGCTTTAATCAGTTCCTCAGGTGAGGTGAAGGAAGAGAGAACCGAGAGGCCAGTCACCGATATCTTTGACGAATCTTCAGGTTTAGACTCCACAACCTGTAAGACATCAGAATTATTTTTGCTCATAGCACGAGTGACTGCACAAGAGACAATCAGGGAACTGTGTGACAACAGTTTGGTCCTCTAAAGAGGGTGAAGCGGTTACAATTGGTGGCGGGGGCACACCTCTCCAAACACGGCCCCCAGCCAGATTATTTCCTAATAAATAACCGATATCCCCTCTACTGGCAGTGAAGGTCGTACACCTACAACCACTGTACCACTAACCAGTTCAGACTGAAGAACTACTGTATGTAATGGAACAGACAAACTCTGCAATCCAATTCCCTTTATAAGCACCTCCCTACCCGTACTTGAAGCAGCAGAAAAGGGTAAAGAAGACTCCAAAATGAATGTCTCCGAGGCTCCCGTATCCCTCAAAATCTTGACAGGAACTTTATCACTGCTCCCAACGAGAGACACAAAACCATCTGTAATAAACGGAGCATATTTGCGTTGCAAACCTGCATCTTCTAGCTTTTGATTACACTCACCACCATTAACAGAAAGATTAGAAACTCCAGAAACAATTGAAGACACCAACAGAGCTGGCTTTGGTTCAGACCGTGACACCCTCCTAGACAAAGTGTGTTCTATCTATGGGTACTGTACATAATCTTAATCAAAAGTTTGATATGTCAGAAATCAAGTATTCAAAAAAACAAAAAAAAACCATCACGCTTTTATTTTGATAGAAAATTGCAGGGAGCCCTTAAAGTGTCCTTTTTTAGTCATAGACTATCAACACTGGTCTTTCACACCTCAGATCTCAAAAGCTGTAGAGAGGTGGTAGTGTAGAGGGACTGAAAAGGGGGGTCAACAACCAATAAAACACAGACCTACAACGCAATTTTTAGACAAACAAATGAATATTAAAATCTAAGTGGGTGAAAAAATAAGAAATTTGAACCCAAGACAAGTAATCTTTGATGATATTGTTAAAAACCCCACTTTTCCTAGGGCAGTAGTCTGAGTTTTGCCCCTAATTTAATTCTACCCCACCTTAAAATAACATTAAAACTGAGCCCAACAGGCAAAGTGCTGTAAAAGGTCAAATACATGACATCCAATCAAATTAAAGACCTTTCGTCATGCCCATTGTACCAGTCTTCTTTTTTTAATGTTGTTGGTAAAAATAATAAAATGAGTCATGTTTTTACAAAAATAACTGTTTTCAACATTGATCAGAAATGTTTCTTCAGCAGCAAATCAGCATAGTAGAATGATTTCTGAAGGATCATGTGACACTGAAGACTGGAGTAATGATGCTGAAAATTCAGCTTTGATCACAGGAATAAATTACATTTTAAAATATACCAACCATTTGTGTGTTGTTCCACAGTTCTCCAGACATGACCCAAGTTGTACTTTCCCTTCTGCACTGCATTCCCCATGGTGAAATGCTGGGTCATGATGGAGACAGTAGATCAGACGGCACCCCTCTGTGGGCTGAAGGAAGCTTTGAACGCCGCATGCCCCTGTAGCTCCTGCCAGCACTCTTAATTAAAACAGATTGCCTGATGCTTCAGTTAGCTTAAACGCCACTACTATTCTGGCTAGCCTAAATTCTCTGCAGCATCAAGATGCTGACTAATGTTTTAAGGATCTCTGAAGTTTTTATGTTTCATAGGAATTGTAGACTCTTTATATATAAGCCAAGCCTGTCGCACTTGTGTCGAAAACTGACGTATAGCTCATAACCCCGCCTCCATGTATTCTAATGGACGCGAGACAAACAATCAAATTACACTTCAAATAATATTTTCCCATAGATGGCTTCTGTCATCCTAAAAGGCAGTCCCAAATCTGCACAAAATGTCAGCCCCATATTTGGACGTTGGAGGCTTCACTTTTCTTCAGTGGAAGGTAGCGAAGACGCATCGTCCATATTTTTTACGGTCTGTGATATCAGCACACTGTCAGGACTTTCACATAACCTGGGGTTAAATGCCTTTCTCAAGAGTGCAAATGCTACCAGTTACCAGCTTTGATACCAACCAAGAATTAAAGCTACATTTACACACAATTTATGTCCTGTAGCTCTCTTCGAATTGTAATGCTGGGCATTATTGGTTCTCGCATGTCTAATTGCTAATTGCAATATGCCAAGTTTCAATATGTGCATGCACGAATGAGAGGTTTTCATTGTTGTCTAAACTAATCCTCTAACCGCTCCACAGTGCACTACAGAAATGGTACGACGCTCCGTAAAGGCTTTAGAAGACTCTGGAGCGTTTCAAAAGACTCTGAAAGGATTCCAGAAAGGCCCAGGGAGCTTTCTGTCCTCTCTCCATCCATGTGCATACACAGATTTGCTTGTAATAACTCTTCTGCGCGATGCACACATTGCCTTCAGGGGCTCAACCAGCATGTAACAGTGGATGGTCCAATTAGGGCCTCTAATTACCCAGCGGTACTGTAATACACGAGTACAGAGCCAGTGTTAGGATAAAAAGCTCTCGCTGCTCTTATTGTTGTTGTGGTCTCAGCGCTTTCATAATCTTAGCCGAATTGACAGAAGCCATCAAAGTCACAACTCAGTCAGGATATCTTTTCTGAGGATAAAACACATTCATCATCAAATTGTGACCCCTGAGGTATGGAGCCTTTGCTAAATGAGGTGTGTAACGTGTATTTTACACTTTTCCGTCTAGTTCAGGCTATTTTTACCACAGGAATACGTAAGACTGAATGTCTGGCTCAGTGACGTCCATGTTTTAAATGTCACCCCTGATATTTTTGATACCGCATGCTTTAGTCTCCCAGACCAATAAAAGTTCTTTTACAGAGGTTTTAGTTCTTAGTTTTATTATGATGACATTGTGCTCTGATGTCTTTGTCAAGCACCTTCTTTTTTGTGAGATGATTATACAATAGAGGAATATAATCACAAAATTAACACAAAATGAATTTCCTGACAGAAATTAGCCTGGATGCCAGCTGAACTTAGCCCCACCCACAACATTTGAGGTCAGAAAGTTGGGTCTGGACTTGATCCGTTGTGGAGCAACTATGCTTGTACCAGAGCTGTTCGGACCAGTAAAATTATCAGGGCGGGCTTTATACAATGATGGAGAGATGATCAACAGTAGTGTCACCAAAGAGCGCTTGGGTTGAATTCATTCTAATCCTAAATGGAGAACTTGTTCGTATATGCATTCAATGTTTATTCAATTGAGTGCAGAGGCATTTTCTTTCCTGGTTCGGTTGAAACACCCCATAATCACAGCCCAATGGAGCAGTATCAGACTCATATTCTGACTAGAATCTGAGTATTATAAAGTCAGGCTAGACAGAAATACTGCTATAATACAAGACAGCAGAAGAATAGTGTTAAAGTTAGTGTTAAACCAGCAGCCATATCCCTCTTTAGCCCAAGACTGGTTTCCCACTGAAGCTAAGCAGGGCTGAGCCTGGTCAGTACTTGGATGGGAGACCAACTGGGAAAACTAGGTTGTTGCTGGAAGAGGTGTTGGTCCTAATACTCCAGTATAGTGATGGGGACACTATACTGTAACAAGCACCGTCCTTTGGATGAGACGTTAAACCAAGGTCCTGACTCTGTGGTCATAAAAAATCCCTGGATGTCCTTCTGAAAAAGAGTAGGGGTGTAACCCCGGCATCCTGGCCAAATTTGCCCACTGGCCTCTGTCCATCATGGCCTCCTAATCATCCCCATATCCTGATTGTCTCCTCTCCACCAATCAGCTGGTGTGTGTGTGGTGGGTGTTCTGGCGCAAAATGGCTGCCGTCGCATCGTCCAGGTGGAAGCTGCACATTGGTGGTGGTTGAGGTGATTCCCCCCTTCTATATGTAAAGCGCTTTGAGTACCCAGAAAAGCGCTATATAAATGTAAAAAACTATTATTATTTATTATAAAGTTGTTTTGTAAAATGATACATTGTGTAGAGTTTAAAGCTTACCTGAAAATACCACTTATTTAGCCAGTTTATATGGTGAAAAAACATTTGTTATCAGTACTTTTTCATGTTTATTTTATATTTTTATTTTTATATTTTATATTTATATCGAAAAAGAGAAAGAAACATTAAAAATGATGTCTAACATGTCATATTTATTTGCAAAGTCTGAAACTTCCCAGGAGAACTTCAGATTTTCAAACATACAGAGAAGATCTTGAATATTTGTACAAATCTTTTGGAATTCTTGGAAAGATTGTGTTGGTGTCCCGAGACGCATGAGGTTCTGGATGGGGAGGATTTGGATTTCTGATGTTGGTGTGTGGTTTTGGATAGAGGACAGTGATGGATGTAGAAAGAGCAGATGGCAGCATGTCCTAACTAAAGGATGGAGGCCCACAAGGAGCAGCCAAGGTCACTATGAACTTCGAGTCTCTCACACAGACTGAGCCGTTGGGTTTAGATTGGTGGGTGTTGGCTGCACCACCTTTGAAACACTTTCTCTCTCACACACACACAGCGGTTGTTTTGGCTTGTCTGCAGCATGGTCTCCTGTAGCCCGCACAAGCAAACAATGAATAAAATATGAGCAGAGAGTGCTCTGATGAGACATCTGTGTACAAACACACGCACACTTGCACACTATAGTTTCTCCCTCAGCCAACAGAGGGCAGAGATGCCAGTGGGCAAATGTTAAAACTATTCTTTTAGGTTAATACATCTAAAAACTGTTATGGCAACTTCAACCTTTTACTGCTTTAAACAGATTCTAACTAATTTTGTAAAGTTATATAGTTTATTTACGTGACGTGGGAGTAGCGAGCGAGACCGGGGCGTGATTGAGAATGAGCGTCACATGTGAGGCACACCGGTCTCGAGTCCTCTCATGAGGGAGCTCGGAGGCATATAAGGAAGAGCTACACCAGTAAGGGAGGTGATAGATAGATAGACATTCCACCTTTCTTTCTTTCTGACTCCAGATGATAGTCAGTTTAGGTCTGGCTGTTTCCATTTTTCTTTTCTTTTTTTATGTATAGATGTATAATTTATGACCTTGGTAGTCGCAGTCTGTTTGATATCAAGCTGTGATTGATGGATGTCAGATTACATCAGCTGTCAGACTTTTTTGAAGTTAGCGATGATGGTTTTCCCTTTGACAGTGACATTTGCCGTGTATAACATATGGTGCAAGATCAGGCAATGAAACTGTTTAATAACTAAAGGCCATGAGACCAAAGGCCATTTGATAAAACCATCACCCCAAGTATAAAAGAATTCTGATTAGACTTGATTATAGTCCTGTGGCTTTAACCTGGTGGAGAAAAAAAACAGACTTAAATTGAAAGAGGTACTTGAGCTAGAGATGAAAAAGTCTGGTGACCACCTAGCAACCATGTGGAACACCATAGCAACCACTGTTAGCAACCACTCAGAACCAGTTGAACCGCTTAGAAATTGTGTTGGTGACTTTTGCACAGGCAAACTCCATTTGCATTTACTTAAAAACAGAAAAGAAAATGTGGTTAACAACTTTGCATTTGTATGTATGAGAATGAGTGCAGCCGATATAGATGTGGTATGGATCACAGCACGGGAAACTGTATCCAGCTCTCCGTGAGAATCTCATGACTGAAGCGGTGACCTTTCCCTGTTTAACCAGGCAGACGCACGTTTAGCTCGGGGGTCTGGATTTGTCCGCTGTGTGTATGCGTGTCTTTTTATCCAGGAGAGGAGTTCTTTCCGATGGGGAGAGACAGTGGGAGATGATCAAATGAATGAGGCTGTTGCTTTCACTTGCACTCACAGCATGACTCTGAATTAGCTTTTCTTTTTTTTCTTCATTTTTTTTTGAAGCAAAAATAATGTTGTTGAAGTTTTGGATCATTTTTTTTAGGTAGATTGAGAATGTTGTGGGCTAGGACAACAAGCAGTGTGATTTTAAATGGCCAGTCATGAGAAGTATACATATTAACACTACTCTCGCAGCATCACTTTTAAATGGCTAACATTGTCATTGCAATCCAGTCTGACATTTCCACACTTTAATCTGAAATGTATTATAAAGTTTATACCTTAAACTGAAATTAACGTTTGAATGAAGTCTGTGGAAGTGGCTTGGGCTGAATTAATTTCGGACGTGTTTGGAGAGGAAGATGAATGAGAAGAGGAGGAATTTGAATGGAGTGCAGGTGCCTGTGGAGTATTTCTGATGCTGGGATAGTACGGCAGATAGAGGCCGTGTGTGTGTGAGTAATAATGATTTCTTCATGCTGATGGAGGATTAAGATCATCATCCGTGTGTCTCTTACATACTCTCCTGCTCTTCATGCTGAGTTTTATATCGGGTTCTCCCTATAGTGAGAAGTGATCTGAGCACGATTATTGAAGTTTTACCTTCGTCTGACAGTGAAGAGGCATGTTAATAATTTGGTAAATCAGCTTTGTTTGTTAGGGTTTCTCTTCTCCTCTCGTTCCATCTATAACTCCTAGAGGGACACTGTCTCCATAAATGTTTCAGTCCAGAACTTTATATAAAGCCCGTCCGTTTCTTCATATGTCTGTAGTTCTGGGTTTGTGTTGGAGGAATGTTGATCAATCATATCATTTTAATGGTGAATTTGCATCAAATGATTTGCAAACAAGCATGACGTGTCAGTCTATCATTCTTTCTAAATATTGTTCTTTCTATCATTCAATATAATGTTAAGTGGTTCTTTATATCATTCTAACATTCTATCCATTAGTCTTTGTTATGTTCTATCATTCTATCTTCATTCTTTTTTCTTTTTTTTCACTGGTTCTAACGCTCTATTGTTCTTTCTAGAAATCATTCTTTCTAATGTTCTATTGTTCAATCTATCTTTCTCTCAATCTAACACTATTTTTTGTTCTTTCTATCATTCTCTCTAATTGTAGCTCTTCTCTTTCTCTTTTTCTCTTCTCTATTAATATTTCACAATTAATCAATTTGACAGCACCACTTTCTGTCTGTCTGTATATCTATCCAACACAATCAGGCATAATATTATGAAACTAATATTGTGTTGGTCCCTCTTTTGCTGCCAAAACAGCCCTGACCCATCGAGGTATGGACTCCATTAGACCCCTGAAGGTGTGCTGTGGTATCTGGCACTAAGATGTTAGCAGCAGATCCTTTAAGTCCTGTAAGTTGCGAGGTGCGGCCTCCATGGATCGGACGTGTTTGTTCAGCACATCCCACCGATGCTCGATTGGATTGAGATCTGGGGAATTTGGAGACCAAGTCAACACCTCAAACACATTGTTGTGCTCCTCAAACCATTTCTGAACCATTTTTGCTTGTGGCAGGACACATTATCCTGCTGAAAGAGCCACAGCCACCATGGAATACGGTTTCCATGAAAGGGTGTACATGGCCTGCAACAGTGCTTAGGTAGGAGGTACGTGTCAAAGTAACATCCACTTGGATGGCAGGACCCAAGGTTTCCCAGCAGAAATTTTCCAAAGCATCACACTGCCTCCGTCGGCTGGCCTTCTTCCCATAGTGCATCCTGGTGCCATGTGTTCCCCAGGTAAGTGACGCACAAGCACCCAGCCATCCACGTGATGTAAAAGAAAACGTGATTCATCAGACCAGGCCATCTTCTTCCATTGCTTCATGGTCCAGTTTTGATGCTCACGTGCCCAAGATGCTTTCAGTGGTGGACAGGCTCAGCATGGGCACCCTGACTGGTCTGCGACTATGCAGCACCATAGGCAGCAAACTGCGATGCACTGTGTATTCTGACACCTTTTTATCAGAACCAGCATTAACTGCTTGAGCAATTTGAGCTACAGTAGCTCGTCTGTTTGATCGGACCACACGGGCCAGCCTTCGCTCCCCACGTGCATCAATGAGCCTTGGCCGCCCATGACCCTGTCGCCGGTTCACCACTGTTCCTTCCTTGGAGCACTTTTGATAGATCCTGACCACTGCAGACCGGGAACACCCCACAAGAGCTGCAGTTTTGGAGATGCTCTGACCCAGTCGTCTAGCCATCACAATTTGGCCCTTGTCAAACTCGCTCAAATCCTTACGCTTGCCCATTTTTCCTGCTTCTAACACATCAACTTTGAGGACAAAATGTTCACATGCTGCCTAATATATCCCACCCACTAACAGGTGCCGTGATGAAGTTAATCAGTGTTATTAACGTCACCTATCAGAGGTCATAATGTTATGCCTGATCAGTGTGTCTGTCTGTCTCTCTGTCTGTCTATCTGTCTCTCTGTCTGTCTCTCTGTCTGTCTCTCTGTCTGTCTCTCTGTCTGTCTGTCTGTCTGTCTGTCTGTCTCTCTGTCTGACTGTCTCTCTGTCTGTCTGTTTGTCTCTCTGTCTCTCTGTTTGTCTCTCTGTCTCTCTGTCTGTCTGTCTGTCTGTCTGTCTCTCTGTCTCTCTGAATTTCTCATAGAATTTCTATGATGCATTCATATACAATCAATCTCAAATAGGGTACTTTACCTACAAGTTTAAGTTTCCCAACATCTTATATTATGAAACAAAGAAACATGTTATTCCAACGCATTATGATTGAAAGGCGTGCGAGCGTGCAAGCATTTATATAGGATACTGTACAGAAAACGGCATTACACAGTCCTTAAAAGGTTAGTTCTCCCAAAAATCAAGTCATTAATTACTCACCCTCATGTCGTTTCCAACCTGTAAAACTTCATCTTTGGAATTGGAATAGACATGAGGGTGAGCAATTAATAACAGGATTTTCAGTTTTGGGTGAACTAACTCTTTAAGGGGGGTGTTTCCCCCACTCTATGTTGCAGACAGAAATTGGAGATTATTTATAATAAACATGCTGAAACAAATAAAAACCATATACATTAAGATAATGTTGCACAATTAAAACAAAAGATGATAACGCAGCCTCTGTTGTTATTGATTCTCTGTGGACGTCTACCGGAAGTCAGGTTTAAGGCCACAAAGGCACGCATGCGCAGTAACGTTTGTTTATGCCATTGCTGTTGAAACCGTCTATATACAGTCTTTTTATGCCTCCAATGCCAGTTGAATAAAATATGTGTATAAGAATATGTGCAAAGATATCCACAAAGTTTTCCATATTGTATGTTTCCAGTTCACAAACTTCTCAGAAATGTTAAAATTCCCCAGAAAGGTGCTGGTCAGTGTCTTGTTTGTCGCCTCTGTTTAACACATGAGAGTCTCCTAGCAACAGAGTTTCAAGCCTTGCTGTACCGTGGTGAATTATGGTCACTGCTCAGCTGTTTATAAAGCCGCCTCAACCGTCTGCATGCTGTTTTTAGCATTCACTCTCACAGAATTATGAATTATTGAATATTTGCGTCCCCAACAAATTAGTGTGGAAAGCTTGAGCTGTGGGTCTCCCTCCTTCTCCTCCTCTCCTCTGGATTTTGGGTTTGAGTTTTATGGCATTTAACTGTTATATTGAATAATTGAATTGTACACAGAGGCTATTTTCAGACTTTAGTCTATATGAAAATTAGTTTCACATAGACAGGCTTTTTTTTTTTGCTATTGAAAGTTTCAACTTTTGAATATCTTTCAAAGATTCCAGGCCTTTGAAGCTCTCATTTTGGCAGCTTGGGAACATAAAGTAAGCGTGACTGTTTTTTTCTGTTTGGTGACTCACATAAATTACGAGATAAACATGGTTGAAAAAGATTCCCGTAAATCATGTAAAGCTAGCCAAACTGAGATTATGATTTTGGAAATCTCTATTATTATGCGCAATATGCTTCAGATGATCCATGAGCGGTCTGTCAGCATGCCGCCTGAAATTGCTGTTTATATGCTAATATGTTTGAGAAATCACAATTAAATCTAGATAAAATCACTGGATTTTTTTGCGTTCTTAACTTAGTTCCACGGGTTCTGTATCCTCATTAGCCGCATACTAATTGTGAATTTTGCCTTTTGCGGAGACTTCGGCGGTTAAACTCGTGGTTTGAGATCCCCAGGCTCCAAAAAACAGATTGTAGCGCTGGCAGCCGTGTGCGTTCAGGATGGATGTAGCCTGCTGTCCTGATCCGTCCAGGACCGCTGCCAGGAAGAAGCCCTCCAGGATGACGGCTCGCAGGCCCCGGAGCGCGTTGTTGTGGAACAGGGTTTAACATCTGTCTGGGCTGTTTATTTCCATCCATGTTGTTCTGAAGAGAGGATCATGGCTCTCGAGAGACAGCTGGAATAGATAACCGCTAGGGGAAGAGAAGACACTGAGAATTAAAATGCTAAAACAGTTGATACATTAACATGGGTTCAGTACATAATATTTACTTTGTGTACTTGTCAGTGTAACTATTACCAGATTTACTCTCAGCTTACTTCAGCACAAACTCTCTTTTGGCATAAAAAACTACTGACAGGATTGACTAAAGATAAATTAGCGCTGAAAAGGCGTGGACGGGGTTATTTTTGTGGCTGATATTATTGCATATGCATTTGTAGAAGTCTCCCTTTCAGACGCAAAATGTATGGGAGGAGAGTATTTAAATGAATCATGCGAGGTGATTTACTAAGGTTTGCGCTCGTCAGTTTACTGGTGTTTTTGTCATTATTTACCACTCAAAAAAAAGCATGTCTCAAACTTAGACTGCGCTGGTCATGATCCGGCTGTGTCTGTGTTCTTTCACGTCATCAGTAAATCACAAACAGAACTTTCCACTCCCATCTGTGCTTTTTTGGAATTGCGCTCTCACGCTAATTTGCCCTGTTGGTAAATCTGGCCCTTAGTGTTATTAGGCCATTTTTAGCAGCAAAAGCAGTGGAGGAAAAAGTTCTAAATGTTGTTTGCTTAAGCCTAAACCTTTAAATGTACTCATTTGCTACCATTTAAGTTTGGGGATGGTAAGATTTTTGGTAACACTTTACAGTAAGGTTCATTAGTTAACGTTATTTAACTACATTAGTGTACTAATAACGAACTTCACTTTTAAAGCATTTATTTATTTATCTTTGTTAATGTTAATTTTAACATGCATTATTAAAATCTTTTAACATTTGTAAATGCACTGAGAACTAACACAAACAAACCATGAACAGCTGTATTGTTATTAACTAACATTAACAAAGATGAACTAATGCATTAACTAATGTTAACTAATACAACCTTATTGAAGAGTGTTACCCATTTTCCAATATTTTTGTAAGAAGTCTCTTATGCTCACCAAGGCTGCATTTATTTGATCAAGTAATTGTTTAAAATAACCATATTCTGTTTTGATACATTTAAAAATGTAATTTATTCCTGTGGACAAAGCTGAATTTTCAGGATCATTACTCTCGAGTCTTCAGTGTGATCCTTCAGAATTCATTGCTGAATGAAAGTATTAAGTAAAAAAATAAATCTTACTGACCCCAAACTTTTGAATGGTAATGTATATATCTTTTTAAAGGGTTAAAAAGATATATACACTACCCCCATATCCCCTGAGATGAGAGATTTATGTATTTAATGTCTGGAAAAAAGCCTCAGGTGACAGCGCAAATATTGGCATTTTGTGTCATCGTTGGCTTTTTTGCCCAGAGGCTAAAGACTACAGCCAGTAGTAGGAGCTAGCGCACGGCCAAGGCTCGGACATTTATAATGGAGCAATCAGAGCAACGCGAGTGTTTTTGATAAATTCCTATGAAAGTTAAGATTTCCATAGGCATGAACTGAAAACACGCCAGACTGGACATGCACTGTGAATGACGGTGCGCTCCTGAAAAAATGCCAGGCGACCGTGCTCAACTTTGGTTTCGGTTTTAAATTAGCGCCAATTCGGGCGGGTTGCTTGAATTGTAGGTTCATTAGCCTATTATTCTTAATGAAAACAACAACAAACGGTACAATGACAAACTCACTTAAATAGGCGCCTTTACATTTCGCTTTGAAACCAAATCTTGCGCGATCATGTCTGTCAGCTCGTCACTCTTGTGATGAATGAAGTCTGACTCCTGCTGAGGTTGTGCGGCGACTCGTTCGCTTGTGCTGTATTGAGTTTTTGATTGTAGTGTCTGTTCTCTAACTGAACTCAATTATTTTATTACTATAAAAATCTAAATGACGGTGGGCAGTGACCGGTGAAAATAACCTCGTAGGGCAGCGAAGCAAGTGCATTCTGGGAGTTGTTGTCTTTCATCCATATGAACCTTTTCTCAGTCTAGAAGGCACCAACTTCTAAAATAATTTCAAATTTCTACTACATAAATGACCCAATTTAAATACATATTCATCTTCCCAGTGGTGAAGTACCCCTTTAATACTCTAAGAATGAATTCTCTCTTTTGCTTTAGCACCTGATTCTCTTAAGACATCAATGGGCGGTTCTTGGCCATGTCGTATTTAAAGTCAAGCGTCTGACTTTCAAGAGTCAATAGACTCTTTTATGTCTAGAATCAAGGCTTTGTGTTTGTAGATCTGAAGTTATTACGGATCAGTTTTTACCACTGCTCATAAACACAAGAGTGTAACTTTCAGTCTGTTTATGCTAAAACATACATCTGATTTATCAGCGTTCACTCTGACCTGGTCAAACCCTTCATCCGGCCTCAGACAAACAGGTGGCAGGTGTTAATATGAGTCAGTGGGTTGATTTTGAAGTGTTTTCCTGTTGAGTTTCTGACGAGCGCTATTGTAATGTAGCCCCTAATTCATGCGTTCTTCGGCCTTTCATGTGGAAATGGAAATCAAAGCTTTGATTCGTGAGGATCATGTGTGTAGGCCAGACGGCTCATTTAAACGCTCACAGATGTGTTGTGAAGCAGTAATTTGACTTCGTTATTTGGCCTCTGTCTATTATTCATCCTCAGCGAGGTTTGAGAGCTTTTAGCATCCGAATAAAGCTTTGAAGAGGTGTTTCTTGTGTCTTCACATGCACCAGGAGACGAGGAGAACAACAGAGAGAGCGAGTTTGTAAGATTCTCGTTACGCACCAGGATCAAACTCTCGATTGTGCTTCTCCTTAGGCGGCAAGTTTAGGAAAAACATTGAGAACAGAACCTGAACTAAATAGTACAGTGGCAGTGGAGGTATTGAATTATTAGTTATGTTGTTATTGACACTGTACTTTAGTGAATACCATGGTACTCCATATTTTCTCATCTCGTCTGCGATCATTTGTGCCTTAATGTTTTTCTTTTATTTTCTTGTTTTAATTAGATTTTGTTTCATATTTTTGTTTTTATGTTTTTCTTTTGTTTAATATTATTTTGTAATACTGTTCTTAGTTCAGGGAAGAAGGAGGCGGGAACCGGTGAATGTTTAAAAAGACTTTAATCAAATAGACAGAAAGTAAAAGCTGCAGTCCCTTACGGACGACTGCCATGCACACACATAATAAAATAAACAAAACATAACATAAACTCCAGGCCTGGTCTTCTCGTCCTTCACTGTCGTCGCTGCTCCTTAATGTTCCCGTCAGTCCTCCGTGAGACACGGGCCGGTGTGACGCGCAGCTGTCACTAAGGACCGCCTCGCCACGCCTCACGGTCCCTCAGCCTCGCTCTTCGCCATATATTTATTTGATCTTTTATGTTTGTTTTGTTGTTATATTATTTGCATAATCTTTTATGCTCGTTTATTTGTTTGTTTAATATTATTTTCATATCTTGTTTGCTTGTTTTGTTTTTATATTATCGGCATAATCTTTTTGTTTGTTTGTTTTGTTTTTATATAATTCACATAATCTTTTTTGTTTGTTTGTTTTGTTTTTATATAATTCACATAATCTTTTTGTTTGTTTGTTTTGTTTTTATATAATTCACATAATCTTTTATGTTTGTTTGTTTTAATATTATTTGCATAATCTTTTATGTTTGTTTATTTTGTATTCAGTTTTGTTTTTAGATTTCAGTTTTTTGTTATCTAATTGTAATATTATTTTATTTGTTTAGTTTAGATAATTTAATATTAAATGTTTTTTTTATTTGTTTAAATGGTCATAATTTGGATTATTAGTGAGAGTTTGAAGTTGTTAGTTCATCAGACACTTGATATAAGGAATGACATATAAGAAACTATTAGCGCAGAGAATGAGTTTCTCTCTGTCCAGATGTCAGTGTTAATGAACTCAAATTTTTTTTAGCTGTATTTCCGTAATGTTATTTGAGGATTTTTTCAGTAATGGGTTTCTCCTCCAAAGTTTGCATCACCAACAGTTTATAAATACTTTATGTAGTTTACCAGGGTGAGTCATTTAATACCAGTGAATATTCGAGTGAACAGTAAGCCAAAAAGAAAGTCTTCAGTCACTTAATAGAAAAAACATTTCTAGATGAACTGAATAGATTCTTATACAGCAGGGGTCTTCAGTAGGGGGTCGGTGGCAGTACTGCAGGGCCTCCATTAATTCATTCATCAAATTCATTTTGTGAAAAATAAGGCTTAAACTAAAATGTTTTTCAAGTGCATGCTATGCCTTTGTAGATGTTGTGGTTACATGCTACTTTTGTTGTAGGTTTGATTCAGAGGTTCTGGAGCTTGGATGAGCCTTCACTTTTACCGGTTTACTCTCTTTTGGCAGTTATAGATAAATACATAAGCAAGAAATGAAGAATCAGTAATGTGTCCGGATCTATCTATGACTATATAAACTATTTTTATATAAAAAAATGATAGATTTATTTTTGCATTTTCAAATACAACACTTTTTTCAAATTAAAACTATTTGTAAGTCTTGCAATAGAAGAGAATATAATAAATAATAAGTTTAATAATAATAAGTTTAATAAATAATAATCTGGAGAAAAAAATAATAATTATAAAATCCAAAAATCCATTTTAGTGTCCTATTTCTTATTTCTTAAACTGGAGTTTTTTTTGTTTTTTGTTTTTACATTCACTGACCAAAGTGCTGTAAACAAATATTTCCCTTTTTTTCTGTATTGCAGAGAAACTGTTTGGTGAGTTTGTGAGCTGGGACCTGCAGGACGCTCTGTCCCACCTGCCTCTGAAATCCGGTCAATCTGTCTCCATCCCTGTCAACATATCCACCAAACTGGACTTTTCTGGTCAGGAGAACCTGTTACACGACCTGAACGACGGTAAACATCCACACGAACACAGCACACCTCAGCTGACACACATAAACAACATCATTTGGGTCCGTTCTGGTTTGTCCCGTCCAATTTGCGCTCAATTTCTGCGAGTGCATCACCAGAGCCATCACACTATAATCAAGATGGGCCTGATTGCTCTCTGATAGATAGAAAGGCAGTATTCACTTTGCCCTGTTATGGTAGATCAGATCCAAGGGAGGTGATTTGAAATGGTGTCTGTACCACCTCATTTTACATTCAACAGAGACATCGCTTGAGCTGCCGTCTCTCCTCTGTATTACCCTCTCTCTGTCCCCTCTGCCCTCCATAGTTCCTCTCTGGATTCATATCTATTTCCTCTTCACATCTTGTTCCTTTTGGCTGTTTCCTGGCTGTATTGCACTTATACCTTCTGTCTTTCTGTATCACCTTTCATGCACCTCTCATGCCCGTTGAGAAGGAAAAATCACCATTCTCTCAGTTGTTTCTCTTTGACAGCTATGAGATGAAATGGAGAGCAGATTTGCTTAATGCCATATCACTTTTTCCATCGTTCACACATGCACTACCGTTCAAAGGTTTGTGGTGAATAAGATTGGATTAAGATTTAAAGGTTGCATTAAATTGATCAAAAGTGACAGTTAAGTAATTTACAAAAGATTAATATTTCAAATATATGCTGTTCTTTTAAACTCTCTATTCATTAAAGAACCCTTTTCCACAAACTATTTTCAACATTGATAATAATATGAAATGAATGTATTTTTTTGAAGGATGATGTGTCACTGAAGACTGGAGTAATGATGCTGAAAATCAGCTTTGCATCGCCAGAGTAAAAACACATTCAAATAGAAAACAGTTCTTTTAAATTGTGATATTTCTTTTCACAATATTAATGTTTAACTGCATTTTTGATCAAATAAATGCAGCCTCTGTGCGCATTAAAAACAGTAAAAACTTTTTTGGGAGGTTTGTTTCAGTAAATGGTCTTATAGGGGAAAATGCTTTAATCTCAAAAGATGAAGTGAAATTTTCAGCATGACCTCAAACATTTCTCATCCAATTTTTTTCAAGATCAAATGATCTGAGCTGCTATCCACATCAATTTCATAGCTTTTTACTCCTGCATTCCAGCAGTATTTTTTAGGATTTTGAGAATAAACATTTGAGAGAAGGTTGATATGCCATTGAAATGCATTTGCAACCTCTTCTGGACTGCGAAAGATCAAGCTGAGAATTGGAAATGTCCTCTAGGTTCTCTTTGTCTCATTGTACGCACATGTTAATATTAATGAGACATGAGGAGAGCAGACTGTAGCAGACGAGTGGTGGTGTGCGTCTGTCTGCTGCGTTTCTGCTTGAATTACAAACAGGTGCAAGATGAACAGCCTCCTTCCTCTCTCTCCTCTCCAGGGTCTCTCCTCTGACGCCGATAAAATGTTTTAATTATTGTTGAAATAATAATTTCTCAGAATTAGGCTGATAAAACAGCTTAAATCCTGTCCTATTAGCGCAGCATGTAGAGGGCAGTGAATTGTAAACATTGCTGATGTTATCACAGGTGCTAATACAGTATTGCTGTTATTTAGCGATTAATATTAGCACTGTTTGACATTCGTTTTCTCACCATGGTGGTTTGTAACTGTATAAACAATTAAAAAAGATCAAAACAAGTCATTACGTTTTTTAAGCGTTTGATGTGGCACTTCCTAATCTGTGATTGGCTCCTCATCCTCCATTCTGATGACATAATGGAATGCAACATCTACAATTTTACATATTTTGCATGAAGTGGCTTCCGGACTGTTTTAAAGTCACATCAGGGATCATAAATCTGAGAGAAATGCACAACATGCGACATGCTGCATTTAAAAAAAAAATATATATATATATATATATATATATATATATATATATATATATATATATATATATATATATATATATATATATACTATATATATATATATATATATATATATATATATATATATATATATATATATACCAAACAGGCATAACATTATGACCACTGACAGGTGAAGTGAATAACACTGATTATCTCTTCATCACGGCTCCTGTTAGTGGGTGGGATATATTAGGCAGAAAGTGAGCGTTTTGTCATCAAAGTTGAGAAATTCCTAGATGCAGGAAAAATGGGCAAGTGTAAGGATTTGAGTGAGATTGACAAGGGCCAAGCTGTGATGGCTAGACGACTGGGTCAGAGCATCTCCAAAACTGCAGCTCTTATGGGATGTTCCCAGTCTGCAGTGGTCAGTATCTATCAAAAGTGCTCCAAGGAAGGAACAGTGGTGAACCGGCGACAGGGTCATGGGCGGCCAAGGCTCATTGATGCACGTGGGGAGCGAACGCTGGCCCGTGTGGTCCGATCAAACAGACGAGCTACTGGAGCTCAAATTGCTCAAGCAGTTAATGCTGGTTCTGATAGAAAGGTGTCAGAATACACAGTGCATCACAGTTTGTTGCGTATGGGGCTGCGTAGCCACAGACCAGTCAGGGTGCCCATGCGGACCCCTGTCCACCACCGAAAGCACCAACAGTGGGCACGTGAGCATCAGATCTGGACCACGGAGCAATGGAAGAAGGTGGCCTGGTCTGATGAATCATGGTTCATTCTGGTCTGGATACATTATGAAAAACATACAAGTTAAACACACGATACATTTTCTTTCTGTTTCTTTCAGCTCTTTTTCTTTGCCCCCTTTATGTTTTTATCTCTCTCTCAGTGTCTGTCTCCATCTCTCCTGTCAGCATAACTCAGGCTGTGATGGTGGTGATGTCATCACTGTGATGCAATGCTCTGTCTCTCCAGAGGCCGATGGGTTCAGTTCGTACTAGAGTTTCTTTTAACATGCCGCTCTGTTTGTTCGTTCGTTCATTCATCCGTCCTCTATAAATCGTCTCCCCATCAGAGAGAGGCAGGGCGCGAGGTCCAGACATTCAGACTAAACACATTAGTGCCTGAATGTTAAAATGTCAGCGCAAGAACAACATAATGAGAGAGGAGTGCGGCTCCATTAAACCGGACAGCTCCCCCCGCTGAGAGCTCGCTGGAGGTAAACGTTTACCCTTCATGCAGGACGTCAGCCGACCGCTGAGCCCTGGTGCGGATGATGTCACGCCGTCATAGAGATGAACTCACTAGCCTCATTGGGTAACGCCTGGCTATCGCTGAGCACTGCATTTTGAGGGTTCATTTTGATGCGCCCGCTGCATTTTACTTAAGCAAGGAAATAAATGACGTCTGTTAAACAGACTGTTCATTAGGTTGGATCGTTTGAGTTGATATTGAGATATATATATTTTTTATTTCACTTATTTACTTTGAAAGGGTAAAATCTAAATATAATAGAACAATAATCAAGACTGCATTGCTAGTAAGTGTTGATTATATTTTTGAAGTAGTCGGCTCGCTTTTTGGTAAATCGTTTTTTTTGGTAAATCTCAGCTTGGTGTCACAACTATTATCATATTTATTTGTGTGATTTTTTTTAATCTATTTTGTTTTCTTGTCTTTTTTTCTTTTTTCTTTTTTATTAAATAATAAAATAAAAAAATCTAACCAAATGTATTTATGTATTTATTTATTTATTTATTTATTTATTTATTTATTTATTTATTTATTTATTTATTTATTTATTTATTTATTTATTTATTTATTTATTTATTTATTTATTTATTTATTTTAATCTCATTGGTTGTAAGATCAACAGAGGCCAGTCAGCTTGAGCCATGCAGTAATGATGGGATTGGTTGCAGACTGCATGTAAAGAAGCTCTGTGCACTTTAGTTTCCTGATTGATGTAGGTATATATCTTAGCTCCGCCCTCCTCTGATCCCGTGTCACTCTTTTAGCTCTGCCTTTCTTTTACCTCATGTCACTCTGTTAGCTCTGACCTGGTGTCTGGGCGTCTGAGACTTGTAAAATAAGCAGGAGACATTACGACATACCGTGCCAGACACTCTTGAGGGGAAGTGATGTCATTTCAGAGGCATTGGGACTCGTAATGAGGACCGTAAGTTCTCTCTTCCCTTTCGGGGTGGTAAAACACACATACTGACCAGATCTGTCCTGATGTGTGCTTCTGTGTACAGTTCTCTCTTACCGCGCAGCAGAGGGACAGCATTTGAAAGATGAATGTCTGTTCTACAGAAGTGCGTTTCTGTTAGAGTAGTGATGAAGCTCATTTTCACCTGGCGTCTCTTCAGTTCTTCCTCTGTTTAATGTCAGAACCCATACTAGTGTATTGAAACATCTGCGTGAGATACGGACAGCAATCTGTGCACGACAAACGCTGCAATTTACCCTCATTATTCTACCTCAGATAGAGCCAAAGCAGGTCAAATCCACAAATGTCACCACTACAGAAAGACCTTCAATTAGAGCAATGGCTCTGTGGCAGACGACACAACCTCCATGCTTCAGCATTTCTGTTACTTCTTTATTTCTTTCTTTCTTTCTTTCTTTTTTATTTATTTATTTATTTATTTATTTATTTATTTATTTATTTATTTATTTATTTATGCATTTATTTATGCATGTATTTATGCATTTATTCATGCATTTATTTATTTATGCATTTATTCATGCATTTATGGATTTGTTCTTGCTTTTATTTATTTATGCATTTATTACTATTATATTTTGCAACCTTTTGACAGTAATGTAATTTCAAATCAATACAGGGTAATTAATGAGAAAAAATTTATTTTGATTTGGCTCCTTTTCTGTAAATTTTTTTTTTTAATAATTAGCATGTGAGGTCTATTGTGAGAATTTTTTAGTGATGGAAATATTTTAATAAATGTTTTGAACTTTTTCCGTTTGAATTGATTCGCAGATATACGTTACACTTCCCAACACCACAACTGATCTTTAGAGACAGAATTAAAACAGAATTAATGCTCACAAAACTATAATGACACAATCTATAAGAAATATGTTGTCTGAATAATGTGGTAAAATCATCACAGCGTTGCTTAATTTTATGAAGTCAGAACACTAATTGCATATATATCATGAATGTGTCATACGGTATCACCCATCCCTACTGCAGCTGATGCACGTTTGTGTTCTTTAGTTTTGTGTTTTATGTTTTTTTAGGTTTTCAGATCATTCCTGCAGTCTGCACCATTTAAGTCTGTTGATGAAAGTATCATTCGTCATATTTATGTCCCATTTCTAAATATATCCCAGAATGTTTCTTGCTTGAATGATTTTGTGTGTGCGTTTATAAGTTTATGCCATTATCCGTATGTGCTGGGGAGATAACATTTATCCACCTGAGTGTGTTCCAGAGATCCACTGCGGCACACATACTCCATCGCCTTATTTATTACCAAGCTTTTCCAGCTCATCATATTTCAAACTGTCACGTTATGGATTTTAATTTTATTTCGAGCACTAAACACCGGACAAACAGATGCGCTGAGAGATAGAAAGGTGGATGGAGAGAGAGGTGGAGAGGAAAGCGTTTGAGCGATGTTCACATCCTATGAATGTGAGAAATTATGTCTGTATAATAGCGTCCTCTCCTCACATAAGTCAAAGAAGATAGTGATCTCTCTTTCCACTTCCCCTCTGCCTGCTCGCTCTCTGTCTCTCAGGCCTCTGGCTGCTGTGTTCATGTGTGCCGTATGTCTAATGGATATTGTTGTGTGGTTTCAGATGGTATCAGTGTAACAGGTCTGCCCGTCTCCAGCCCTCTGCGGCAGGTCCTAAAGCCTCGCTCCGAAAATAAACCAGTCGGCACTGACGCCAGCAAGAACGAATACAATCACGTAAAGGTAGGAATTCTGTCCTCGAGCTGTGCACGCTTTATTTTTCTGCTCTAAAGCTATATTACACTTCATTACTGTGGAACACATGTTAGTGTAATAGGTAGGTGTGATGCTGGTTTGATGGTTACTTGGGTTCTCCTCCAGCATTCAAGTCTTATACAGTGCAACTGTCCCTGCCCACTTTTTCAGCGCCCTTGGTTTCCGGAAGTTTTTTTTTTTTCATTCATTTATCCTATAGGGATTTCAAAAAAAGTCTTCATTAAAGAATTTTAGGCCATGAACCAAACCAACCAGCTACGAGGAGAATCATAACGGGACACACTTTGATTTGAAGCAAACAAAATGCAAAGTCACAAGACAAAAGCTTAACAGCTGTAGCGAAGAACTGCAAACAGCGTAATTAAATTAAGATTGATTCATTAAAAAATGTTGATTATTTTTATACAAACAGTATATTATAAGGTTATTGCAAAAAAAGTATTTAAGTGAGTTTTGAGAGTGTAGGGATTAGATAATTTGCTGTGCTTCATAAGAGTGGGCGGAGCTAACAATTTTGCCACATTTTACTTTTTCAACTCTGATTGGTGGAATTTTCTGTACAGCATCATGGGTAATGTAGTTTTTCATCACAAATTCGGCTGTTAACGCAATTTTAAAAGTTGAAATAATGGGGGTTGGCCTCTTCAACAGAAGCAAATGCCATCGATTAAAAACCTTGTAGCTCACTGTAAGGTTGTCTTTAAATGTTAATAAATCATCATTAAAAATCAATTTACCTATAGAAAAAATGAATGGGAGTTTTTACTTCCGGAACCTGACTGTTGCTGTCTATTGTGAAAAAGTCTTAAACTAATTCTGTTCTGCATAATTGGGCACTACATATCAAATTATGTTCTGAGTTGCTGTTCCAAAAGACTGTTGTGATCTTTAGCTATTGCCTCTCCCTGTACATCTGTCTGTGGTGTGGAGGAGTGTCTTCACTGTTCTCATTGTGAAGTTTGTGCGCGTGAGAGATGGTATGTGTCTCTGTCCATCGTCCTGAAGTGTGTGTGTGTGTGTGTGTGTGTGTGTGTGTGTGTGTGTGTGTGTGTGTGTGTGTGTGTGTGTGTGTGTGTATCTCTCTGTCCCTGGTTCTGAAGTTTGTGTGCGAGCAAACGTGTATCTGTCCATGGTGCTGAAGTTTTGGGTGCAGGTGAGTGTGTGTCTCTGTCCATGGTGCTGACGTCTGTCTGTCTGTCTGTGGTGCTGAACTTTTTGTTTCTCTGTCCATGGTCCTGAAGTTTTAGAAGACATCAGATTTGCACAGTAGACCCGTTATTTGAGCTCTTCCTTATTTTTATTTTCATTGAGCAGCTTTGAATTCTTCTCTTAATAGTACAGTGTTCATTTCTCAGTATCTCAGAGGCAAGCCTCACATCTGAGATCATATTTATGAAAATGCAGTATCTACACAGACTTTAAGTCTCTGTTTTTACTTTATCAATATGCTTTGAAATTGACTTTTTTGGGAGGTTGGGGGAGTTGCGTTGGGTTTCTTTCTTGTTTATTTGATCTGGTTTACGCTATTATTTTATATAGTGAGTGTCATTGTAAGGGATATGACCAGTCTAGTTGGTAATGGAGGAATGGACCATCATCTGATGGATCGTTCACACTGACATTAGTCTGCAGCTGCACTAAGACAGGAGGTCGTTCGTTTTTAAAGTTTCTGAAAACTTATGTGCACCTCAAAAACTATTTTCTTTACATTTCTGTCAGATTTTCAGGTAAAAATATCTAACCAGCTTTAAAACAGCTCTTTTGTTGTCGAATTAAATTACATATGATTTTTACCAGCAAAACACCTAATTTGTAAGCACATTGTTTAAGAAGATTTTTGCAGTTAAGCAGCACGCCAATAACATCAAGACATCCAGCCTCAGGTTCGCCCACTAGCGACCGTCATTACGGCGACCCGCCGTCCTCCAGCGACAAAATCACTGTCAGCGTGATCGGGGCATGAGACTGACAATCCATCTACCTCCATCCCTCCTGTCATCACTGCATAATTCAGTGCCATTTTCAGCAGACAGAAAGAGTTTGAGGATGCCGGGGTGAGAGAATACAGATGCATCCTGAATTGAAACAAGATGAACAGGAAAGCTAGAAAAGTAATGAGTGTAGAAAGTGTTGAGTGACAGGTCACATTGACGCTGCGGGATATTTCCCAGCCTGAGACACTCTGAATGTTTGAATCTGGACGAGCTGAAGGTAATCACTTCTGTTGCCTGACTGACAGCGTCCGACTGCGACACACAACAGGAAGTGGCTTTTATCACTTCCCCTCTCATAACCCTATAAGCACTGTCCACTGAGAGAGAGAGAGAGGGAGACAGTGTCCTGGCCCTCACTATCTCCAAACGGCTTAACAGTGAAGAGGAGAAGTCTCCAGCTCAGCTGTTTCCAGTGCAGTCTTTCTTTCTTCTTGTCCTGGCAGGGACTGAGGGGTGATAAAGGAGAAAAAGAGAATCCTGTCCGCTCTGCCTGGCTGGTCGAGCACAATATACAAGCGGATTGAGGCTGTTGGAGAGGGAAGATTAGGGTCAGATACCTGAAGAGAGAATTTGTGTGTGTTCGAGAAGAGAGAGAGCTCTTTCTTGCTTCTCAAGAATCAGTGTTGAAAACAGTTGTGCTTTTTAATATTATTGTGGAAACCATGATACAATTTTTAAGAGAGGATTATTTGATGAATAGTCAAAAAGGTCCCACATTTTGCAAAACACTTTTGCTGATATTGAGGTGGGATATGGGTAAAGTTAGGGGCAGGTGTGGTGGTATGGGTAAGTTTAAGGGTAGGGTTAGGTGTAAGGGAAGTGTAAGGCCGTGTAATTATAAATGTAACGACATATATTAATTACACATGTAGATACATGCAGGTATACTAAATTAATAATAGTTGTTAAGATTGATGATGTTTGAAATTGGTAAAATGCGCTTGGAAAGAATATGATCAGAATATCAACTTGCATAATGATTATGCATACACTTTATGATCACATACAAATTTGCATATTGTATTGGGTCTCTGAAAAGTGTGAAAGTAATATGTTATTGGGTAAATTGAGGATGCATCAATTCTAGCTATGAAATTACTCTCAG
Organism: Gobiocypris rarus; assembly: GCA_023029165.1. Lineage (NCBI taxonomy): Eukaryota > Metazoa > Chordata > Actinopteri > Cypriniformes > Gobionidae > Gobiocypris > Gobiocypris rarus. The sequence continues at coordinate 33,800,747 of CM040919.1, read as the reverse complement.
CAAGACAAAGGAGTTAACCAGATTATTAAACGTACACTATGTAACTTGTTTTGTTCAAATTAACAATATTTTAATAATGATACAATACATTATCAATGCTTCTTCCAAAACATGTTTTGTCTTACCCTGATTCACTATGGTAAGCCTATTATAAGTGTTTATATTTTTGACCTGACAGGATGGTTTCACAGGAAATTGTGTACATACATCGCCCCTGTGTGACTCTTCTTATCTGTAAATCAAGAAAAGTTGCTCCGGTTACTTGTTTTGATGCATGCATGGCATGGCAGCGGCATAGGATAGTTGTCACAATGAGCAAGAACGGTTGACATTAGAAAGAACACAACAGAGCTCATAATAAAACAAGAATCAACATCGGCTTGGCTTTTCAGAGATGGAGAGAACTGAGGGATTTGAAATGTTAAAAGTGTCTGGAGATGGTGTTTTTATTACTCAACAGGTGACTAAGGTATTTTATTGAACAGATAAATTGCCATATGCAGCTCTCTAACAGAGTTGATTGTAAAGCATTGTCTATTGTGAATGCTCATTTCATTATGGTGGTTGTAGCTGTGCTGGAAATGTATTTTCAAGGAAGTAGCATGTGTATTAATGGGTAAAGCTACAGTAATGTCTTCAGCTAGTCAGCTTGAGATCCTTTCCATCTAAACTGGATATATTTCCTAAGACTAGTTGTGAATGTTTTATGAGTAGAAGATTATCCATACTTCAATCACCCAGAGCCGAAGCACAACCAAAACAATGTTCTTCCACAAAATATATGTAGTTTTTTTTTTTTTTTTTTTTTACAGCTAGAGAGCCAAAAGTTACATGGTATACCTTTACAAATGTTAAATGTGCCCATGGTTGAAGAAACACCCTTGCACAGGTCCTAATGTAAATTTGTTTTAAAGCCACATGAGGTGTTGCATCCACTAAAATAGCTGTTGGATCCAATTCCAGAGGTGCCAAATCTGGGTTCGGCTTGTTCTCAGCGATTTAATTTGTTGCAAAGTGTTGTTTGATTCACCTGTGCACTTTTTTATTATTATTTATGTCTCCTTAGTTTTACTATAAAAAGCATAACATGCAGAGAATACCAAATGCTGTCAAAACATTGCAAGAGATGTGAAGAATGCACGCCTCTCGCCAAGGGCAATTTCTTCGAAGACGAAAAGCAGTGATTCAGTGGATTTGCATACAGTTGGAATGCATGCTATTCACAAACTGCTACACATTCACTGCTCATTGCATGTTTGTTCATTGATTATTTTGGCTGAATTGATAGTGCTTTCGGGTATCAATTGAGATGCAGTACGCTAGCTCTGTTTAACATGAACGTTCCTCAGATATTTCCTCCAAGATCGGCATAGAAAATTCCTTCTGGGCTTAAACATACATTGCAATTCATTTGCACAAATTAAAGACATAGTTCACCCAAAAATGAAAATTAGCCCATGATTTACTCATCCTCAAGTCATACTAGGTGTATATGACATTCTTCTTTCAGACGAATACAATCAGTTACATTAAAAAAAATGTCCTGGCCCTTCTAAGCTTTATAATGTACATCTGATGACCACATCAGATGACCACCTTCATCAGATGACCACCTTTCCCCTCTCTTAGTTTGGGACACTAGTCAAGGTCTTTTACCTTGACTGTATGAGAACACTCCAAATAGGAGGCAGTCCAATCATTTAGAATGAATGTAAAGTGAGGAGAGTTGGTCAGCTGATTTATCTGAAAGATTGGTGAGATTTCTAACTGGTAGAGCCTCTTCTGTATTATCAGCACAAGGAAGACACAATTGTAATAAAATACATTTTATTAACAAAAAGATAAACAAGAATAACTAACACAACTACTAAATGAATGCAATGAATGATAAAGGAATAAAGTGCACAAGATGCATTAAATAAATAAGTTGAGTGTGGCTATGGAAGAGTTGTGTTATCTTCTGGAAAGATAAACTGTTGTTCTTCAAAAACTAAGGTGAAGAACCTTATTATGCATCAAACAAATAAATGAAAGATTTTATATTACCTCCAATGTAAATTTGGAAATCATATACTGATAATAAACAACAATGCCAAGGTCTCTAGAAAGAGGTTTGGTTAAGTGATATTTATGTTCCACATGCTTGACTAAGCAGTCCGATGGTGATGACTTCTTCCACTGGTTGTGCTGGGTGACAAGGCAGTGGAGAAAGGAGCTGGAATCCGTTTCAACAGTCTTGAACACAAAGATCTGTGGGATGCTGATCTCCTGGAGCACCAAAGGGTCCTAAAATCTTGAACACGCAGATGAGACCCTGAAGTAGGTGCAGAAGGTCCTTAATCTGGAACACGCAGACGGAGGAACCTTGAAGTGAAGGTTTGCTCTCCTGAGCTTAACCTTGTTGCAAATGTCTCTGTGTGTATTCTGCCTCTTTGGATCAAACACTCAGGACTTGGTCAATCCACTTTTGTCTCTTAGGCATGAAGACTCGGGACATGCTGTAGTCGTCTCGCTGGACTAAAACCCTGAACGTAGTGTTGGTTAAAGTCTCTTTCCTCACAGGCTGGTGGCTCAAAACGTGGTGGTATCTGTTGCTGCCTCACAAGCTGTAGACTCAGATCCTCTGATCTTTTGTTGTTTCTCTGGA